>JAEIFV010000415.1:0-272167 GCA_018904265.1 Lordiphosa collinella | reverse complement strand
TCAGTTTTACAGTTCATCATCATCAAGTGAAGGAATACTTCCTCTTGGTCGAACTAATCTCTTCAATTCACTTCCTTACAGTGTCGCATGAACATCAAATCAGCCAATGATTTTGAGTGGCTGAAGCAATGTCGTTTCTACTTCAAGGAAGACCTCGACAAGACCTGGATTTCAGTTACCGATGTGACCTTCACCTATCAGAATGAGTATTTGGGCTGTACAGACCGTTTGGTCATTACACCCCTCACAGATCGGTGGGTTTAAAGCAAAGTTTAGAAATTAAATTCATAACTTGTGTCACAAAATTGCATAGTTAACAGCTTTGGTTTGTTTGGTCTACTAGCATTTTGACTCATCACAAATGTTTTAACTTTCAAACTGTTGAAGCTTTTTTGGGTGGTGATAGTTGAGGAAGGGCACAAAGGCCAAATTGTTAGCTAAAATTAGCCAAATTGCTAGCAATTTTTCAACTATTTATTTAGTTCCCGGAAGTAAAAATTGTTCGCCGTTGAACTAAAATGCCTTTATTTTGTTTTTTTGTTTCACAAAGTTGCAGTGCAGAGAAGTGACGCCTTATTTAACAACTGCTTTTAAATTCACACGCCGAAAATTTATACGATTATGCGTTGTTTTTATTCTCGCTAAGCTTACAAGAAAAGTTATATAAATGATTCACTAAGGGCTATATATATAATTGTGAGAGAACACTAGTAACTAGACCACAACTAAATGTAGTTCATAAAGCAAATTTCATAAAACCGAATAGCAAATCTAGCTGAATATATCGATCTGAAATGTGCCAACACACAAAAAGCTAGGTCATTATACCACTTTTTTATGTTAACACCCAAACCTGACTAGGGGGCCTTGATTGGAAACCTTGCACTGCCGTGTTACGGGCACAGCTCGGCGGTCGTAGAAGTAGCCAGATTTCTAATCAATTTTAGCTCCATTGCATGCCTCAAGAACCAATTCTCCAAAATATTCTCTGCCTATTTTGGCAGTATTCCTAATACTGTAAGCTCTCTATATACATAGAGTTCTTTTAAAGTTATACACTGAGTAAAAATCAATATTAAAACCAAGTTAAAAAAATTTCGAAACTGAGACGAAAAGGAGTCAAAAGCTAACAGAAACGAAAAATTTCAGCCCAAGATAAAAATCTCAATTTAAATCTAAATTAAACATTTTTGGATAAAGATCGTTTATCAACTTTAAGATGAAAAATCGCATTTTAATACTCTGTACCCATAGAAAATGCCTACACAACCTTAAAGGCTTCACAACCTTTTCCAAAACGTCGCATTGATACTCTTTCGACGAAGTTTTGACTCCTTTTTCACAAAAATGGAGCTTGGTGATCCCCTCATAGGCGACTTCCCACGAAACCATCACATAAGAAGGGATGGTGACCTCTCTGCACTCTCGGAATGAGTTTCGACGCTTGTTTTGATGACACTGCATACACTCTATCGTTCTGTTTGTTGAACGATTCCTCAGTGGCAAACAGAATTCGTCTGTGGGCATTGATTGCGCACTGGCGACGCGATTTTGTTTCGCGTTTTTAATTCAATGCAATTGTGAGCAAGTGGCCGGTGTGTCTCTTGTAGGCAGGACATGATGCGCGACATGCTGTCCTTGGTGATATTCATCTCACGAGACATGGTTTTCTGCTTGCGCAGTGGTTTTCTTCGAATTCGATCTTGCACGGCTTTGATGGCTTGTGGCGTTCGCACAGTGCGCGGACGGCCGGATTTCGAGCGGTCTTTTATTCCATTATGCAAAAGCATTCAATTTGGATGCAACTTGTTTGCCACCACTAGTCCCTATGATTTTTGTATGGCGTGAAAGTTGCATCCGACACAAGAATGCAGGAATGCAAGAATGTGCTGTAGTGAGAACCGGACATAACATCTAACTTCTTACATCTGTCAGTTGACGCTCTTAAAATGTATAGAATATAAAATAATACAAAAATATGTAAAGCAAAAATAAATTGACATGAAATTTATTTAATACTTGGTCAACAGCAGCAGCTTTAAGAAACATATGGCGGCTGTTGAAAGACCGTCATGCTTGGTCTTCCTCACAAAGAAGAACTCTTTGGGTTTTTGGGGACAACTTTTGCCAACTCTACTGTTCCCGTCTCTACCATCACTTCTTGGTGACCAAATCTTATGTGATTTGGTATGTGGGCATTGGTGTTACCGATGCAGGCGCTGCTCGAAGTTTCTGAATCAAAGACAATCGGGTCTTTGGTGAAGAAGGTGGGAAAATCAGCATCATGTCAGGATGATATTTTCGCTTGCCATCAACAAATTTCTCATGTCAGCTTTCATGCAATGCAATTTCAGATGCTTTTCTTGACGACTTAATGTTAAAAACAAATCAAAATTTGGTAATTGTTTAGTAGAGCTACCCGTCACCAAAAAATTCTGAAAAAATATCCTCGATGGACCGCGAATTTACAAGAACTATGACGTCTTCAGATCGCGGGGGACTTCCGCGGTTCAATGGCAAAAATTATTTGAAAGTAGCATTTTTTTGTATAAAAAACAGATTTGGGGTGTTCATTTAGTGTTGTATCATTGCACATTGCACGTTGTGCAAGCCGCTCCAACAACAATTTGTACTGAGTCAAGTTTGCACTTTATGCTAGACCCCTACAAAAAAAATCGTTGCAAGTGCAAATCAATATTAGTGTTAGAAAACAACAAAAGCGTGACAAGTGTTGCAAAATTTTCTGGTATTTTTTGGTGTAAATTAGTGCTTTATGTGCTAAATCAAAACTTCCCGCCAACTAACGGACTTTGGCACATTTGATATGTCGCTTCTGCGGCTCGCATAAATGCAAATTGCATCATCAACAAAATCATCCATAATTTCGTCAAATTCAGAAGCGGCCACAACATGGTCAGCTACACCTGCAATAAATATTACCTAATGTACTTAAATTACCACATAATGCATTCCAACCTATTTACCTTCAATTGCATCAATTTCGTGAATTGCTTGGGATGCTCTCCATTCCAGAAGTGATGCTTTCAAGCTTTTAAATGGCATTTTTAAATTTATATTTTTAGCAGCAACTCAAACTACACTCACAATAACAAACTCAACGATAGCGAACAGCTGATTGCGTTAACTTACAAGACTTACAACACTCAAATCGTGCAATTGAGTGTTCACGATAGCTCTGCTGCAAAGTTGCACATATACAATGATACAACACTTAATGAACACCTCTATTGTTTTTTGCCTTAACTGTCATTATTTCTCAAAAATAATTTATATATATTTGTATAGATGTGCTATTTACCGACTTTTCTTCGTTTCCTAGTATGAAAATGGCTCTATACATTGAATGAAAGTGAAAGTGAAAGTGAAATAACACCCGCGGGCTTTTATTTCACTATTAGAGTGAAATAACGCCCGGGGCGATATATCACCCGGCGTTATTTCATGCCCCCTCTTTTAAAGCCCACTGGCAACGTTTCAACGTTTCTAGGTATAAGATCAATTATTGTGATCAATAGACATGGAACCATTTAGATTATAAAGGTCTTTTAACATTTATAGAAGTAAACCTTAATAGCCATACTACTAATAGTATGTCCTAAACAATTTTTTGAAATTTATATCCTTCAATTAAGTTTGCCACACTAAGGTCATCTGGTCACTTTGACTATCAACACTTTCAGGATCGAATTAAAGTGAGTGAACTTAAAAAATTGTTTAGGACATACTATTAGTAGTATGGCCATTAATGTTTACTTCTATAAATTTTAAAAGACCTATATAATCTAAATGGTTCCATGTCTATTGATCACAATAATGGATCTTATACCTAGAAACGTTGCTATGCGGCGTACTGTTCAAAGTAGCGCCGCAGGCAAAAAAAAATTTAGCCAATTCAAAAAACTCGCACTTTATTTCTTGCTTCTTCTTATGAGCTCCTTTCTGGACGGTCTTTATCTTCCTACACCGGAAACGTCCATTCGCTGCCGTGCACTTTGAACCGCATTTTGGACACGTTTTTGACTTTTGACTTTAAAATGCAGCCGTGATCTTCCACAAATTGCATTATCTCCTCATCTGACTTAGCTAAAAACTTCATTAGCGTATTTACGCAACTTGGGCAACTCATTTTTCGTCGATGTGATTGGTGGTCAGAGTTTACAACGAATATTTTGCTTACCAGAAACAATTTTTTCAATTTATAAATGACAGTTAAGGCAAAAAACAATCTGTTTTTTATACAAAAAAATGCAACTTTCAAACAATTTTTACCATTGAACCGCGGGAGTCCCCCGCGATCTGAAGACGTCATAGTTCTTGTAAATTCGCGGTCCATCGAGGATATTTTTTTCAGAATTTTTGGTGAGGGGTAGCTCTACTAAACAATTACCCAAAATTTTAAAGTGCATGACAAGTTTCTCTGATATTACTTCATTTTATGAGAAACGTATGGGATAGAAATATTTTGCTTCAAGATGTTAGATGTTGATCAGTGCAAATAGGCTATAACTCACTCCTAGTGTAAATAGCCTATAAGAAAGTCGGTAAAGATCAATCAGTGGAAAAACCTTTTTGATTTTAATGAAAAAGTCCTTATCATTGGCATACACTTATTTTGTATACTTTTACACAATTCTTCAAAGTTTGGTCGAAATCGGATGACTTTAGCATATAGCTCCCATAGGAACGATCGGTCGAAAAACTAGTTCGAGTGAGAAAAACTTTTTTGTTTTTAATGAAAACTTTTTTATTGGCATATTCTTATTTTATATAATTTAACACATTTCTACAAAATTTTATCAAAATCGGATGACCATAGCATATAGCTGCAGATGAATGATCGGTCTAAAAAGAAGTTATATTAAGAAAAACTTTTTTGTTTTTATTGGGATCGCCTTCAAATTTCGTAATTGGCAGTTAATTATGCTTTTCCATGATTGCAGCAAGTTTGGTCGAAATCAGACATCTATATAGTATAGATCCCATAGAAAAGTAAGGTCAAAAAGTAGTCTTAGTTAGAAAAACTTTTTTGTTTTCAATGGAAGCTGCAAGGGTATACAAAACTTCGGCCGAGCCGAAGTTATCTTTCCCCTATTTTTCTCATTTTGAGTTGTAGGCAACCTCTTTAATAAAACAAAACAAAATTTGATTTCGTAATCTTTCTTGGTATTCTGAAGCAAAAGAAAACGATCATTGGTGATTACTATAAATAGTTATTGGAGAGCTTAAGTCAAAAATAAACGGCCTAATTTATAGAAAATGAAAATTTTGTTTCATTAAGAAATTGCCACGGCTATCGCCTCCTCCTAACTCCAAAATTGGGAGCAGCTTCCTTGTAGAAACAAACTTCATTTCTACACCAAATAAAGTAAGAGGTCTTAAAAGGCCTATTTCTGACAGGCAGCTTTATAGTGGAAGCTCAGTCGACTCAGAATTGGTGCTGAAAACACCGTAACCTTTAATGACATTTTTCACATATTTTCACATGATTTGCCGTCAGCAAATAATTAGAAAAACTTGCAATACCTTCGCCTTCTCTTTACATTCCGATTGGCACGTGTTTCGCAACTTTCCCACAGCAATTGAACACAATTTCGTGTCCCATTTCAACTTCTGTTCCGGCTATGTAAACAAAAGCTGCACAGCACTTAAACAAGTTCAAAGTCGATAAATGGCAGCGTGGAATCCTTTTTATGGCGCTAGTCAACGACGACGATACCAGCAACAGAGCTCTAGGAGTAGAAGCAAAGGCATCAGCAGGACTAGAGCAACGTTGACATGCCCGCAAAGATAAATTTCACTTAGCGGAATATAAATAAAAGTTTTGACAGCAACACGTTGCAGGCTCCGGGCAGTCGGCTGGCTGCGGAAGCTGAAAAGAGGCGCATATTTGGGCCAAAATACCCAGAGGCCATATTTTGTTCGACTTGTCGACATTCGTTTGTCTTGTCATGTCAGTGAAAATTGTAGGTCTATTTTATTTTTAAATTTTGTTGCCAAGGGAATTGCGAGTAGTTTGTCTTCTTTTTTTCAAACTAATGCGTGGCAGGTTAACACCTGGCGTATACGTAATTTCCACTTAAGGCAAAGTTCAGCTGACTGGGGAATATGTTCATTTGCCATTTTGTAGCTGCTATATTACCCTGGCCCAAGCGCTGACCTTATCCATGGGCGGAGCGCCTTGCGGACCAGCTGGCACCGGGAAAACGGAAACAGTCAAGGATATGGGCAAGACGTTGGCCAAGTACGTAGTCGTTTTTAATTGCTCCGATCAAATGGATTACAGGTATGACTGCTGCTGCTCGCTACTCTTAATATTCCATTCACGTTTGGCTTGTACAATTTAGGGGCCTGGGGCGCATCTACAAAGGACTGGCCCAGTCTGGCAGCTGGGGCTGCTTTGATGAATTTAATCGCATCGAGCTGCCCGTTCTGTCGGTGGCTGCACAACAAGTTGCCGTTGTGCTTACCGCCAAAAAGGAGAAAAAGAAGACGTTTTTGTTTACGGATGGCGATACAATTGAAATGAATCAGGAATTTGGCATTTTCATAACAATGGTAAGTGTTGCAACCCTCTTATATTTCCCTTTGTGTTGCGTAATTCAACTAGATGCACTCTCTCATATGAGCGCATTTGCTTTGAGCGTGCACAAACTTATTTTATTAAATTTGTTTCGGAAAATTGACAAAGGGTTACTTTCCTGGTGTGAGAGTGTGTAAGAATGGAGAGAATATAATAAAAAAACATGCCAAAACAAAGACGCAGTCAAATTGGGCATAAACATATTTTATTGCTCTGATATACTTTATTCAAGTTAGCTGAAATCTTAGCTAATGGCCAACAGAATAAACAAAAACAATCAACATGCAGTTGTCCAACTCCTGAACTGGTTCAAGCTGTGCAAAGATCACATCATAAGCATGATTAGCATTTAAGAATACCAACATATCACAAGCATGATTATATTATATCCACCCAGCAAAAGCATCTTAGATTTACATATCAATATAACAATAACATGCAAATCTTAAATGTCAATACATCAATTCGTAGAAAAGTCTGCCCTGTTTCCGCTATGGAATTGATTCTATTTATGCCGCATTGACATTTACAAAGCCATCTTTGCCAATGAATTGAAAAGAAAATGGAAATTTGAGATAAGAACCTCATCATCTGTTGCACCTCAGCCACAGTTCTTCCGGGATATGACATTTATTGGTCTCAAAAGACGAAATCATTTAGCAGACAAAAGGTTTTAGATACTGAAAAAATTTACCTTTATAGTAGGGGAAGATGCGGTGTACTGAGACACTGGGTGCTGTGAGCCACGCGAATATTGACAAAAAAAAAAAATTTCAGCTGTTTGTTTATGTCAAGTTCCTTTCTTCTTATCACCTTACTTTTGACCAGCAACCGATCAGAAAACATGTGCTTTAAGTTTATGAGCCAGAACGCGAGTCTTTTTCAAAAGATTAAACCTTTTTTTTTTCATATTTGAAATTTTTCCGGAACCCCATAAGTATGAAAGAAAAATATTTGGTCAATTGCCTTTTTGACCGTAATTTAATTTTTGGAAAAAAAAAGCTAATTTGAAGATTAATATTGAAATGGTAAAGCGAAAATTTGCGACCCTATAAACGTATAATATTCTTGATCAGCAAACACCGAGTCGATTTAGCCCTGCCGGCGACGCCGGGTGTCCGTATCAACGCGTGTTTCTCAGAGACTATAAGAGCTAGAGCCAAAATTTTCATTACCCGATTCAATACATTTGTTTCAATTTGGAATTTCCATATGTCTTACTGTCCAATATCTATCTATTTTGTAAAAGATCAATAAGTTCGGCAATCACCGAGTTTAGCAAAACTTATTGTAGTCTTTCCAATGGAGTTCCCATTTTTTTTAAATAAAACCGTTTTCCACCTTCTTCATCTCCAGATCCAATTTCTTAGTCTCTATTTCCTTCGTCCAATTGTGCTCTCATGCTCCAAAGACTGCTTGTTCTCCTCTACTAACAGCTGTTGCTTACGTAAATGTAAGCGATCTGTTTCCAACTCGGCCAGTTTTTCGACGGATATCCGAGTCCTGGACTTTTTGTTTGGCTGCATAGTTTTTAAGCTGCTGTCATCCCCAACAGAATCTTCAAAACCCGACGCGGCTGTATCAAATGAATTTTCTTATCCAATTACGCTATTGGCAGGGTGGATCAGCGGCTAGTAACATCTAATAAAAAGTTTTTTCTTTGAATAAACTTTACACCCGGTCACCCTTCTCTGCTGTTGGCGCCAGCTTTGCAGTAATTAGCCATGCAAAAGCTTTTCAAGCTGCCGTTCGGATTCGGCGTTAAACTGTAGGTCCCTTTCTCTTGCGCGTAAACAAGAAGCGCACAAGCCAAGAGATTGAGAGAAGCTCGGCTTTGGCCCTTTGGGGCTGTGCCAACTTGAAAGTCTTCCATGGTTGTGGTTCTTTTATTATTAATAAAAAAAATAAGAACATTTTACATATTTAGGCATGGCAAGCGTCAGCCTTAATCGAAAAAAATTATACATTCATTATGTTAATCAGAGTACGAAGCCATAATTAAAAATCTCTTCATTACTGTACTCTCCTATATACTCTGGCCCTTATTCCAAACAAGATTTCCCCCCCTAAGGTCCCTCCAGAGCCCCGACACCCCCCTTTTCCCAAACCCTTTTTTCTTTAAATATCGACACCAAAAACTCTTTCAAATAGGGCATCATTCCGATAAAATGATGCATGTCCTCTATCTCCTTCCAGTTGCAAAGCGAGCACATCCACCGTTTACCGTGTTTCTGGGGTTGCTATTTAGCCGCAGCATATCTCCTCTCGCCTTAAGGATCCTTGTAATAATCCTCTGTGTGGAGCCGTTATTGCAGAAATCAGCCCCTACCGCATAGTTTAAGTTCTTGAATATGCGAACTTCGTCGATCTGGCCATGTTCACATGTTCCTTCTTAGTTTCTTCTGTTCTTCGCACCCATGAGCACTCGTGTATTTGTGTGCTCCAACCGTTACTCCACCTTTTAGATGCTCGTGAATGTCATCCAGATATAAAGCAAACAGCAGCGGTTACATGAGGCATCCCTGTTTAACTCCATTGTGTGTTTCAAAATCATAGTTTATTTACTCGTTATACTCCTAATCGTTGCAGCTTGTAGAAGGAGTCCTCTAGGCCACAAATCGAAAGCAGCCTAAAGTCCACGAAATAGGCATAAGCTTTGCGTTTTCCTGGGTTTTATTTGGACTATTGTGCCGATTAAACTCCATCTACCGTCGAGTAAAAGTAAAATCGGCTTGTCAAGATGACAACAGCCCCGAGGGGCCAAAGCCGTTTCAATCTCTGGCTTGTGCGCTTCTAATTTTAGCACAAGAGAAAGGACCTACAGTTTAACGGAATCCCGAACGGCGGTTTTTGAGAGGCTTTTCATGGCTAATTACTGCAATGCTGGGCCAACAGCAAGAGGTGTGGCCGGGTGTAAAGTTTTATTCAAAGAAAAAAAATCTAACGTCGAGTATCCACGCCTAAATCCTGCTTGGTATTCCTAAGTTTTCCGCCTTTCTCAACCCATGTTGCTAGTCGTGTGGTCAGAACAACTCATAAAAGCTTCGCTGAAGAGTTGATGAAAGATATTCCATGGTAGTTTTGGTGGGTTATTTATATCACCTTTTTTAAAAATTGGGAAGATTATGCTCTTTGAAAAAAAGATTCCTCTGCTTGCGCGCTTTAATGATATTCTTGTTAAATATGTGGACCAAGAGTTCGTGTAGTTCAGTAGGCGCATTTTGCAGAAAACTCATTGGTAATTCATCTTCTCCCGTGCTTTGTTGACCTTGTCTTTGTTGAGTGCACTTTTTAGCTCTTCCATAGATATCGCTCTATCCAGTTCTTCATCCTCCAGGTAGTTTGGGGCGTACAGCATGCTAGAAGACAGTTACGGGGGTTGAGAGTTCAATGAAGTGAACTCTAAATTCTCGAGCTGTAATCGCCAGTTCATCTTGGACCATTTCCTCTGATTTCTTTTCGCAGCCTCCCACCAGGTCTTTCCCATCTTTCACCGACATTATCCGATTTGTAAGTTTTGCTCGTATTCTGCTTTGCTTCTGTTACAGAGTGCCGCGTACTCCCGCTGCCAATGGTGTACTCTTGCTTATCCATCGTTGCATCAGTTTTGGGGAATTTGCTCAGAGCCGCAAACTTCTTTCGTTTTCGGTTACATTTGGAGGGTGCTTACTTTTGTTAAAATTGACGTTTGTGCAATGATGTTTTTGTCGCCGGAGTCCTTTATAGTTTTTACAACATCCTGATAGGCCATTCCGTCTTTGTTTCTTAAACTCCCTGATGTTCCTCTGCAACTTAGCTTGGTATACGTCCTTGTTTTGTATTGCCCACTGTAAGTTTGGGAGGCTTTTTCCGCTGCAAGGTCCCTTTATACTGAGGCAAGCTGTATTGAATGACCAGATTTACTTCTCCACTTCGAAACTCAAAACATGCTCCTAACAAAGTCTTCCATGGTGTCATGCACAAACATGTCAACTTGGCAAATTTTGTTAACTTTCGAAATTTAGAAGTCAACTTACCGGTCGATCAAAGCCCATATGCTTTATTTTGCCAAGTGAACTTCAATAGCGGGCAATTTGCCCAATTCACCAAATACCACTCGTCAACTTTTTAGCTTCGCTCGATAGTTTCTACAAAGCATCGAGCTGTTGGTTTCTGGAAGTATGTGTTGTCTTAATAAAACGGCATGTTTTATGTCACAGTCGGAGGACTTACTTCGAACCCTGTGCAATCTGAATGTAAGATAACATTCTCCATATTTCGTCTTCGCTCAGCGCTTTTGAATCGCCTTCTTGTTTTCTTTTTATTTTTTGCTGTTCAGACACTAAATAAGATTTAATAGAATAATTAAAGTTTGCTTTGTGTGGCGATTTATTCACTTTTTATACCCTTGCAAAGGGTATTATAAAATTGTCCGGATGTTGGAACACCTGGACAAAATAAAGTATATATATTCTGGTCAGCACGACGAGCTGAGTTGATTTAGCCTTTGTCTGTCCGTCTGTCCTGTTTCTATGCTATCTCCTCCGTCAGTTTTGGCTATCCTCACCAAACTTTGAGGCAAAATTTTGGTACAAATACGCTGCACATTTGTCTGAACCGTCACACGGATCGAACTAATATAAAAGGTAGAGATAGTAGGATTAAAGCGAGGTTAATTTTAATGGAAACGCCTCCAAAGAACGTATTTCTTAGTTTACTATCCCTTCCCATGATTTCACTAAGTTTGGTCGAAATCGATGATAAGCATATAGCTCCCATAGGAACGATCGGTCGAAAAAAACTAGTTCTAGTGAAAAACTTTTTTTAATGTAACGTCTTATCATTGGCATACACTTTTTGGCTTATATTGGACACATTTCTACAAAGTTTTATCAAAATCGGATGACTATAGCATATAGCTGCAGTATGAATAGAAAGTTAAGTCTTTTAAATGACATCGCCCAAATTTCGCAATTAACTAGTATGCCTTTCCATGATTTCAGTTTTAACCGAAATCAGACATCTTTATAGTATGAAGATCGAAAAGTAATGTCCCAAAATAGTCTTAGAAAAATCTTTTTGTTATCAATGGAAGCTGCGAAGGGAGCAAAACTTCGGGGGCGCGGTGTAATCAACCCCCTATTTTTTTCATTTTTTTTTGTTTTGGTTTGACCCGTATTTTATGGAAAAAAATCATTAAATGGGCTACTTCTTTTGAAAAATTTCTCACAACACTTCTAAACATTACACTTTTTTACATTTACGACAGATTTTTTGTGAACATACCCTAGGGCATTATGTGGTAATTTTTTCTCATGTGTTTTTTTTTCGTTCGTAAACTTTGGATTTACGCTTTGCCATATGACGATTCAGTCACCCAAAAAAAGTAATTTATGGGTGTTGTGAGACAATAAGTTTTATTGGTTTACTCCAGAAGAGAATGTTGTTATATTCGGGCTTGACCGACTTTCTTTCTTGTTTTCTAAGGAAATAGTTAATAAAGATTCAGCATTTTCCTTAAATATACCGAAATTCAAATATTCCTACTCTCGGGCAGCAATCGCTTATGTCCTGATTTATCAAATAAAATTAAATGCTGTAAAAAACCCAAAAAATTAATCCATTAAGGTCAAAGGCACCATGTTTCAGGCTGGAGGCTTTTAACGTTGAATTCCTGTTTATTCAATTATTTTGATGTGTTTTTTGATTCTTTTTTGAAATTTTGTGTGTAAATTTTCATAAAGGCGTGGCGACAATCTGTGCTCGCCCATTAATCGTTTGGCGAAAAAATGTGACAGCGACGGGTGCTTTATGCACACACAATTCCACGTTATTAGTCATGTAAAATTTTGTTCAACGCGAGCTATAATAAAACTGACAGTAAGCCGGCAAACCACACACTTGCACACGCTGGCACAAACAGGCAGGAAGAGGTGCAGGAGGAAGGGTATGGGTATGGGTATTGAGTCTTTGGGTTTTGCGTATTTACATTTTTGGTGGCACACACACTCATACTTACACACATGGTAGCACGTTGTCTGATGGCAACAGCATATTCAAAATGTGATTATTGCGGGCTTTTAGCGCCACAATATGACGCTTCTAGCTGGTAGTTACCAACGGAGCATCAAGCAAATTGTAGAGTTGCGCATTTTAATTACAAACGACGCCAACTATCATTGGGTAATGCGATTAAGCGTATGTGTGCGAGTGCGTTGTATAAACTTCACACACATTTCATCCCTCCATTTTGCCGCCAGGGCGTATGCTTAATTTTAATTTGCACATTGAACTATTGGTGTTCATTTATGTAACATTTTGAATCGTTATGTCACATACAAATTGGCTATATCTGAGTGTGTCCCAGTTTGTGGGCAAAATTATTTGTTGTGTCTGCTTGAAATGGACATTGGACAAACCAAACAAACGATTGACCCCCCACTGGTGCTACTGTACTAACTTACATAATGTTTGCATTTGAATTTCTAGTAGCCAAGTAATCGATCGATAGCCGTTTAGCTACCTGCTTTTCTGGGTGTCTAATACTCATATCAGATGACGCAACAAAGTAAAGTGACAAAGTTTTTTTAGTTTTTGGCTTATCAAAGAAAACTAAATGGGCATTTTCCACAATATTTGCATGCATCAGGAAATTATTGTCAAAAGAAAAGAAGATTATCAACTCCGACAGACATACAATTATATCATTTTTATACCCTTGCAGAGGATATTATAAAATTCTGCGGATGTTTGTAACGCATTGAAGGAAGCATCTCCGACCACATAAAGTATATATATTCTTGATCAGCACGACGAGCTGGAGTTACTTATCCGTCCGTTTCTATGCTATCTCCGACAGTTTGAAAGCTTCTTCACAAACTTAAAGATTTTGATACAAATAGCGGCAATGTCGGAACCGACCGGATCGGATCAGTTTGAAAAAAAGCTCAATATCAATTCCATCTGGGATGGTTAATTTCATATTTGGCAAATATAATTTTTTCATATCATTTTGATAGTGCTAAAAATGTCATATTGAAGCTAAATAATATCATTTTGATATTGAATATTAAATTTTGAGTGAATAATATCATTATTATATTACATTAATATACTTTTGATCAGAAAATTCATCAAATTGATATGAAAATATTTAACTTTTATATGAATTTCGGGTCATTTTCAACTTTATCATATCGGCTTTTTAATGATATGAAAAAATAGCATTGACCCCAGATAATAGCATTTTTTTTCTGTGTAGGAACGATCGGTCGAAAAACTAGTTTTAGTGAGAAACACTTTTTTGTTTTCAATTAAAACGCCTCCAAACTTCGTAATTCTTGGTTCATGATTCCACCAAATTTGGGCGAAATCGGAAATCTATATAGTATAGCTGTCATAGATAAGTAGAGTCTGAAAAGTAGTCTTAGTTAAAAAAAAATTTTTTGTTTTCAATGAAAATGTCCTCAAACTTAGCATGTATTTTATATGCTCCCACACGATTCTACAAAGTTTGGTCAAAATCGGATGACTATAGCTTATAGCTGCCATATGAACTATATGTCGAAAAACTAGTTCTTGTGAGAAAAACTTTTTGTTTTTAATGAAAACTTCCCTTACGTTGGCATATATTTATTCTATATACTTTTTACACAATTCTACAAAAGTTTTGTCAGAATCGGATGACTATAGCATATAGCTGCAGTATGAAGATCGGTCGAAAAAGAAGTTCTAGTGAGAAAAACTCATGGTTCGTTAATTAACAGTGCATTATGCTATTCCATAATTTCACTAAGTTTGGTCGAAATCAGTAATCTTTATAGTATGGCTATCATAGAAAAGTAGAAAAAGTAGGCGTATGTAAAAAAAAAAAACTGCAAGGGTATACAAAACTTTGGTAATATTTTTAATTTTAATATAAACTAGCTCTTTATATTGAGTTTCATAATCCATACTTTCAGAGTAAAAAGTAAGTTGGCATACTTTTTTGGTGCTACATCCTTTTTTTTCTCACAATATGTTGAAATGGTCACATTTATGTTAATGCTCTTTTAATTAACATAGGGAAAGGCTATTAAAAACTAATTGCCCTGAGTAACGGGTATATCGAAGTCGGGCAGGACCGACTTTAACTAACGCTCTCGTTTTTGTTTTTTTTTGTTATTATTATTATCTTAATTTTCAGTCACCATCCTTTAACTTTCTTTAGATTGAAGTGTACATTCATTTTAACTTACTTTGTGTAAGTTACTAAAATTTTTACTTATTTCACAGTGGTTCAATCGGGAGAAACCCCTGGTTTAAATAGGGAAATGGTATCGCAATGGGCCTATCTTGGCCTAAGTGAAGGGACAATTTATTGTCCCAAGCCATCTCAACCTAACCTAACCTACTTTGTGTAAGTGTGACAAGTGTTTTGGGTCTTCTTATGGGAGGGTTGATTGTGATGATATAAAATATGCGTAAAATTAGTGTATTGGTTCTGTCTAGTGTGTGGGGGGTTGCTAGCGTATTTGTCTGTTTGGAAGTTCTCTCGGCCGAAGTTTTGTATACCCTTGCAGCTTCCATTGAAAACCAAAAAATTTTTTAACTAAGACTACATTTCGGACCTTACTTTTTTATGGGAACAATACTATATCGATGTCCGATTGCGTCCAAACTTAGTGGAACCATGGAAAAGCATATCTGTAAATTACGATTACGAATTTGGAGGCGATCCCATTTCAAACAAAAAAGTTTTTCTCACTAGAACTTTTTTCGACCGATCATTCGTACTGCAGTACTGGCCGGGTGGCTCAGCGGCTAGTGTGCGCGACCGCTGTGCAAGAGGTCGTGGGTTCGATCCCGCCTGGGAACATCTAATGAAAAGTTTTTTCTTTGAATAAACTTTACACCTCTCAGTTCTCTCTGCTGCTGGCGCCAGCTTTGTAGTAATTAGCCATGAAAAGCTTCTCAAACTGCCGTCTCTTGTGCGAAAATTAGAAGCGCACAAGCCAAGAGATTTAGAGAGGCTTGGCTTTGGCCCATGGGGGCTGTATCAAGCCATTTTACATTTTTTTACTCTGTACCAAAGGTACATAGAGTGTAATAAGTTTGTGCAAAAGCCATGTCCGTCTGTCTGTCCGTATGAACGCACAGATCTCAGAAATGGTAAGAGATAGAGGTTTGACATGTATGGGACTTATGCTTCTTATACTTGCAGGCAGATCAAGTTTATTTTTAATTTTTGCCACGCCCCCGCAAATTGGAAAAAAACGTCATATCTCCCACAGTTTTTTAGATAGAAGGTTCGTTCCTTCTGGACACATTTAGTAATTAGGATTAGTAATCGATCCGCCAAAGGAATGGTAGAGATCGGATGAACGGTTGTCGAGTTATAATGAAAACAAACAATTGTGGGCAGCACCGGTCGCAACGGTGATGGGCAGCACTTCACAGGTACAGAGTATGTTATAGTCGGGCTTGACCGACTTTCTTCTTGTTACATTTGTACTGTAGCTATAATGCTTGTCAGATTTTGTAGATTTTTGATAATTTAAGCTTAAAATTGCTTTAAATTCATATTTTGACACTTTTTATGAAGATTTTGAGGGGTTCCTTTTTAATTGATTTGGCTCACTTTGATATTATCTTAAAGTATTATTTCTTAATTTCAAAATAAGCTATTCCAAACAATTCTACGATTTTCTTAAGCAAAGACATAACATTTTGAATACATGTGCTCCAAATGACCATATTTGGTTCAGTCAATGGGTAAGCAATGGATGTTGTTTAAAATTTTCATAGAAACTTAATAAAAATGACTTGCCAACTACAGTGATTGTGCATGGCATATGTTTGGGTAGTAGACAATTTAATAGTTTTGAGCGTTTTTATATTCAAAATGGTGTATCTTCACTTGTAGCTTGTCTTAAAGCTAAGAAGTAATACTTCAAGATATTGTTTAAGAGAGTTAAAGCAATACGAAAGGTTCACCAAAAAACGAGTCTTTAAGCTTAAATTATCCATTTCTGAAAACAGGTTCGTGATCAGCTCACGTAAATCATCTAGAATCACCACCAAACGTTCGATATACTGGAAAAAGTCTAATTTTGTTGCCTTGTGTTATTTTTCACAACTTTCGACGTGGATTATTTCAACAAGAGTGTGTCTTTGAACTCAGTTCTTTGTGTGGCTATAAAGTACTATCAAAAATTACTATATATCCCTTGTATACTGAATTCAATCGTAGTCGTCGTTCGCTCAGCAACGAAGGGGAACTCCTAACCATTTTGCTTATTTAATTTTTTAGTTAATAACTTTCCTCCAAAATTTGGTAGAGTGAGCTTCTCATAGATGGTAATGAAACCACTAAGAACCACTTTGACTATTTTTCATTTGGCTTAAATTGGTTTAAAGATTTGATTTTTACCGTGTGGGGAAACATTTCTCTAACTCTGATGTACTGACTCTTACATTTAAGCGTAGCAACAAGAATTCACTTTATTCCACACATCCTTCAACCTTCTGACAGACACGAAGCACGCGTAGTGGCAATATGATAAATCAATTTGTATTTGATAAACTTATCGATGCCTGAAAGTCATGTGAGATGATGCATCAAAATGTTTAGCTCAGTTCTGTCTTGGGCAACCAGCAGGTAGAAGGTAAAATGATTTATACATAAAACTAAATTACATGCACCATTTGCAGTTTTTGCTGATTTTTATTTCCTTTTTCGCCCCCACCCACAGAATCCGGGTTATGCTGGTCGCAAAGAATTGCCGGAAAACTTAAAAATACAATTTCGAACGGTGGCCATGATGGTGCCCGATAGACAGATTATTATACGCGTGAAGCTGGCCAGTTGTGGTTTTCTGGAGAATATCACTTTGGCCCGCAAGTTCTACACTCTATACAAGTTATGTGAGGAGCAGTTGACCAAACAGGTGCACTATGATTTTGGATTGCGTAACATACTGTCAGTTCTGCGTACTCTGGGTGCATCTAAGCGAAGGAATTCAAAGGATACGGAAAGTACGATTGTGATGAGAGTGTTGCGTGATATGAATCTCTCCAAGCTGATTGATGATGACGAGCCACTTTTTATGTCCTTGGTATCGGATTTGTTTCCCAATCAGGTAAGAGTGGTCATTTTATGGAACAAGAGACTGAAACTTAGTAAAACAGCAATGAAATATGTATAACTGATACAAACTACTCTGGAATGCAGATTGACTGAGCATTTTTGTAAGAACATTCGAACAAAATCTTATTTTAAAGAAAGCAAATCAAGGGTTCGGTACTGTTTGGTTGGGTTCGGTTCAGAACTTGTACGCATATTTGCTCAAAAACAATCAAAGAAGATCTTGTTCACTTCTTCACTGACCCAGTAACAACCCAGCCCCTTTGCTTACCTAAAATGTTTTCCAACAGACACTCGAGAAGACCAACTACCCCGAGCTGGAGGCTGCCATACTTCAGCAAACGGATGAGGCCAGTCTAATCTATCACCCTCCCTGGGTGTTAAAGCTAATCCAACTGTATGAGACTCAAAATGTACGCCATGGCATCATGACTTTGGGACCCAGTGGTGCTGGTAAAACTACTTGCATACACACTCTTATGAAGGCGATGACCCAAATGGGTGAGAATCATCGGGAGATGCGCATGAACCCCAAGGCGATAACGGCAGCTCAAATGTTTGGACGTCTTGACGTGGCCACCAATGACTGGACAGATGGCATCTTCTCGGCCCTGTGGCGCAAGACTCTCAAGTTAAAAGCGGGTGAGAATGTCTGGCTGGTACTGGATGGGCCAGTAGACAGTATTTGGATAGAGAACTTGAACTCGGTGTTGGATGACAACAAAACTCTTACCTTGGCCAATGGTGATCGTCTGACCATGGCGCCCACGGTGAAGATTATTTTTGAACCGCATAATATAGACAATGCCTCGCCAGCTACAGTTTCCCGCAATGGTATGGTGTACATGAGCTCCTCGGGCCTGGATTCGCGACCAAGTAAGCACTAATTCTTTAGTTGAGACTGACTCTATTGTTTACTCTCTCTCTCTTTCGCTCGTTAGTTGTTCAAGCCTGGCTCAAGAATCGTGCTCCTGGCGAAAAGACCACCTTTTCGGATCTGTTCGATCAAACCTTCGTAGAGGTTTACGGCTGGGGTGTGCAGATGGTTAAGCTTCAGATGCCTGTGCTGCAGTGTAACGTAGTGCAACAGATGCTGTTTATACTGGAGGGTCTGATTCCTATCAAAAAGGAAGATGAACAGGCTGTCAGCTTGTCTAGCAAAGAGAGTCAGGATGGTAAGTGTTACGAGTTAGACAGATATCCCGCCCTTCCCCAGATAAGCTAGCGGTTCGCGACTGCGTCAAACGAAACCAAAAAAATTATTGAAACATTTCAGCGGCTAAGCGTTTAGAGCATCAAAAACATGTCGAAGAAGTCCGACGGCAATCGATTGGCAGTCAGATTGTCGGTAAAGTATAATCCTAAAATCTGTTCTCGTAGAGCTAACTGTCTAGCTGATTGTGTTTGTCCTCTGTAAATCCTAACCCTAGTTGCGTGTCTCGTCCTCGATCTATGTATGTGTGTCTGTGTTTGAGCATATTTTTTGAAGATTTTCTTAGCTAAGCTTACGGAATTCTTTCACAGAGGATATGCCCGACGAGAGCATCGTGGAGGAAAAGGAGGACACCTGCACACCAGAGCACTTGCACCGCTTGTATATTTTCGCGCTCGCCTGGGGTCTGGGCGGTTACCTCTCTACCGGCGATCGCGTCAAAATGAATCTCTTTGTGAAGGAATCGTTTCCGCAATTGGACTACCCCAAGGGTAGTGCCCACGAAAATACCATATTTGACTTCTTCGTTTCTCCAACGGGCGTGTGGCAGTCGTGGAAGACGCTCGTCACTCCGTATATGTATCCGGAGCTTTCCACACCAGACTACTTAAGCATTTTGGTGCCCATTGTGGATAATGTGCGCATCGACTACCTGATCGGCACCATTGCCAATCAGGAGCGCGCCGTGATGCTGATCGGCGAACAGGGCACGGGCAAAACTGTTATCATGAAGAATTTCATGAAGAAAATGAACGTAGAGACGTACATGGGTCGATCCTTTAACTTCTCCTCGGCCACCAGTCCGTATCAGTTCCAGCGCACAATCGAGAGCTATGTGGAGAAGCGCGTTGGAGTGACCTTTGGTCCGCCCGGTGGTCGCAAGCTGATCGTTTTCATCGACGACATCAACTTGCCCGAGATCAATGAGTGGGGCGACCAGGTGACCAACGAGATTGTGCGCCAATCTATGGACATGAAGGGCTTCTACAGCTTGGAGAAGCCCGGCGACTTCACCACCATTGTGGATGTGGCATATGTGGCGGCCATGGGCCTGCCGGGAGGTGGGAGAAACGACATTCCATCGCGTCTGAAGCGCCAGTTCTGCGTCTTTAACTGCAATATACCCGACAACGACTCCATTGATAAGATCTTCCGCGTTATCGGTGAGGGTCATTACAACACCAAGCGTGGGTTCGTGCCCGAAATTCGCAATCTCGTCAAGAGACTGATCGTCGTGACGCGGCATCTGTGGCAGCGCACGCGCGAGAAACTATTGCCTACGCCGGCCAAATTCCACTACGTCTTCAGTCTGCGCGACTTGTCGCGCATCTGGCAGGGCATGGTTGGCACTTTATCTACAGTGATCACCTCGGAGAGCGTGCTCATGGCCTTGTGGAAGCATGAGTGCACGCGCGTATTTGCCGATCGCTTTACCACGTTCCAGGACAAGGAGTGGTTCGGCTCAGAGCTGGCATGTCTTGTGCGCGAGGAACTGGGCGAGGCCCATTCCCAGATGATTATACCGAATCCGGTATTCGTCGACTTTATGCGCGACGCCCCCGAGCCGACCGGCGAGGAGGGGGAGGACACCGATATGGAGCTGCCGAAGGTCTACGAACCGGTTAACTCTCATGAAGTGCTACGCGAGCGTCTCGTCATGTTCCTCGCCCAATTCAATGAAATGGTGCGAGGCTCCGGAATGGATTTGGTGTTCTTCCCAGATGCAATGCTGCACCTGGTGAAGATCTCTCGCATCATTCGGCATCCGAGAGGATCGGTCATGCTTGTCGGGGTCGGCGGTTCTGGAAAACAGTCGCTAACGAAATTGGCATCGTTCATAGCTGGCTACAAGACATTCCAAATTGCGTTGACGCGCTCGTACAATGTGGCCAATTTTTTGGAGGACCTAAAGCTGCTCTACCGCACATGCGGAGTGCAGGGCAAGGGGACGACTTTCCTTTTTACAGACATGGATATCAAGGAGGAAGGCTTCCTCGAGTATCTCAATAACATACTCTCGAGCGGCGTCATTTCAAATTTATTCTCGCGCGATGAGCAGGCCGAAATCGTGCAAGAATTGACGCCGGTCATGAAGCGCGAAAATCAACGCAAAACAGCGACCCCGGAAAGTGTGATGGACTTTTTTCTGGCGCGCACCTGCACGAACCTGCACGTTGCCTTCTGTTTCTCGCCCGTGGGCGAGACGTTCCGGTCGCGGGTGCAACGCTTTCCCGCCTTGGTCTCCGGCTGCACCATCGACTGGCTGCATCCGTGGCCCAAGGACGCCCTGGTCTCGGTTGCCAGACACTTTCTCAGCCACTTCGAAATTGAGTGTACACCGGACGTCAAAGAGGAGCTAGTGAATGCTCTCGGCTCAATCCAGGACATTGTCGCCGAAACGTCTCAGGAGTACTTCCAACGTTTCCGTCGCGCCACGCACGTGACACCCAAATCTTATCTGAACTTCATTGCCGGCTACAAGAATATTTATCAAATGAAGCAACAAGAGTTGCGCGATGGTGTGGAGAAGATGGATACAGGCTTGGAGAAACTGAAAGAGGCCTCCGCCTCGGTTGAGATTCTAAAGAAAGACCTCGTGGTCATGGAGGAGGAGCTAGTTGAGGCCTCCAAGAACGCAGAGTCCGTGCTAGTTGAGGTGACCGAGCGTGCAATGCAAGCGGAGATTGTCAAGAATCAGGTGCTCATCGTCAAGGACAAGGCAGAGGCTCTCGTTGCGTGCATCGCCCATGAGAAGGCGCTGGCGGAGGAGAAACTTGAAGCGGCCAAGCCGGCCCTCGAGGAGGCTGAGAATGCACTGAATACCATTAAGCCGGCACATATTGCCACGGTTCGTAAGTTGGGCCGGCCACCGCATCTCATTATGCGGATTATGGATTGTGTGCTCATATTGTTTAAGCGTAAGCTACATCCCTGCATACCCGATTCGGGTACGCCTTGCCCCAAACCCTCCTGGCAGGAGTCCTTAAAGGTAAGTACATTAGAGTTGGGAGCGTGTCGATTGTTTTTACCGGGCAGCAAGAACATGCGCGAGCTAAGACGTTGTGTTTGATTAAACTCTCGGATGCCTCCGACGAAGTACCTTTGGTATTATTCTGCTGATAGAGGCACAATGTCAAAGGAGGTGTATCGGAAACTTCTGCAGAAGTCAATGCGGTTGACGTCTACCTTCTTTTTATTTTCCTCAATCCCGCATGGGTCATAGGGCATCAACCAGACTTCTGTGTCTCATTCAACGAACTCGGCAGTCAGCCGTCGCTTTGAGTTCTCACCAGGTTCTCAAGAGGATGGATTCCGCACTTCTATCTTAAGTCCAAGCTTCCTTGGGTTTGCCTGGTGCTTCAAAGCATTTCGATTGGAACTAGTTCTCTTTCCCTTATCGAAGGTCAGTTGTCTCAGTGGACTTGACCGATTATGCTGTTGGCCCAACTACTCCACTTAGAAAATATAGCCTTTAAATGGGTTCACAGCACTCTTAAGGGCATTTTCTCTCATGGATTTATGGAGGGGAACTAAGCGACTTCTGTTAGTCTCCTGTCGTGTTGGCAAATAATTCGACACTCGCCCAACTCTGCATCATTCTCCAGTCTGCTTGAAATAAACTTGTCGCTTCTTTAATTTATCTGCAGATGATGGCCAGTGCCACTTTTCTGCTGCAGCTGCAGAACTATCCCAAGGACACCATCAACGATGAGATGATAGATCTGCTGCAACCCTATTTTCGTATGGAGGACTATAACATGGATATGGCGCGTCGTGTGTGTGGCGACGTAGCCGGTTTACTGTCCTGGACGAAGGCCATGTCCTTCTTTCACAGTGTAAACAAGGAGGTGCTGCCGCTTAAAGCGAATTTGACCATGCAAGAAGCGCGTCTTAAGGTAAGTCTTTCACTTTGAGGTGGAGGAGCAGGACAGGTAGGTATTTAGGTTTCCTATTCTTTCTAGCTCGCCATGGATGATCTGGCTGGAGCCGAGGAGCAGTTGCGTGAGCGTGAGGAGGCTCTGCAGGCGGTCAAGGATCAATACGACAAGGCGGTGGGTGAAAAGCAGCGTCTGACCGATGCAGCCAATGTTTGTTTGCGCAAGATGACCGCTGCCACTGCCTTGATCAATGGCCTGTCCGATGAGAAGCATCGCTGGACTAATCAAAGTAAAGAGTTCAAAATACAACTGGGTAAACTAGTGGGCGATGTGCTGCTGGCCACGGGCTTTCTCTCCTACTGCGGTCCCTACAATCAAGAGTTTCGGGCAAATCTCATCAAGACCTGGATGGGCATACTCAAGCAGAAGAACATACCCTTCACCACGGGTCTAAATATCATCAATATGCTGGTGGATTCGTCTACTGTCTCGGAATGGACGCTGCAGGGCTTACCCAACGATGAGTTGTCCGTGCAGAATGCTTTGATAGCCACCAAATCTAGCAGTTACCCTCTGCTGGTTGATCCACAGACCCAAGGCAAGATCTGGATCAAGTGCAAGGAGGATCGCAATGAATTGCAAATCACCTCGCTAAATCACAAATACTTTCGCACCCATCTGGAGGACTCGCTGTCGCTGGGCAGACCACTGCTTATAGAGGACGTGGGCATCGATCTGGATCCGGTCATAGATAATGTGCTTGAGAAGAACTTCATCAAGAGTGGCAGCATAGAGAAAGTTTTGGTGGGTGACAAGGAGTGCGATGTGATGCCTGGTTTTATGCTCTACATCACCACCAAACTGCCCAATCCCGCTTTCAGTCCCGAGGTCAGTGCCAAGACCTCCATCATAGACTTTACCGTAACCATGCGTGGCCTAGAGGATCAGCTGCTGGGAAGGGTCATACTCATGGAGAAGTCCGATCTGGAGGCAGAGCGTGTGGCTCTCTTTGAGACAGTCATGCAGAATCAGCGCAATATGAAGGAACTGGAGGCCAATCTCCTGCTACGTCTCAGCTCCTCTCAGGGCTCATTGGTGGACGACGAGGCTCTCATTGAAGTGCTGCGTGTGACCAAGACCACAGCCGAGGAGGTAAATCAAAAGCTTAAAATCTCCGAGGTTACCGAGCGAAAGATAATGAAAGCACGTGAAGAGTTTCGTGCGGTGGCTAAGCGAGGATCCATACTCTACTTTCTCATCGTAGAAATGAGCAATGTGAATGCCATGTATCAGAACTCGCTCAAGCAGTTTCTGGTGATTTTCAACAGCTCCATTACCAAGTCTACCAAGTCCAGCGTGACCGAGGAACGCATCAACATTATTTTGCGCTACCTTACCTACGAAGTCTACAAGTTCACCAATCGCAGTCTATACGAACGGCACAAGCAACTGTTTACCCTGATGCTGGCCATTAAAATTGATTATCACAATGGAAACATTAGTCACGAGGAGTTCTTGACCTTCATTAAGGGCGGCGCCTCCTTGGATCTGAATGCGGTGACGCCGAAACCTTTCCGTTGGATTTTGGATATCACCTGGTTGAATTTGGTGGAGATAAGCAAGCTGGAGACATTCTCCACGGTGCTGCAGGTAATCGAGCAGAATGAGCGTGATTGGCGCTTTTGGTATGAGTGCGAGAAGCCGGAGAACGAGGAGATCCCCTGCGGCTATAATGCCTTACTGGACAGTTTCCGTAAGCTGCTTTTGATACGCTCCTGGTGTCCAGATCGCACCATCTCACAGGCAAAGAAATATATCGAGGGTAAGCATACTTAAGAATCCTCTGATTGCTTTAATTCACCTTTTTTTCTAGAATCTTTGGGCAACGAGTACAGTGAAATGCAAATCCTTGATTTGGAGGAGATGTGGTAGGTCTGCCTTATGCTTATTTCAGAAAGTTACCCTCATTCCCTTTCTGATTCCCTTCAGGTCAGAGTCAGAGCCTCGTACACCCTTTGTTTGCCTGCTGTCCATAGGATCCGATCCGACCACACAAATTGGAGCTCTGGCCAAGCAAAAGGGCATCGGTAGGTGATTGTCTGTTTACAGAAACACAGTCATTCACTTCAACACTCCCTTACAGTACTCAAATCGGTGTCAATGGGTCAGGGCCAGGAGTATCATGCCCGTAAAATGATCATGGAGTCCATGGCAACTGGCGGTTGGGTGCTGCTCCAGAATGTCCATCTCTCACTGCCCTTCTGTACGGAAATCATTGACCAGCTGGTGGAAACGGAGAACATCGATGAGTCTTTCCGCATGTGGGTGACCACTGAACCGCATTCGGAGTTTCCCATTGGCCTGCTCCAGATGGCTCTCAAGTTTACCAATGAGCCGCCCCAGGGTATCAGGGCCAGTTTGAAGCGCAGCTACCAGGTGGGGGTGGCAGCCAAAGCGGATGCCTTATTTAATTATTAATTTTCAATCTCTGTTCTCGTTCAGTCGTTCACACAGGACTTTCTCGACTACACCTCTGCCTCGCAGTGGCCTCCGCTACTGTACACGGTGGCCTTTCTGCACACCATTGTCCAGGAGCGCCGTAAATTTGGCCCACTCGGCTGGAACGTACCCTACGAGTTCAATCAGGCCGATTTCGCCGCCAGTGTGCAATTCATACAGAACCATTTGGACGAAATGGATCCCAAGAAGGGTGTGTCCTGGCAAACGCTTGTCTACATGATTGGAGAGGTGCAGTATGGAGGTCGCGTCACCGACGACTTTGACAAGCGACTGTTGACCACCTTCACGTCGGTGTGGTTCTGCGAACAGCTGCTGTCCAATTCCTTTGAGTTCTACAAGGGCTACAAGGTGCCGGGCACCAAGAGTCTGCAAGGATTCATCGATTACATTAACAGCCTGCCGGCCTACGACACGCCGGAGGTGTTTGGCTTGCATTCGAATGCTGACATCACGTACCAGATTAACTCGGCCAAGGGTGAGTAGAGGAGGAGCTTTCGATTATTTTGGGGGTGTAAATTGAAGTGTGCTTTCAGGTGGTGATTATGCTTTGGCATTTTTGCTGAAACAGAATCCTAAAATAGATGCTGACTGGGGGTCACTGACTCTTGTTGAAAGTCAGCTTGTTTTATGGTGTTTGTTTGCAGGTTTTAGTTCTAAAAACATAAACATATGTTGAAAATGTTTCCCCATTAATGCAGTAATTCAGGGGTCGGCAGTGTGACAAGCAGTTTGTTGGCAAACAACGAGTTATTAAGCTCTCTATCCCCTGTGGCAGGGTGTTGTGCAGCGGTTAGTGTGTGTGCCTGCTGACAATTCATGGGGTAGATAGATTTTGTCAAAATAGGATTACAAAGTATAGCAAATAGCTGCTATCAATGTCGTACCCAGGGGGTTTTTTTGCAAAATACTAGGCTTAGGAAGAAGCGACTTAACAAAAACTTTCTAAAACCCCCCTTGGAAAACTCCTGCGTACGCCACTGGCTTCTATTGGAACGATCGTGCCTTGGTGTAAAAACCTTTTTAGTTTTTAATGTTAGCGCCCCTAAGCTCGGATATTATCAACGTAATATGCGTTTATAGGTATATTTCCAAAATTTGGTCAATATAGTATGATTATATCTTATGGCTGTCATGGAACCAATCGGTCGGAATATGGATCTACACAAAAATAGAAAATTTTACAAAAAGAAACACCCTATAGTCAGAATGTGTTACGATTTTGGGGTCATCTTATTCCAATTAAAGCAGATATTAAGCTCCCCGCGCAGTTTATACCTCAATATGATCCACTATTCGGGTAAACAATATTAATTTTCGTAGCGTCAAAACAGTTAGTAAAAGTCCTCGAAAAATATTCATCAGACGTAACCGCACTCCAGGAAATGCGATGGACGGGACAGGGGAATCATTGAGAAAAACATCACCAACCAATGTCCCCTGGGAGATCTACTAAAGCGGCCATGCTACAAAGCACGAGTTTGGGTGCGGCTTTGCAGTCTGCAGAAGACTGCGTCGCTCTGTCATCAGCTTCACACCTGTTAACAAGCGACTAGCCGTACTTAGACTTAAGGCAAAATATTTCAATGTTAGCCTTATCTGTGCTCACGCCCCAACAGAAGACAAGGACGCCGCGACGAAAGACGAATCCTATAGGCGACTCACCCTAAAATTTAGAAAAATAATTTCTAAATATTATGGGAAGCTTTTCTTAACCAAAGGGCTACTTTTCTTAGAACTAGAATCTTTTTCTGAATCATAGAAACTATTTTCTTAAAATAAGACATTTTTTTTCTAATATAGAGACAAGTTTTTTCTTAATAATATAAAGATATTTTCTTAAAAGCAGAAAAAGTTGTTTAAGACCACCGGTTCAGGTCCACCACCGGTTCAGGTCCATATCCACCACCGGTCCAGGTCCAAGTCCACCACCGATTCAGGTCCACCACCGGCTGGGTTCAGATCCACCACCAGGTGACCAGGTGTTCCAGATCCTCCACCGGGTGGGTGTGGTTCAGATCCACCATCGGGAGGTGCAGATCCACTACCGGGTGGTGGGTCCAGATCCACTACCGGTTCAGATCAACCTACCATGTCCAGATCCACCGCCGGGTGGTCCAGATCCTCCACCGGATGGGTGGTCCAGATCCACCACCGGAAGGTCCAGATCCGGGTCCAGATTCACCACCTGGTGAGGTGGTCCAGATCCACCACCGGGTCCAGATCCAGTTCGCCACCACCGGTCCAGGTCCAAGTCCACCACCGGTCCAGCTCCAGGTCCGCTTTGTTCGAACAACACCCCAGCTGCTTTGATTAATTTTTATTAAATAAATAAAAATTTTCAGGGACTGACTCTGACTGGGATTAGAACCCAAGACCACGGCTGCCGCTTAGACGGTAAGGCTATTTCACAGCGTTGAAGTGGCACGTCTGAATGGGCTACTTATATTTTTGCACTGGAGCAAAAATTTCTGAAATCTAACGTCTTTTTTTCTAAAAGCAATGGCTACTATCGCCATATTTTTAAGAAAATTAGTTCCTGAAAAATTTTCTGTTTTTAAAAAAACTACAGAAGTCTCTTTAAGGGCTACTATTTTCTAAAATTAAAGGTTAATTTTGCCCTATTTTTAAGAAAAAGATTTTAGAAAAATGCGCCCTAATTATCAGAAAAATCTGGCCTTTTCTTGTTTTTAGAAAAGTTTTTAAAAAAATTTTTTATGGCATATTTTTCTTATTTTCAGAAAACTTTTTCTGTTTATTAGAAAATTTTTCTAAATACCAGGGCAAATTTTAAAATAGGGCGATTTTCTAAAATTCTGGGCGAATTTTTTTCTGAGTGTATGAGTGCCTGGAACGTACATACCAGCGCTGCCCTGATCACGACATTAAGATCGTACTAGGCGATTTTAACGCAAAAATCGGGAGAGAAGCCGTTTTTAGAGAAGCCGTTTTTAGACTTAGCCTGTACGATAAAACCTCCAGTAAGGGAGAGAGGCTTAGAGATTTTGCTGCGGGCAGGAATATGGTCGTAAGTAGCACAAGATTTAAACATCGCGACAACCACATGGCGACCTGGAGGTCCCCTGATAATAAAACGGAAAACCAGATTGATCATGTTGTGATAGACGGAAGGCATATATCGAGTGTGCTAGACGTACGTTCTTTCCGAGAAGCCGATATAGACTCGTATCACTACCTTGTTGCAGTCAAAGTACGCACGTGGCTTAGTGTGGCACATGCCGCACGCTCTAGTACACGTCGAAAGCTGAACGTCGAAGAGCTGCAATCACAACGGACCTCCGACGCCTACACAGCAAAACTCACGCATTTGCTCAAGGAAATTTCACCTTTCCCTTCAGGTATAAGTGAACTGTGGAAACATACTATGGTGGACAAAAGTATTTTGACATTAAAAAGTTACACATATTTGTGTGATTAACTGTATTTTATTTATCAAAAGTCAATGAAAGAAATATATATATTTACAACGGTGGAATAGATCATAAAAAGAAAAAAAAGTACATTTCATATTAAGGTTTAGAAAATAAAAATAAAACTTCAAAATTGTGAGTGGACAAAAATATTTTGACAAGATATCAAAATTGATATATTCTCAGCACAGGATCTTTAAAGCTAAAAGAATGATGGATTCTAGACAAGTTTTTCACGCCGAATCCGAATCTAGCGTTGGCAACTCCATATCTCTGATAGATTAACGGTAAATTAGGCATGAAAATGCAGAAATGGCTAATTTGGCTGTTTTACTTGGTGCTAGATGTGCTAGAAAAAATGTTGTTTTTAATAATTTGATTTGTTTATTGTATAGTTTATACTTTTATCTCTTAAGTGTGACTTAAGCCTTATTTATTTCATAAGATATAAGTTCGTGAACGACTTGCAAAGTTTAACCGATTTGTATTAGAATTCAAGTTTAAATTAATTTTAAATTAAGATTTGTATTTTAGTTGAGCGCCAGGGTAGTTTTTAAGTATACGGTTCATTTTGCTTTCAAAACTACACTGTAAAAAAACGATACATATAAATTTGCATGCAAATCGGCCATACTTTGCAGAGCGTTCACGAACTTATATCTTATGAAATAAATAAGGCTTAAATCACATTTAAGAGATAAAAGTATGAACTATACAATAAACAAATCAAATTATTAAAAACAACATTTTTTCTAGCACATTGGATCCAAGCAAAACAGCCAAATTAGCAATTTTCTGCATTTTTATGCCTAATTTACAGTTAATCTATCAGAGATATGGAGTTCCTAACACTAGATTCGGATTCGGCGTGAAAAACTTGTCTAGAATACTTCATTCATTTAGCTTTAAAGATCCTGTGCTGAGAATATATCAGTTTGAAATCTTGTCAAAATACATGCCCACATCCGTTTGGACAATTCGATTAATATTTTCTAACCCCAGCAGCTGATTGTGGACTACTTATGAATTATTGAAAGCGGACTTTCATACCAGTATTCGATAAAAATTTCAAAGTTTTAGGATTTTTTGATTAAAAGATAAAATGGTTTATTTATGAAAAAATGCTTGTCAAAATACTTTTGTCCACCATTGTATTTCACACTCCATGGGTACGGCTGCCAAGGAGACTCTCAGATATGCCGAGCACTCCCGAAAACAGTCATGGTACGACGATGAGTGCCGCCGCGCTACTGCAGAAAAAGACGCTGCCTACAGAGAACTCTGCAGTCGGGAGCAACGCGAGCTGTCAAGGAGCGACATATCGGAAGAAAAGGAGAAGCACCTTTTCAGAAGGAAAAAGAATGAGCAGGAAAGTCGTATGCGTGAGGAAGTCAAAAGCGTGTTCGGCATGAGTGAGACTTGAAAATTCTACCAAAAAGTTCGGCGACTACACAATGTAAGGACGAAGACAAATGGAGAAACAATTTCTCCAACCGGCTGGGAGGACGCCTCTGGAGAAGTAGTGGAACCGATGATATAGAAATAGACCCACTGGACTATAACGAAGTTTGGTTAGACATAAAAAGGTTAAAAAATAACAAATCAGCTGGAGCCGATGAGCTGCCCGCTGAATTGTTCAAGGCTGGCGGCGAGGAGCTGGTAAGGTGCATGCACCAACTCCTATGCAGAATTTGGTCCGAAGAGAGTATGCCCGAAGATTGGAGTCTAAGTGTCCTCTGCCCAATACTTAAAAAAGGAGACCCTGCAATCTGCGCCTGTTACCGCGGGATCAGTCTCCTGCCCATTGCATATAAGGTTCTGTCATGTATCTTATGTGAACGTCTAAAGCCGAGAATGAGTGAACTGATCGAACCTTATCAGTGTGGCTTTAGACCTGGTAAGACAAATACTGGAGAAAACCCATGCGACGAAAATCAACGCCTACCATCTTTTTGTTGATTATAAAGCCGCTTTAGACACACCGATAAGGTCAAAGTTCTTTGAAGCGCTGTCTACTTTTAGTATACCAGCAAAGTACGTTCGACTTTGCATGATGACGTTGAGACGCACACCAAAGGCAAGAACCTCTCCGAGCCTTTCGATACCAGAAGAGGTTTTAGGCAGGGTGACACCTTATCGTGTAACTTCTTTAATCTGCTGATGGAGTATACACAGCGCCAGTGCCCAAATGCTAACAGATCGGGCACCATCTTTTATAAAGATGTAATGCTACTTGCATATGCCGATGACATTGACATTATCGGCAAATTCGAACGGGCCGTAAGCAAGGCGCTTTCAGAGATTGAGAAGCAGTCAAAACTTATGGGCTTAGCGTAAATGAGGAAAAGATGAAGTTCCTAGTCTCAGCGCGCAGTGAGCCTACGCGTCTTGGCAATCTGTTGCAAAGGGAGAGTACAACTTTGACGTTGTAAAGGGCTTTTTCTACCTCGGAACGATGATCACCAGCGACAACAACATCAGTCTGGAGATCCGAAGAAGAATAACTCTAGCAAACCGATGTTACTTCGGGCTTAGTAAGGAGTTCAAGAGCAGAGCCCTCTCTCGGAAAACGAAAATTGCGCTATACAAGTCGCTTAATATCCCAGTCCTGCTATACGGCGCAGAAGCATGGAGCTGTAGGGCGACCGAAGCTTAGTTGGGAAAAACAGGTGCTGGAAGACATAAAGGCGCTTGAACTGAACAACTGGTGCCAGCTCGCACAAGACAGAGGCGAGTGGCGGGCATTAATAGCAGCGGCCGAGTCCGTATCGGGCCAAATAAGAAGAAAGAAGAACAATATTAACTAGCAACAGTCACTGAACAAAGAGCCACAAAACAATAAATCACTAAAAATAAGTTACTGAACATGATTTAGTGCTCAAAAGTCTCATAACTTGAGTCACTGAAGAAAACTCACTGAAAAAAGTAAAATAAGAGCCACTGAACAATGAGTCACTTATCAGAAAATGTTTAATGGACGATAAATCACAGAACAATAAATCCGGAACTCACTGAGCAAAATTGATTGAATAAGCGCGTTCACCAGCACACACCAATCATCTAACATAAATCAAAAATAAAAAAAAGTGTTTGGCTGCTGGTGAACGGTTTTTGATAGAATTTGCAGCCATCAAAATTATCGATATTTTTTATTGGCGGAAGATTTGAACTTTTGACCGCAAATAAAATAAATAATAAAATATGAATAACATCAAGTAAAATCCATTACATTAAATGTGACTGTCGTCAAAAACGCCGATATGGCGAAATTTCGACCTCTTCAGTGTCGACTTGGTTGTCCCAGATTGGTTACTTGTAAGCGAAGAGGAGAACGCCTTGCAGATGCTCCCCATTAAGGAGATTCATGCGGTCTAGTTTAAGGAATCAACTGGCCTTCTTGCAGCTCCATGATAGACTCGGAGGAAAGCTCTCTCCCAACCGATTTGGATGAGATGCAGAGCACGAACACTCGAGACCATTCTACAGTTTTCGGGAGGACCCAAGATTGTGCTGCATCGTCTATGATTTGCACTGGGGGCAATGCACCCATTGGACATTAACAACAGTGGATGAGGAGGCGATCGGCGTGTTCGAGAGAAAAGTACTTCGGATGACCAATGCACTAATTTATAGTACCCATGTATCTGTAGCGTTGGGATAGTACCGAAATAAATATAAATATAAAATAGTGACCTGTAAAAGTTGGCGATAAGTTCAGCACCCGTATGAACCACGAACTGTATGAGCGCTATGGGGACACTGATCTAGTCAAGCGCATAAAACAACAGCGGCTGCGCTGTCTAGGACATGTTACTCGTATAGATGAAGAAGCTCCAGTAAAAAAAGTGTACAGGCGGAAGGCGAACGAATTAGGGAAAGCAGGAGGTGTAGGACGACCGAAACTTAGTTGGGAAAAACAGGTGCTGAAAGACATTAAGGCGCTTGAACTGACCAACTGGTGCCAGCTCGCACAAGACAGAGGCGAGTGGCGGGCATTAATAGCAGCGGCCGAGACCATCAAACAGTTTTGATAGAAATATCGTGCCCAATAAGAAGAAGAAAAAGCGTCAAAGTTTAGTAAAACAGATTACTTGTGTAACATATCTCTACAATTTCCAACCCCAAACAGCATCATCCCGGGATTAAAATGCTTTGAATTCGACTCCGACTAACTAGCTTTCCAAAATTGTATTCAATTGTTCGTTACTAATTACCAAAATATCACATTTACCCACGCAACTCAAATTCAATGACAAGTTATCATCACATTTGATTTCCAATTACTATTCAATGGTGCCAATTTTGGTTCAGTGCTCATGCTAATTTGTTTAGTCATTTGAGGGCCTTGAGGGCCTATCAATTATAGCCTAGAACACTCGATTCTCATGCGTCAGTGGGTGCAAAAACCAAAAGGTCGTAAATTATGAATGCGTGCTGAAATTTATGTAAAGCTCGATTGCATATTCAATTTGCACTTTCCGGCTGGTTGTACTATCTGAGAGTGTGAGTGTGTGTGTGTGAAACCAATAAGCTGAATAAATTTTAATGTGGTATTTGCGAAAGAGTCTATTTTTGGGGCACCCTGCGGTTACAGGTAGGTAAGAGCAAAAACCAATCAGCCGCCCACGCAGGGCAATTAGCGGCTCAGCATTTGCATAACAATCGACACCGTCAGAGCGGAGCCTTAACCACATCCTTGTGCGTGTTTGTTTATAAATTTTTGGTCTACCCTGTACGAAAGTTGCAATGGGTGTTTGTTTATGTGAGTAACAGGCAGAAGGAAGTAGCTATGAACCAATAAATCTGGGTAAATGTAGCCATGAAAATGGTTTGGTTCAGGTTTGTTGCTTCCCCTTAACTGAACCGTGAATCGAACCTTATAAGTATCTGCGCTCAGAGAAAAAACAGTTAACTATGTACTTGGATCTAGAAAGTTTGATGTCAGAAGGTCGATAAGAAAGAAAATTCTTAGTCCAAGTATGAATTTTTGATCTCATTTTTCTTGATCCAAGAGGTTCAATACTTGAAGCAACAACGAAACATTCTCAAATCAAGCAGAAAGGTTCTTGAGTCATGTGCTTAACGTACTCAAATCCAAAACAGCTGATTCTTGAATTAAGAGCATGGTGCTTTGTCAAAAAGCAAGAATGTTCGCGCTTGTATCAAGAGCTCATGTGGGGGATCGTTCACTCTTGAACTCTTGAATAAGAACTCCATAGATTCAAAAGTAAGGGCGCCGAAATTCCTCAAACAGCAATTTAAAATCAGTGGTTTTTCCTTTATTGTTTAAATTTATTCTATAGAATCTTAATTGTGAAACTATGTGGCAAGTTTTTGCCGTATCGAGAAACACACAACACCAGAAAGTAGCAGCAGTGTTTGCATGTGAACTGTTAGTCCAACGGCTGTCTCTCAATGCAAGCAATACCATAACTGGTTGTGAATTCCAAAGTAACACAAGTGTAAAAATCGATGGCGCTCTCCGCTTGGTAGTTTCCACACACTCCCCTCTCCCATAAAACACGATTTCAACGCTATTCTCACAAATGTGATTGCTCTCCCCTCTCAGTTTCTTTACCTCTCTCCCCTCGCCTAAATGCACCAAACTGAGAACGAATTTAGCTCGATTTCAAGAGCAAAATTCTTGAAAATTCAAGAGCGAATAGACTTTTTTCTACAGCCTTCGCACTTAAGTTATTCGTTCTGTTTTTTTCTGGGTGTATTTTAACTTAAAGATAATCATTATTGCAGGGTATATTACATTCCAGCTTTACTGACTTTCTTCACTTGCTAATGTTTGTTATTTTTTCTCCTCTTCCGCCTTCTAGGCATCCTTGATACCATACTCAGCGTGCAGCCCAAGGAGGGCGGTGGCGGTGGTGGCGAAACCAGAGAAAGTATAGTCTATCAATTGGCCGATGACATGCTGCGAAAGCTGCCAGCCCAATACAATGCCTACGAGGTGCGTGAGAATCTGACACGCATGGGCATCCTGTTGCCCATGAACATCTTCCTCCGGCAGGAAATCGATCGCATGCAACGGGTTATAAAGCGTGTGCACACCTGTCTCTGTGATCTGAAGCTGGCCATCGATGGCACCATTGTGATGAGTCCAGGACTGAAGGAGTCGCTCGATGCCATGTACGATGCCCGCATACCTGAGAGCTGGATGAAGGTGCGTATCCCAAGCCAAACTACAGCTCATTAAATGCATTTGGCAAATATGGCTTTAAGCTCACAAACAGGAATAGATTTTATGGTCTCTCAGGTGCTTGCTGGCCTCTCGTTTTATGTAGTCGTACACTTTCTGGCTGTGGCACAAACTAATCTGGACGTGCGTTTTGTGTGGGCGCTGTGTACCTGTTTTTATTGTCTCACGAGGTTTTTATCGGTGCACAAACAAATTAAGCCAAAAATTGTGAACAAAATGCCTGCCCTCAGGCCCAAAGGTCTGGTGTTTGCATGGCGAGTAGAAATTATGAGGCCGCTTTCAATTGCCGTCGCTTATAAAAATTTGATTGATTTTTGCAGGCCCTTTCCTCGGCGGGGGTCAGTTCCATTTATGCGTGCAAACGTTTAACGCCTCAGCAGAGCGGGTTTGCGTTTGTTGTGGTTTTTATTAATGGCAGACGCAAAGAGTTTTCTCAACAGAAGTTTTTCTTTACCTTTTTTTTTACAAAGAAGAGGATAAGTTAATCATTTCAAAGGTAAACCAAAGCAATTGAATGGGAAATAATTGAGCCTAATGAACTCAATTGAATTTGTATGCGCTTCAAATACTTTGCCAAACATAATTAAGTGTTTGGGAGATGAAGAAGTTTTAACTAAGAGGAAAGTTTAATGACATTTAAAAGTATCAAGAAAAAAAAATAGGGGAAAGTTAACTTCGGCTCGGCCGAAGTTTTGTATACCCTTGCAGCTTTCATTGAAAACAAAAAAGTTTTTCTAACTGAGACTACTTTTTGGACCTTACTTTTCTATGGGGAAATCATGGAAAGATGTCTGATTTGACCAAACTTGGGAAATCAGGAAAAGCATAATACACTGTTAATTACGAAATTTGGAGGCGATCCCATTTAGAACTAAAAAGCTTTTCTCACTAGAACTTCTTTTTCGACCGATCATTCATACTGCAGCTATATGCTATAGTCATCCGATTTTGATAAAACTTTGTAGAAATGTGTTAAAGTATATAAAATAAGAATATGCCAATAAAAAGGACGTTTTCATTAAAAACAAAAAAAGTTTTTTTCACTAGAACTAGTTTTTCGACCGATCGTTCCTATGGCAGCTATATGCTATAGTCATCCGATCCAGCCGGTTCCGACAAATGGTTTCTGTCCGCGTCCTATATTTGTACCAAAAGACTTCGTGCAAAGTTTGGTGAGGATAGCTTTAAAACTGACGGAGGAGATAGCATAGAAACAGACGGAAGGACGGACAGACGGGCAAGGCTAAATCAACTCAGCTCGTCATGCTGATCAAGAATATATATACTTTATGTGGTCGGAGATGCTTCCTTCAATGCGTTACAAACATCCGCACAATTTTATAATACCCTTTGCAATGGTATAAAAATGGTAGAAGGCCTCAAATTCGTAAAAAAAATCGTCGCAAGAAATTATTTGGCTTGCTTGAAAGGGCGAATAAGTCGATTAAAAAAAAGGATAATTTTCTTACTAACTCTTCCGGCTTATTTTCCTGAAAGCGTAATTTCCAGAATCGGAAAAATACTTATCCCATTTCATAAGAACGAATATTTCCAAAAGAAGTAATATTTTCCTATCAGTTTCTCAGGCCTGTAAGAAGGCGCAGATCGTAATGATCGCGTCGTCCACATCCTGCGGAGTATGCACCTCCATGTTGAGATGGAGTGAGTCGCTCAATTCCTCCTGGAAGCTACGCAAGTCAGATCCAGGGAGCAGTATTCGGCTTCTGACTGGAGCTGTTTGAGGACTCAGACTCAGTGTTGCCAGTACGGGGAGGTGGTCAGAGGACAGCTCGTATTCCTCGTGTACTTCAAGTAGGTGGTCTGGCAGTCCTTTATAGAGGAAGAAGTCCAAGCAGGTTGGCGTTCCTCTGCGGCTGTATGGGTAGTGCGTCGGCCTTCCTGTTGCTAGGACTTGGGTGGAGTCGCCGCTTATTGCCTGGGTCAGAGCTGTACCACGAGGGTTGGCTCTGAAATTGCCCCATAGCCTGTGTTTGGCGTTGAAGTCACCGCCAACGATGAACTTTTGGCCAAATTGGCCAAGAAGCACTTCAAAGCCAGCCGAGCTCCAGGGCAGTGAGGGTGGCAGGTAAGCGGCTCCCACGAGGACTTCACCATACGCTGTGGTCACCATGATGGCTGCGAGCTGGATGTAGTTGTTGGAGACCGGGTGGAGGTGGTAGTGAATTAGCTCCTGCTTCACTAAAACACAAGAACCACCCCTAGGCCGGCCTCCAGGATGGTCCGCTCGATAGCATGCGTATCCGTCCATAGCAAAGTAGGATCCAGGGTGTAGGAAGGTCTCAGAGATAAGCATAACATCAATGTTATGCCTGTATATGAAGATCTTCAGCTCGTTTGCATTGGCAGTAATGCTGCGAGCGTTCCAGGTTCCGAGGCGTAATGGGGCTGCCATTATTTAGAACTTTTGTGTCCCTTGGAGGAGCGGAGCTCCCTTATCTCCTGCAGCAGCTCAGCAATGGTGGCTTGCAGTCCAGCTATGGTTTGCTGCATTGATAGGATAATTTGGGCTAGTGGCCCATCTAGGCCCGCACTCCCAGGTGAGTTTGTTTGGTTGTGGTTAGGTAAGTGGTTACCTTGGTTGGTTGAGCGCCCTTGATTTGCTTCCCACTGGGGCGGGTGGGTACCCTGGTGTGTTGGGCGGCCTTGAGCTGCTCCTTGCTGGGCGTCCGGGTGGGTCTTAGTATATGATGAGATACACAAAAATGTTGGATTGATTCAAGTCTATTTCGACTTTATCGTTTGGTTGACAGGCTTAACAGCTTTAACTTAAGCCTAAACAGAGACTTCTAGCACCTAGGCATTATTCTCTACACGCCCAGCAAATAATTTATGAAATTTTTGACCACATAAATGCGCTCGTTTTCTGATTATAAGTGATACTTTTGTCGGTACCCTAGCCGCGAATCTTCTTAAATAGTCGATTTAAACGCGATCTCTGATCAGTTTCGAAGTTTTTTTTTAATAAATCACATTGTGAGAATATGCATGAGTCATTTTCGAGTCTTCTTTTAATCGCACATAATAGTAATCTTACTTTAATCATCTAAAGGGCTCAAAAAAGACTACTTCAAGTGATTTTTGTTAAAATTATCTTCCAAATGTTGAGTGGGCGTGATCGAAAAAGATCTTTAACAGGGTTTATTAAGAATTTGAGTCCATTTTTCTCAAAATCTCGACGTGATGTGCAAATTTGGAGCTTAGATTCAAGTTCAGTGATGAAAATCTTGTAAGAATATCCTTCTCCGATCTTTAAATCAGAACAAAAGTTAATTTTTGTCGACCAGGGTTATTAACGACTTTTAATTTTTGATTCGGAGAATAACAGTTGTTCAAGACTTTTAAAAAATTATCTGTTTTTAAACGAGTTTTATAATAAAAGTCATTAACAAACACTTTCAAAAAAAGACAGTGTTATTATTTATTGAAGACTTTTATTTATAAATTATAAAATAAAAGCTACATAAAAAACCCCCCGGCCCCGGGGGGGTTGACCACGGAGCTCATGTAAAAAATTTTGGACCGTGCGATCTTTTTCTCTATAAACGTCTTCATGATAATCTAAAATCGGACTTTTTAAATTGTGACTTTTTTGACCGTTTGATTAAAAGGTTACCCGTCTACAATTGCCGTCTATCAAATCTTCACAATAATCCAGGCTCAAATCAAAAATTTGCAAGTTACGCAACAGCTTCCATTTACCAACGCCGGCATTGTAATATAAGCACCAAGCGCTTCATAAATTCTCATAAGGTTATTTTGCAAATTTCCGCGATTTTTAGACCTTAGAAACCTTCGCGGGCAAGCGTTGCCCAAAGTTTTATGGCAATCCGATGAACGGTATAGTTTTTGAAATTTCGTGGTTTTTTGACCATTTCCGGCACAATTCTTCATTTAAGATAACTTTGCGGGCAAGCGTACAACCATTCCTCAAAGCTTCATCAAAATCAAACAAAAAAGACTTACCGCCCATATCTTCCACTTTGAAAACTTTCGGGGCAAGCGTCGAACAATTCCTCAATGTTAACTGCAAATTTTGCAATTTTCTCGGTTTTTTTGACCATTTTCTGAAAATTTCTTCAACTTAGAAACCGTTCAATTCATTCCCCCAAAGTTTGATTGCAATCGGATGAACGGTATAATTTTGTGAATTTTGTCATTTTTGGACCTTGGAAACCTTCGCGGCCAAGGGTCTAACCATTGACCAAATTTCATCGCAATCGGATGAATGGTATAGTTTTTGAATTATCGCGGTTCTTGGACTATTTCCCACCCATTTCTTCAAATCAGAATCCTTCACACGCAGCGTCCAATCAATCTCTTGGAAACCTTCCCGGGCAAGCGTCGAACCATTCCCCAATGTTTTTACCAAAACTGTAAATTTTGTAATTTTCGCGGTTTTTGGTCCATTTTCCCGCAAATTTCTTCAACTAAGAAACCTTCCCTGGCAAGCGTTCAACCATTCCCAAAAGTTTTATTGCAATCGGGTAAACGGTATAATTTTTGTTATTTTCGCGGTTTTTGGTATTTTCCGCAAATTTTTTCAACTTGGAAACCTTCCCGGGCAAGCGTTCAACCATTCTCCAAAGTTCCATCTCAATCGAAGCTTTAGCCAATTTCGCGGTTTTTGAACCATTTTCCGCAGATTTCATCTACTTGGAAACCTTCCCGAGCAAGCGTCGAACCATTCCCCAAAGCTTTACCGAAACCATAAATTTTGCAATTTTCGCGGTTTTTGGACAATTTTCCGCAAAATTTCTTCCACTTAGAAACCTATCCTGGTAAGCGTTCAGCCATTCCCCAAAGATATATTGCAATCGGATGAACGGTATAATTTTTGCAAATTTCGATGTTTTTGGACCATTTCACAGACATGAGACATAGCCTATGACACTTTCCCGATCGACATGAACATACTGTGAAAAACTCGTGAAGATCGGTTCAGCGGTTTAGACGACCATAAGGGACAAACATACAAACATACTTTCACTTTTATATAGATGTATAGATTGAGATTGAGCAATTGAACGAAAAACAGAGAAAAATAGCTTAAATTTGAAATAATTTGAGTCTGGCCGAAAAACGGCTAAAATACAAACACAATGATCCCAAGCTAAAAGTGTCAGCACTGACGGTTGTCAGCACTAACGTGCTACGAATTGTGTAACCTAACTTAGTGACGTATAGAAATGTTTACTTACGTCGCTAACTAAAACCAAAAAAAAAATTAAATGATAAATTATTGGTTAGTTTTCTTTTTTTAAACAGGATGTGTGGGCACTCCTTGTGTCGCACTGTTGCACTGCTCTTCGCTTAGTGTGTGGGATGTTGAGGCACTGAGTGGGCGGGCGCGGGGTGCTCTTGGTTGGGTTGGCTCAGCGGCTAAGGGCATTGCCACTGCGACGATATTTGGCACAGCTGTCATTATACGTCAATACATAGCTGTCATTTGCGTTTTGTTATTCAAATAATTTTTTTTTTATACCACGTTTTTATAGTGACTGACGTTTCATGTCAAGTCACACGGGAATAAAAATTAATAAAAACAATTCGGAAAACTTAATAACTACTAAAAAACTTACAATTTTTTCCCTAAAAATTTTTTTTTATGAATATACTAACACGATCTTATATATATATCGATTGTGTCCGGCCTCTGAACATCTAATGAAAAGTTTTTTCTTTGAATAAACTTTACACCCGGTCACCCCTGCCTACTGTTGGCGTCAGCTTTGTAGTAATTAGCCATGAAAAGCTTCTCAAACTGCCATTCGGACTCGGCGCTAAACTGAAGGTCTCTTGTGCGAAAATTAGAAGCGCACAAGATTGAGAGAAGCTCAGCTTTGGCACTTTGGGACTGTGTCAAGCCATTTTACATTATAAATTTAAATTATTTACAAAAAACCAGAGCTTATCCATTACATTGATAATTATCAAATTATGATTTGATAAAAATTGAATGGCCCGAACCAAGGTTCGAACCAAAATCTCCGCCCAAAAACCCAGAACCTCAAATTTCTGAACCTTAACCATAGGGTAATTTTGGTTCGAACCCACTAACCGGACCTCTGAAAAATTTTTTGGGCTTGCAGCCCTGCTTAAAATTAAACACAACATCGCAAGTAGCTATCAAAAAAGTAAATAGTTGTAACATTCTTCCTTGACACTAAGTATATAAGTTGAAGCGAAAACTGTTTGATAAAACCGAGCTTACCATTACACGAGAAACAAAGCGGTTTTTGTTATCACAGGCCGCTGCAAGAATATTTAGTTAAGCAAGAGATTTGAGACCACTTTTCATTCGAAGAAAATCCTATACCCATTGTGATTCCTATGGGGAAATATAAAATTTCAAGGTTCCCATTTTCCTTTAAATCTCAACGCTGCGATAATGTGGCTTGTCAATGTCACTTGCAGATATCCTGGGAGTCCACAACGCTTGGCTTTTGGTATACAGAACTGCTGGAGCGTAACGGACAATTTCGTACTTGGATATCAACAGATCGACCAAAGGTAAGCCATAGCCTTAAACAATTAAAGACTTTGTGTTTTTTATTCTTTACCCCAAACTCTTTGTTTAATTTGTCAACAAAAAGGTATTCTGGATGACAGGCTTCTTTAATCCACAAGGCTTTTTGACCGCCATGCGACAGGTTAGTAGAGCAAAAAAATATAACGAAAAGCCAAACAAAATACCAAACGAAACAACAAAGAAATTGTTTTCATGGCACACGGGTTACGGGATTAAGTATGCACACATACTTGTTCACTCATATGTGCGATGGGTGCACACCTCAAATCCTAGAGCAACAAATTTTTGAATATTAATACGGTTTTGTAGTACACTGATAAAAATATATATTTAAGTTGTCTTCTTCATTTAAAAATCACCTAACATACTGAGCTGGTAAACATGTTCTTCTTCAATTGTTCTTTTCTTGTTGAAGTATTTATTGTCAGTGACTAGCTTGACTCTTGTTTAGTTATTGTTCTTTTATTTATTGATCAGTGACTTTTGCTCAGCTTATATCGTTCAGTAACTATTATTGGTGGCACTCACCAGCATAAATCGATGACCAAAAATCGACTAATTTTGTTAGATTGTGCTGGTGACCGGGCGTGATGTGCAATCATGATTGCTAATTTTCGTGATTGTGTTAGATGTAAATCCATCAACGTATTTCTTTGTTAGATTGATTTGATTTTGTGATTGTTATCGATGGCAAACAGCTGACAGCAATAAACAAAGAATTAGTTTTGAGAAAATTAAAACAAAATGGGCAAAGAATCGTCTTTGCTTTTTGCAGTTTGGATGTTGGCAAAACGGGAGTCCTTCTCTTCAGTAGGTGACCGTTTCGACATACCAAAAAGCCCTCAATGGAGTAGCCAATGTTCTTAATTCAGGTGCCCACACCCACGCACACCGCGTCCCATTAAAAACGTTTCGCATGTCTGCCACACCACTGGCACCTGCTTGCCCAGCTCTGCCCTAAAGATGACTCGCTTCACCGAGGTGTGTATGACTTGTGCCTCCTCCGGTATGACCTGCAGAACCTCCAGCATAATCCAGTCCAGCACATCTTTACTGACCTTTGGTTTACGCCCCCAGTGCAAATCATAGACGATGCAGCACAATCTTGGGTCCTCCCGAAAACTGTAGAATGGTCTCGAGTGTTCGTGCTCTGCATCTCATCCAAATCGGTTGGGAGAGAGCTTTCCTCCGAGTTTATCATGGAGCTGCAAGAAGGCCAGTTGATTCCTTAAACCAGGCCGCATGAATCTCCTAAATGGGGAGCATCTGCAAGGCGTTCTCCTCTTCGCTTACAAGTAGCCAATCTGGGACAACCAAGTCGACACCGAAGAGGTCGAAATTTCGCCATATCGGCGTTTTTGACGACAGTCACATTTAATGTAATGGATTTTGATTGATGTTCAAAACTTCCGCCAATAAAAATATCGATAATTTTGATGGCTGCAAATTCTAACAAAAACCGTTCACCAGCAGCCAAACACCTTTTTTTATTTTTGATTTATGTTAGATGATTGGTGTGTGCTGGTGAACGCGCTCATTCAATCAATTTTGCTCAGTGAGTTCCGGATTTATTGTTCTGTGATTGATTGTCCATTAAACATTTTCTGATGAGTGACTCATTGTTCAGTGGCTCTTATTTTACTTTTTTCAGTGAGTTTTCTTCAGTGACTCAAGTTATGAGACTTTTGAGCACTAAATCATGTTCAGTAACTCATTTTCAGTGATTTATTGTTCTGTGGCTCTTTGTTCAGTGACTGTTGCTAGTTAATATTGTTCTTCTTTCTTCTTATTTGGCCCGATATTTCTATCACAACCGTTTGACGGTCTCGGCCGCTGCTATTAATGCCCGCCACTCGCCTCTGTATTGTTCGAGCTGGCACCAGTTGTTCAGTTCAAGCGCCTTTATGTCTTCCAGCACCTGTTTTTCCCAACTAAGTTTCGGTCGCCCTACAGCTCCATGCTTCTGCGCCGTATAGCAGGACTGGGATATTAAGCGACTTGTATAGCGCAATTTTCGTTTTCCGAGAGAGGGCTCTGCTCTTGAACTCCTTACTAAGCCCGTAGTAACATCGGTTTGCAAGAGTTATTCTTCTTCGGATCTCCAGACTGATGTTGTTGTCGCTGGTGATCATCGTTCCGAGGTAGACAAAGCCCTTTACAACGTCAAAGTTGTACTCTCCCATTGCAACAGATTGTCCAAGACGCGTAGGCTCACTGCGCGCTGAGACTAGGAACTTCGTCTTTTCCTCATTTACCGCTAAGCCCATGCGTTTTGACTGCTTCTCAATCTCTGAAAACACCTTGCTTACCGCCCGTTCGGATATGCCGATAATGTCAATGTCATCGGCATGGTGCCCGATCTGTTAGCATTTGGGCACTGGCGCAGTATATACTCCATCAGCAGATTAAAGAAGTTACACGATAAGGTGTCACCCTGCCTAAAACCTCTTCTGGTATCGAAAGGCTCGGAGAGGTTCTTTCCTATTTTGACGGAGCTTTGTGTGCTTCTCAACGTCATCATGCAAAGTCGAACGTACTTTGCTGGTATACTAAAAGTAGACAGGGCTTCAAAGAACTTTGACCTTATCGGTGTGTCAAAAGCGGCTTTATAATCAACAAAAAGATGGTAGGTGTTGATTTTCGTCGCATGGGTTTTCTCCTGTATTTGTCTCAATGTGAATATTTGGTCTATGGTGGATTTACCAGGTCTAAAGCCACACTGATAAGGTTCGATCAGTTCGCTCATTCTCGGCTTTAGACGTTCACATAAGATACATGACAGAACCTTATATGCAATGGGTAGGAGACTGATCCCGCGGTAATTAGCGCAAATTGCAGGGTCTCCATTTTTAAGTATTGGGCAGAAAACACTTAGACTCCAATCTTTGGGCATACTCTCTTCGGACCAAATTCTGCATAGGAGTTAATATTGTTCAGTAACTCTTATTAAATGACTCCAGCCTAGTGACTTTTGTTCAGTGTTATTCAGTAATTCTTGTACGACTATTGCTCAGTGACTCTTGCTGACTGATTTTTGTTTAGTGACACTAGTTCATTGACTCTGGTGCAGTGACTCTTTTTGACTTTTGTTTAGTTTCTCATTTTCAATAGTAGTATTCCTGAAAGTGATTTGCTTTGGATTTCGTGCATCAGCTGCTCACGACAGCTCCATACAAAATGTGCAGTGTGCCCAGAAAAAGTTAGGAATGTAGTTGATTTCACGAAATCAACTTCGAGGCTGATTTGGATTTGATTTGATTTTAGTGTGACCATTTTCTTGAATCCCGCGCTTGGCGGTTGTTTAAGTTCTGCTGTTACTTGAATGTGAAAAAAGTTGTAAGTTTTGTTGCATTTAAGATTTGAGTAATTGAATGAATTATGTATTTATGCTTGCAGCCATTGTATAAATATACCAGTGGTCTAGATTGAAAGGTGTCATCAGTGCTCGAGTTTTTAGAACGTGTGCTTGACCTAGGCAAATATTTTCGTGATTACTTCATTTCATAATTATCCTTAAATTCTTCTACAATATTGCCCTGCCTTTTCCTTCTAAGTTCTACCAAATGGCATAAGTAACTTCGCATGAATATAATCAAATAAACGAAATCAAAATCGAAAGCAAATCACTTTCAGGAATACCACTAATGTCTCTTTTTCAGTGACTCATTGTTCATTTAATTTTTAAGTCGAGTACTTTAAATATTTGATTTTTGTTCGTCGGTTTGTTTTTTGTTCGCGTGAGTGGCTCTCTGAACTGATCAAGTAAACATGTACTCTTCAATAACTTGTTCAGTGACTCTTGTTCAATGATTTATTGTTTTGTGACTCTTTGTTAAGTGACTTTTGCTCAGTGAATATTGTTCAGTAACTTATATAATGACGCTTGCTCAGTGACTTTTGTGCTGAGTTGCACTTGCTTAGTGACTCTTGTTGAGTGACTCTGGTTCAGTGACTTCGGTTCAGTGACTTTTCTTCCTAATCTTGATTACTCTTTTTCAGTGATTTATTGTTCAGTTAATTTATACAATTTTTGATCAGGAAAGCATTTTCTTCTTCAATTGTTCTTTTCTGTTGAGTGACTTATTGTTCAGTGACTCTTGCTCTAATCCTGTTTAGTTAGTTTTGATCAGTGACTTATGATCTGTGACTTTTGTGGAGTAAAGCATGTTCAGTGACTCTTGTTCGGTGACTTAATGCTCAAGAACTAATTGTTCAGTGACCATTGCTGTTTTAATATGATTTAGTAACTCTTATTCAATGACTTTTGCTCAGTGACACTTGTTCAGTGATTCATTGTCTAGTGACTCATTATTCAGTGATTCGTGTAAGACTCCTTTTCAATAAGTGCCTCTTGTTTAGTGACTGTAGTTTACTGACTCTTCTTAGACCCTTTTTTAGTTCCTCATGTTCAATGACATTTTGCAGTGCCTTATTGTTCAGTTATTTTTTGAACCTAATTCTTAAAAAATTTTGTATTTTGTTCAAGTGTAGCCCCAAGAATACTATATTTATACAGCCATAATTACTGAACTGACACAAACTGCCAGCACTTCAATTACGCGCACTTACGCCCCACATTCTGATAATCCTTGGTCATCCTTGTTCATTCTGTCTGTCACACAGTTCAATATTGATATTTCATACGCTACAGGTTATTCACACTTCTGTACCTTTTTTTCTCCATTTGCATGCCTCTTGAACCACATTTTTGGTTCCATTCTCATCATCAGGAGGTAACGCGAGCGCACAAAGGTTGGGCCCTCGACTCAGTCGTACTGCAGAATCAAATAACACGCTACAACAAGGAGGACATCAGCGAGTATCCCACGGAGGGTGTGTACGTGCATGGACTGTTCCTTGAAGGTAAGTGTGTGCCCCTGTCCCAAGTGTGCACCTTGCACTGGAATAAAAGTTGTGGATACTCGTGCCAGTACAACTACAACATTCGTTACCCGGTTTGGCGTCCTTTTAAGTGTGAATTGATTACAGTTTTATGCCATGGCTCGCATATCCTTTTGTTGTCAACTCAAATAGTTTTTGGGCTTGTTTGTGTGGTCTGGCTGGGAAATTTTGTATTATTTTCGCTTTCATCTTTGTTGTGTGAAACCGAAAATAGTTTGGCAAGAAACTTGCATAATTTAATGAACTTTTTAATAGGTGGGAAAGTGTTTTAATGTTATTCTCATGCTTAAAGATTAGGAATGGAACGGAATGTCAGGCTTATATCTCGTTGCTTTACACCTTTTGGCACCGCATTGCAAAATCTTCTCCTGCTCTGAGAAAATCTTATATTTTACTATTGTTGTTCAGTTGGTCGAAAGGTGTGGAAACTAAACTCACTTGAACGTATTCCAAACAAAAGCGTCCACTAAGTTTTAACTCGAAATGACCATAATTTTGTCGCTACGTGACTCAATCAGCCAATGTGCTTTAGCAATTGAATATTCCCATAAATGCACATGCTTTCCATGCTTAAGCCTGACCTAACAATACAAAATTTGCATAAATCGAACACTCCGACGAGTACCTAACAAGGGAATCGTTAAGCCAGGCCAGCTCCGCCTTCGCAGTTAAACTAAGTCCGGTCGCAAAAATAAGGTGTTTGGGTTTTTTTATTCTTATTCTTTTTTGGGAGTTTATTAAACGCAATAATTTTGCCTTGGGTTGTTTGATAATAAACATTTTGGGCGGACATGCATACGAGTGGGTGGCGAACACACGCTTCCTACATATGACCCCGGGCAGTGTCAACCTTTATGTCGGTGTGTGGCTTATTAACAACATTTTCGTGTGCTGGCCCAACAGGCTGGCAATTAAGATAACTTTACCTTATTTGTTATCCCAGTATTCCTATTTCCGGCCCTCACTTTATCTCTCTCTCTCTTTTAGGTGCTTCATTGGATCGTCGTAGCGGCAAACTGATTGAGTCGCGAATGAAAGTGCTTTACGAACAAATGCCTGTGATTTATATTTATGCCATCAACACCACAGCCGGCAAGGATCCCAAATTGTACGAGTGCCCCATATATCGCAAACCACAGCGCACCGATTTGAAGTACGTGGGCTCCATTGACTTTGAAACCGATTTCAATCCCAAGCACTGGACACTGCGCGGTGTGGCTCTGCTATGTGACATCAAATGAGAGGGGAGAAGAAGAAGCCGTCTTAGCCTATGTTTTGGCATTTTGTTATATGAATTAAGCCATGGCAGGAGGCCCAAAAATAACTATTTCACAATTATTAGATGTTTTGTCGTGTGTAGAATTATTTGTTAACCACTTGAAACTTTATTAAATAAACATTTCATTTAGATTAGCAAGATATAAAGAGATATTGTTGGAGAAAGTTTTCCTATTTATTTATGAGAAAAACTTTTTTTTTTTTAATGGAAACGTCTCGGAACTTCGGTTTTTTTTTGGTTTTATATGATTTATTTTACCAAGGTTGATAAAAATAGGACACTTATATGGAAAACCTGGCATACAAAAGATATGTCAGAGAAATAGTCTTATTATTTAGTGGTTGAAATCTCAGGATCAACTCAAAACACGGTACCCAGAGCCAAGTTACTTCCTCCTGGAACAGATATTAAGGCTTTTCGCAGAGATCTGGAGCTAACTTTAGATCAAATCTGGAAATTGCTCTGCCAGAGCACATCGAGGATGCATATGCATTGTTCCTCAACAACGTGCATGCAACTGCGCTTAATTCTCAAGCTGCAAGCTCCACGCAAGGACAAAATCAGCACTCTCGCCTTCTTCCTGCTCTTGACACTCTACTGCTCATTAAGAGAAGACTCCGGAGACAATATGTTCGTACCCGTGATCCAATCGTTGATAGAGTCTATCGTAGAGTGTCAAACCGAGTTAAAAAGCTGCTGACCAGACACAAGCAGATGGAAACTGATCGATTCCTTGAGCGAGTCACATCAGATGTGAGCACCAATTATGCCCTCTGGTCTCTCACCAGAAGAATCAAACGCCATGTAACCCCTAAATTCCCGATCCGAAAGAGTGATGGCACCTGGGCGAAGTCTCTCAGGGATCGGGCTGAGGAGTTAGCGAAAACTCTCGAGCAAAGTCTTACGCCGCTATCTACTTCGCCTGCATCCAGGATAAGGAGAGTGGAACGTGTCCTTAATACCCCTGGTCAGCTCGAACTGCCACTGTCTCCGATAATTTTTACGGAGGTGAAAGAAAAAATCAAAGCGCTTAATTCCAAAAAGGCTCCTGAAGAAGATGGAATAGACAACAAAACGCTGAAGGCACTTCCTGACAAAGCCATACTGTTCCTAGTCTTGCTCTTCAACTCAGTGTTGCGACTGGGGTACATTCCGAAGGCTTGGAAAAAGGTCCAGATCGTAATGATCCCCAAAGCCCGGATGAGTCCTTCAGAGGTCGAATCATACCGGCCAATTAGCTTGCTTTCGTCGGTGTCCAAAATCTTTGAAAGGTGCTTGCTGTGTAGGAGACTAGCGTTGGATGAGCTCAGCCATCGGATTCCACCCTTTCAATTTGGCTTTAGAAGGTCGCACGGAACTCCAGAGCAGTTAAACAGGGTAACTAACTTTATCCTGGAAGGGTTCCATGCAAAGGAGTACGTCGTGGCAGTATTCGTTGATGTTAAGCAAGCGTTCGATCGAGTTTGGCACGATGGTTTGCTGTGCAAGATAAAGAACCTCCTCCCACCATAGCTCTTTGGCCTGGTGAGCAGTTTCCTTACCGACAGGACATTTTCCGTCGTTCTTGATGGAGCTGAATCGAGCACAAAACACATGCTAGCAGGAGTGCCACAGGGTAGCGTCTTTGGCGCCACGTTGTATACGCTTTCGACCATGGACATGCCGACAGGAAGTAACATTCCCAGAAATGACGCACAGGACCGATTTAGCAGATGGGCTAGGCGCTGGAATATTGGAATAAATCAAGCGAAGTGTGCCAATGTCACCTTCACGCTATGGAGAGACGAATGTCCCGGAGTCTTTATGGAAGATCAACTCCTAGCTCATCTTCAAGGACACAGGTAACTAGAAGTATACCTTGACAGGCGCTTGACATTTGGCCTGCACATAAGCCAGCTAACAAAGTCGCTATTTAGAGGAGAAAGGACCTGAGAAGGAACTTAACGTCCCCATGATAGGTGACGTCATCAACAAGAAATCTGCTGCCTACCTAGAAAGGCTCAGAGGACATCCAAATCGGCTAGCGAGGCGTACGCTGCGGAGATGAAAAATAAATGGCGTCAGAGTCGGAAGATGACTCAAGAAATCATTTCCATCGCAACTTTCAAGTCGAAGAATCTGATCCTGACACACTGACAGATTTTACATACAATAATAACACCAACCAAAACATTATCTGTTAAAATGAATCTTACACTACTAACACTACACTGTAAGTTGCTATAAAAAGTAACAAAATAAATGTATGCAATAAATGCAAAAAAAAAAAATTAAAGAAACCTCTTTGTTTTAAATTTTGGAATTTGTTAATATTGTAAGCTTTGACCTAGTTGTACCCTTTATGTCAAAATCGAACGATCATTATAAAAAATACAAAGAAAAAGCATTTTAGAAACACTATATTTACTGTAAAAATGGGAGTCGAAGAAAGTGCTTATAAGGTCTCAAAATATTGGCAGACAAAAAAACATAAGTGACGTGACAGAATGCGAAAGTGGGTTTTGTCTGCTTTAACAAAAAAGCAAAACTGACTGTTTTCCCACCCAATGCGCTTAAGTGACTTTGTTATATGCTTTTCTCATTTCTACATGCTGCATGCAGCTTCTCTACATACCACGCTTAAGGCACATCTATATTACAGGAGGGGAAGAGGAGCCGCGGCAGGGCAAAGTGTTTCTTCTGAAAAATGTATACAGAGAAAACGAAATAAGATATACGCCGCGTGAAGAAACGGCAATCCTAAACGATACTTAGTTCGCTCTGCTAAATTTCACACACTAAATGTAGAAAACAGAAAGTTAAACGTGGCATGTAGAAAAACCACATGCTACGGTTTGAAATTAAAAAATAAACGAAACATGTTAAGAAGATAAATGCTGCGTAGACAAAGGCAAATGGTACTCCACTTGAGAAAACCAGCTAATTTTCTAATAACTAAACATTTTTTATACAGCAATTGTAATACCAGGGTGTGGCTCAGCGGTTAGTGAGTGCGATCGCTCCTTTCCTGATCACTCACCTTAATCTTTGAAGTAATTAGCCATGAAAAAGCTTCTCAAACTGCCGTTCGGATTCGGCGTTAAGCTGTAGGTCCCTTTCTCTTGTGAGAAAAATTAGAAGCACACAAGCCAAGAGATTGAGAGGAGCTCTGCTTTGGCCGAGTACGGCTTTGGCATAAATACCATACGAAAATTTAGGTTTTCTTCATAATCGTTTAGATATTGAAAGCCTTCATGCGCGTGTGGAAATTCTAAACGAAAATTTTAGCTCAAAATCAGTACAGAAAAGTTTTATTTTTTATTCAGAAAACTGTTAGAAACTTCACAAGTGCCATGGAGGTTTTCTAAATAAACGTTAAGGATTTCAAATGATGAATGCTTCATTTAGAAAGTTCACAGGAAAGGTGTTGAAGATCTCAATGGCTCTTCATCGCTTGACGCTTCCCTTTATGACAGTGATTTGCACTAATTGCCGACAATTGTGTCCAATTTCCCGAGAGAGACTCCCTTGTGTAAATAGTATAGGTGTATTTTTTTTTTTTTTTTTTGAGCTAGGCCCTAAACGTGGCATGTAGAAAAGCTTTATGCCGCATGTAGAAATGAGAAGAGCTAACTCGGCATTTAAAAAAGCTACATAAACGTTGTGGGTGGAAAATCCTTGTCAAACGTGTACGAAAACTACATTTTCATGAAGTTTTTACATATTTTGTTTTCTCTGTGTACAGTAGAGCGGACCTCCTGAATAAGAAATTTTTAAGGTCATAGTCTCACCCCCTATCTGATGCGCTTTGTATAGTAGACGAATAAAAAACAAAAGTAGAAAAAATTGATTTTTAAGTGGCGCGCCGAGGATCTAAAGTTTTTGTGAATCACTCATACGCAGTGTTGCCTATTTTATATTTTTTTCCATTTTTAAACAGTCGGCGTTGATTTGATTTAAGTTCAGTTTGATTTTTAAAAAGAGAAAACTATGTTGCTTGGTTTTTATACTCTGTACCAGAGGTACACAGAGTATATTAAGTTTGTGTAAAAGTGTGCGTCTATCCGTCCGTCTGTCTGTCCATATCTTTTTATAAACTTGCAGATGGTATATTCAAATTGTCCAGTCGTTTGTAACGCTTAGAAGGAATCATCTCCGACCAAATAATGTACTAACTATATGTATATTCTTTCTTTCCCTATAGGCAAACACAGATAAAAACCTAAACTCCTTATAATTGCAGGCAGATCAAGATTATTTTCAAGATTTGACATCCCCTGACTGCCTTGCAATTTGAAAAAAAAAACTTCTCTCTCCCGAATACGCATTTTTTGATCAATCTTTTGTCAAGGTTTTTAAGACAGTTTAGATACAATTTGCGATGATTTTCAGTGTACTGCGACACCGATTGTTCCTGATCAACAAATTTTACAGCTCGTTCGGCAACATGATTAACAACATGTATAGAAGATATTATTTTCTGCACATTCAAATAGTCCTCGTCTTCTAACCAGGACCGTGGATCTTTTTTAAGAAATTCGGATGATATCTCCAGTCGATTAACAAATTTGAGACTATTTTTGGAAATGAATGTCATGGGTAACATCAAATTCTCGCTTTATCGATTTTGCTTAAGCAACACTTAAAGTTATGTTCCCTGCTTCTGAATAGCACTTTTTTCTATGACCGAACATATTCCTGGTATAATTTAATATTATGCAGCTGTATATGCTTTTTTCCATGCCGTTTCCAATTGGCAAGAAACTGAAAGTTTTGTGCATCTTGTGCCGTATAAAATTGCAGATAGCACACATATTTTCGTTGGCAAGGAACACCCACTATCGAAAAATGGTTTCAATAAGCCGACCAAAAACACAGAAGTCTCTTCTGCCATACTCCCAAAAAAAATGCTGTTGCCTTTTTGAATTTCAGAAAATGATAAAAATTGAAATGAACTAAAGTTTTTCGTATTATTGTTTCACTCGTCGTATGAGTGATTTTTTTTAAAACTTTAAAGACATGTCGCCCATTTAAACTTAAAATACAATTTTAAGGTTTTTACAATTTCACACAAAAATTCACAATTTCACAACAAAAATTAGCTTTGGGAAAGCTGAGACCTTTTTTCCATTTTGTTGTTTTAAGGGCCGCTCTAGTGTAAAGCTTAATTTTTGTTTCACTTACCTTGTCGTTGGAATTGAAACACAAATGCCAGCATCTTAGCCCATACGACTATCTAAGCACTCGCGCTGGAAGCTACACGCAGCAATGACCATCACAACACGTTTCTTATAAATTTTCTATACGTAGCATTCAACTTATGAATTCCTTAATGATTATTTAGAATTCCTCCAGTCACCTGTGAAGAAAAGTTTCTAAATGAAAATATAAAAATTTGTATACCCTTGTAGAGAGTATTATAAAATTATCCGGATGTTTGTAACGCTTTGAAAGAAGCATCTCCGATCACATAAAGTATATATATTCTTGATTACCACGACGAGCTGAGTTGATTTAGCAAAGTCCGTCTGTCCGTCTGTTTCTATGCTATCTCCTCCTTCAGTTTTCAGGCTATCTTGACCAAACTTTGCACGAAGTCTTCTGGTACTAATATTCTGCACATTTGTCGGAACCGGCCGGATCGGATGACTATAGCATATAGCACGATCGGTCGAAAAACTAGTTTTAGTAAGAAAGACTTTTTTGTTTGTAATGAAAACGCCTCCAAAGTTCGTATTTCTTAATTTACTATCCTTTTCCATGATTTCACTAAGTTTGGTCGAAATCGTACATCTATATAGTATAGCTGTCATAGAAAAGTAGTCTAAGTTAGAAAAACTTCTTTGTTTTCAATGGAGACTGCAAGGGTATACCAAACTCCCCTATTTGAAATTGTTCCTGATTATACCCTGTTCCCATTGAAAATTGAGGGACCTGAAGTGCAAAAGTAGTAACAGGTAGTAGGCTTGACCCTATAAAGATCATACAGGCTTGATCAGCATTAAGCCCTGTCCGTCTATCCATGCCATCTGTCCGTCTGTCTGTCCGTATGAACGCGTGTTTCTCAGAGACTATAAGAGCTAGAGCCACAAATTTTTGACATGTAGGTAGGTGTATACCCGATTCAAAACGAGTTTGTTTCAGATTTGGAAAATTCCTCCCCCTCCCCCAAAAAACTGTCAGAGCCACAATTTTTAAGATAGACCTTCCAAACTTTACATATATCAAGTAAGGCCCAATATCTTCATTCTATTCTATTCTGAAAAGATCAATAAGATCGGACAATAAACACCGATGTTATATACGAATCAATTTTGCTTGTGGGGAGAGAGGGGGGGGGCTTGCATTGTCAGTTACCGGGCTTGGCCGCGTGAGTGTTTGCATATGTTGGAGAGTGTCATGTGTGAGTGTGTGTATGTTTAAAAAACACAAGAAGTCAAGGGAACAAGGTATTTTGTAGTCGGGGCACTCGACTACAGCTCCCTTACTTGTTTTGAGTTACAGTTTTGGTTCTGATTTACTACATGCGCATGGAGGCTTTCATGTCCAAACGTTAATGTAGAAAAACCAAGGCTTTCGTGCGGTATTTAGATTGCTGTTTGAAAAAGTAAAAATTATTTGGAAATAAGATGATTCTCAAGTCATGTACCCTTTGCCTTTGTCCACTCAGCATTTAACTTTTCTACATGCCTCGTTTACTTCTTTCAGTTTTTCCAAATGCCAGTTATCAGTTTTCTACACTTTAAAATAAACTGTAGCGTATGAAATTAGGATTGCCTTTTCTACATGCGGCGTGGAGCTAATTTCTCATCTCTTGATGATCTCTTGATGAGAAGGAAAAACATAAAAAAACTAAATAGAGGAAACGCATTTTGATCGTATGTGGATAATATATTAAGTCTCAATGACCAGCTGCGTCTGAAAGTGCAAGACTGCAAAGAATAAAAGACCTTAAGCCTTCTTCGGAATTGTTACCACTGAGAAGTGAAAAGATCTTATTATAGTCCCTTCGAAGAATGCGAATCGGAAAATTTGCGACATTTAAAGAAGAAGCAATAGGAAGCGTCAAAGGTATAAAGTGTATATTTGTGTGTATATTTACCGAAAAAACAGAAAAAAGTTCAAAAAGCAATGTTTTAGTGGACGCGACGGGGCTCCTAAGTTTTTGATATTACTCATACGCAGTGTTGCCTTTCAACTTTATATATTTTTGTAGTAGGCGTTGATTTTTAACAAAATGTTTTAGTACTTTCAAAATAAGGGATGATACCAAAAAAAATGATTTATACTAAAAATGTTAGAGGATTAAACTTACTCTTAAGACTTTGATTTGAGACATGTTTCATAACACTAAAAGGTACATTCAAGAATCGAGAACACAATTTATGAAATGGATTCAAAGAAGTCCAAAAACTAAGACAACAATTTTTTGGAGAACTTTGTGGAGGACTAACATGTGTCGCTGGTCAAAGCAACTTATGTATTGTGTTGAAGAGACCTTTCGATATCCATTTCCCCCAAACCCAAGTGTAATCCCGCTTTTCTTAAATCATGAACAGTGGTTGTCAGGCTATGAAAATTGTGTGCGAACTTTTTGATTGGCTTGGGCATGTTTAAGTGCCATTTTTTACTTGCTAAATAAAATTAAAAAAAAAATATAAAAATAAATAAAATTTTACTTTACGTTCCTTGCCTGGGAATTGAACCCGGGACCTCTTACTTTCGTACTAAACACGAAAGTCAGCATCTTAACGTAGTCGACTGACGAGCTTATGAGAAAATTGGGAAATTTTATTTAACAAAATCGACCCCATGTAGGACAGATCTTATTGTTGGAAATTTGATGTAGAATTCGGGGCGTAAACTTCATTTTTAAAGCCAACTTTATGGCCTCGTCGCGCCTATTAAAACCGATTTTTGTTTTGTTTGAAATTTTATTATCTATAATACAAAAGGAACCATTCTAGGGGGCGCCGTTACTAAATTGCAATTTTGCCCTTAAAAAAAGCACCCTAAGGTACACTGCTTAATGAGCTTGTGCCGCAACATCATACCCAACCAGGTGCTTCTATGTTCAAGTGTCGGTAAGTCTAAAAGCTAGTGCATCTGTCAATCGATTTTACTTTTTTAAAAGGACGAGCTTTGATAGCAGAAAGCAACACTTACCAGTCAGAACCTTAAGAAATTCAACTTCGTCTGGAAAGTCGTACCAGTGCACTGGATATAAATTATGAGATTATTACACAAGTTTACAAAAAAAGTCAACTTTTTAAGCCAGAGAAGATAGCCAAAATTCCTAATGTACTTTCACGAGCTGAACTCAAATAAATTGTCCGTTTTCCCCCAAAAGGGTATGGTTTAAGAGAAATTTGCATAAACAGGTTTGTTCACGATTTTAGCTCTTGCAGCCACATTAATTAATCTCCAAATTGAATAATAGATGAATTGAATAAAACCAAAAACCAAAGTTTGGTTCTGGTTCTTAAGATACAAATTTTTTGCTTTAAAAACAATATGTTATTTTTGGCTATCTTTGGAATGTTGGCTATCTTTTGCTGGTTAAAACCATGACCCTCTTGGGGGAAAACGAACAATTTATTTGAGTTCAGCACGTGAACATTATGATTTGGCCATGTTTTTGCAGTTAAAAGTTGACTGTTATTTGTAAACACATGAGTTCCCCATTAATTTATTGATTTTTACTTCAGGTATTCAATTTGTACGAAAATACTTTATTTGTTAACCAAAGCATTTACTAATTAATTGGAACGCCTTTTCAATATTTTTGATTGATTTATTCTTCAATTGGGTTTAAAATAAATACATATACATACATATATATATAATCTTGTTATGTATAATTTATAATTCAAAGAGAATTTCTTTTTTTTTTTATTTCATTTTTGAGGGGATTTTCAATAGTTCAGCTTTTTCGTTGGTGTGGAGAAAATCATTTTATTTACATACACATATATAGTTAGTTATATATATCGAGAATTTTATACGTTTTACATAAAATGTACAGAACGCTGCCTGTGTGTGTGTGTGTGTGTGTGAGTGTGTAGGTCACTCGATGTATGTAAGGATACTAAGAACTACTTTTCAAACTTAAATTGAACAAATGTGTTTGAGCATTAGTAACAGCAATCAACAAATTAGTTAATAAACATGCACAAAATTCCGCCCGCGGAGTGTTTATTGTTAGATAAACCAACAAAACCGAAATGCGTGAGAGGCTTAACACCAAAGTGCCATAAATTTTAATTGCAAAACAATTTAATTAAGGTAGCTCATTAAAACTGCAATTGATTGGCTTTCGATACACACACACACACACTTTAATATTTTGATTTACATAGATTTAAGACTACATATTTTCAATCAACATCATTTATGCTATTAAACAAATGCCGTATTTTTTTTGCGAATTTTTTTCTTGTTTGTTTTTTCCTTTTGCTAAGCGATAAATATAATTTGAGTAAAGTACCAGGAATGCCCCACTTTTCATTTCGATCTGAGAGAGAGGTAGCGCGAATCATTGTTAGTTAATTAAGAATAGGTGGTAAGGGGGAGCGGGTGGGGTGTTATCGGAGGGGTTTGTGCACACACAACATGCCTGTCTTAGAGCCAGCCATTTAGGAACCGTCAATGTACATTACTAACTGTTTATTACCTCTACTCTATCTGTCTGTCTGTCTGTTTGTATGTCTATCTGTGTGTTAGCCATCTAGAGCAGCTTTAGCCACTTAATTGGCATAGTGTTGCTGCTGGTTTTTGTTCAGACCAAAGAGAAAACGCCAGGGCAAACGTCGCGATTCATTTCCAGTGACTGCATCTGCATCTGCAGTTAGGTCATTCGGCTCCTGGTTGGCCCAGTTGTTAATGTTATCCTCCTGCTCCTGCTCATCCTCCAAGTCGTTGACAGTGCCTGTTGCGCTTTTTCCAATGCCATTTTCATGATTTGTTTCATTCGCAATTTCATTTCCGTTTGACTGATGTTTGGCCACCATGTTTAGGGATTTCTGCTGGGCAGCTGCTGCAGCTCCTCCCCCTGCTCCTGCTGTTGCTCGCTGTCGTGCCTGTGTCTGTGGATGTTGCAGAAAATCAAAAAATCGTGACGAAGAGAACTGCGGCAGGCTCCACAGTTGACTGGGGAAATGTAGTCGCTGCAGCTGTTGCTGCTGTAGCTGTTGTTGCTCTCGTTCCTGCTGCTGCTGCTGCTCCTGGTAGCGACGCTTGCCAACATTCTTCAGTATGGCTCGATTCAATTCAACCTGTGCAAAGAGCAGAAAAAATAGAAATGGTTGACATTAAAGGAAATGAGTGAAGGAAAATGCTCTGAGTGGCATCCACCCCCCAGAGAGGACACGTGTAGGTGTGACGTTTAATTTAAATGGCATAAATATTCTAGTTTCTCACTCAGAAAATTGGACTCCCAATTTAATTTTATACTTTTTAATTGAATTTTTAACTTGGCAAATTACACAAATTGTATGAGAGCTTTGCATGTCACCCAAGGGCGGGCAGCACAAAAAATATTTCACGCAACATATTTTTTTCTCCCCTCTGAAAGTATGCAGCACATAAAGCTTATGAAAGTAGAAAACTTTATTAAATTGATAAGTGCCATTGGTGGAAAACATTTATATATTTATAATGTTCCATAATGGTTTGTTATCCTAAAACGATAACTGTATATCCTCGATCTTTACCATTCCTTTGGCGGATCGATAAATAATCCTGATTACTAAATATGTCTAAAAGGAACAAACTTTCAATCTATAAAACTGTGGGAGATATGATGTTTTTTCAATTTTCGGGGGCCGGGAGGAGGCGTGGAGTTGACGACGTCCCGTACGAACAACGAACTGTATGAGCTCTATGGGGACACTGATCTAGTCCAATCCCCCCACCAAAAAACCCACAGCGGGGTTGGATATGAAGGAAAAAGAAAAAAAAAAAAAACAAAAAAAAAGAGGGGAGGAGGAAAAAAAAAAAAAAAGGAAAGGAGGGAGGAGAGGAACAACAAAAAAGGGGGAAGAAAAACCAAAACAAAGAGAGATAGGGACGCAAAAAACGGAAAGGTGGGGCCAGGAAAAAGTGAAAGGCGAGTGGCGTGCATTAATAAAAGCAGCAGAGACCGTCAAACGGTTATGATAGAAAAATCAGGCCAAAGAAGAAGAAGAAGAAACCTGCAGTTTTAGCCGGCTCAACTTCATGTTATGCTTTCGTAGAATTATAAACAGAGACATACAACACGTAAGTGGCCGGGTGGCTCAGCGGCTAGTGTGCGCGACCGCTGTGCAAGAGGTCGTGGGTTCGATCCCGCCTTGGAACATCTAATGAAAAGTTTTTCCTTTGAATAAACTTTACATCCGGTCACCCCTCTCTGCTGTTGGCGCCAGCTTTGTTGTAATTAGTCCAAGAAAAGCTTCTCAAACTGCCGTTCGGATTCGGCGTTAAACTATAGGTCCCTTTCTCTTGTGCGAAAATTAGAAGCGCACAGCCAAGAGATTGAGATTAGCTCGGCTTTGGCCCTTTGGGGCTGTGTCAAACCATTTTACATTTTATTTTTACATATAGCACAACACAGAGGCCGGTAGATCGTACAGCTGTTTCAAGAGGAGTCACCCACCATCATTAGCCAGTTGTTAGTTATTGTACATCGGTTTGTTCAAAAATAATTGTTTTATTTCATATTTTCTATTAAAATTTATGTGACGATGTTAGTGACATGTTTTTTTTTTGATCGCTACCTCATTTAGCTTTGTATGTTTTTCAAGCAAATCGACGGATCCACAAAATTTCTTTTCAACTATTCTTTAATATTGAGTGTAAAAACTGACACCGAAGCGTCAGTACCATTTTTCAAAAGATGGCACCTCCATGGCTTCTATACGCTATTGTCATCCTAATGGGATATCCCGACAAATATGCAGCCTATATGTATTTAAAGACTTCGTGCAAAGATTGCTCAAGATAGCTTTCATACAGATGGAACGATAGACGAACGGAATTAAATCAAAAGACCTACTCTACACTGAGTTCGTACGACCGTTTTTGGTATTTTTTGCCTGAGACTGGTCGCCCGGCGATACAAAAAATGGCAGTAGGCTTTGAATTTGGGACAAGTGGAAATGACAGTTTAAAAGTAAGTTTTGCAGTGGAAGAAAATAGAAAACACAAAGTATGGACAGATGCAGCCGAGGTTATACAGATAGATATGTGGTCAGAGCGGATCGAAGAGCTAAGGGGTAAGGCCAAAGAGCTCAAAAACTATGAGCTTGATTTTACGGCAATGGAAGTGAAGAAAAAAATAGATTCACCGAGCCGAAAATATAGGTAAGCTCCCTACCATCAAAATTTGCTTCAATATAAATTTTGTGATTATGTGTTTGCCTATCTTAGCCATGAGAAAGCTCCAGTTGGACCATCCGGCGGTGCTCCATCCCATTGGGTGCATTTTGAAAGAGTCGCCCAAGTTATGAGCAGCTCGACAGCCATAAATTTTGAGCTTGATACCGCGGAGAGCTTGGAGTCTGGTTAGTTTTTCATTGTCCTTTTGTATAGAAACCATAAGCATCTTCAATTAAATATGTGTTTCAACTCCCATCTAGCTGAGGCAAATCGCATTGCAAGCGAGACAGCAGAACAGATGCTTGAGTCCTCACAAGAGCGAAACCGTATCCTAGAGCGGATCGCCACAAACCAGAAGAAGATGCTGGAAATATTAACCAAGCAGTCAGAAAAAGCTAGTTAAATTAATTAGATAATTAATCATTGTACCGAGTCGATGGAATTTAAAAAAAAAAAGATGCTAGAGCACATCGGAACTCGTTTGGAACACTTTGTGCCATTCTGGTGTTTGTGTTGGGTTGCTCATTTTCAACATTTTTTAGCAACAGATGCCCAATTGTCTGGAAAAAGGCTCATTCAAGAAATTATGCAAAACGCAGCAGCACTTAATTATTCCTTTAAATCTTCCTTTAAGGTGCCCAAAATCATTCTCTACTACGCGTCTAGCTTTTGAGACGAAGTACCACCCTTTATAATTATAAAAATCCTTGGTGTCTTGTTTTGGTGGCATCACTTCAATGTGGCAGCCGTCGATCGCTCCAAAACATTGAGGAAATCGTAATTGCTCAATCCCTTTTACGCATTCTTCCACTTGGCCCTGAGTGAACATTTTTGGTCCTAGATATTCAGGTGCAAAGGTTTTCCATGATTTCATGCAAAATTCATTTGAAATATGGCATACACTTGCCTTGGACACACCAAATTTTCGGGCAATTGTTCTATATTCTGCAGAAGAGCCCAAGGTGTAAAACGCTATTCCCACTTTTTTCCTTAATGTAATAGCTAGGAAAAAGTTGGTATTTTCTGTGTGAGCTGGGGCAACTTTCTGACCAGTTCGTAAAAAATGCTTTTTTCCATTTTAAAAAATCATTTAAATTGGGCAGGAGTTGCCTTGGGCACGTCTGCCTCCCAAAAATACCCAAAGCTTTCCTTTAAATAAAACATACAGAAGATTACTTATGAATTCAAACCATCGGTATGTTTTGTTGTTGCGTTCCTCCACAAAGCTCTTGGTATTGGCTCCGATTGATTCCATGGCTTTTGCGATTGTTTCGATTCCCCTTAAATGGCGATTAAGAAGATACTCCAATAGCATGTCATCTTCACTAGCCGAGTTTTCAATGATTTCTTCAACCATCTGCATTTCCGCAATCACGTATAGAATGGTGTTTTCCATTTTGTTGCCGAAATTTGTAAAAACACATATACATATTCCAATTATATTTTATGACTGTTTAAACGACCTTTGTACTCTTTAACTTGTAGTTTTTACAGGCTCGAGGTCTTGCTATGTTATTGACATAGCTTTGGAATTCCCAAACGGTTTTGCCGTCGCAGGCATGGAGAGACTGCTGTTTGGACAGACATTTCAGGCTCAAGATCGCTGATAAGTGAGGGTTGGTCCCTCATGAAACGTCGTCCGATCAACCTGAAGCCTCCTTTGTTGTGTTGTGTGCCTCTGTTTAAAGCTAAGTCAATAACATAGCAAGACCTCGAGCCTGTAAAAACTACAAGTTAATAAAAATAGTTTCATTTATTGTAAAGTCAAACTAAACTCCTATTTGAATATTAAAATAAAACTCTGTTGCTTCTTTGTCTTACAAAAAAAATGTACCACTCATCTCCAAATAACCAATACGGGAATGATATAGCTGTAAACTGCAAATTAAAACAGTGCCTTGGCAACCACCTCTTTATCTGCACAAGTCCAATAGCTGTTACTTCCTGGCAAATTCAATAGCCATAGAAGTAGGGCTAGACAAGTACACTGATTGAACAACGTGAAAGTGTGACACTTTAAGGCAAGTGTCACTAGAGCGGTGCTTAATTGATTGAAGATAAATATGTACAACCTTTTATATTTATAGACATGGCTACTTAAGTGTGACCAGATACGAGTGTTCATTTACACAGAAAATTTTGATATTCTTTTGCCCTGTCTCACTCAGAAACAATAGACATTGGGCGTATTCAGCAGATAAATCCGATTTACGATTTCTGATTTATGATTGCCGACTTTGATTGCGATTGATAAATTTTACGAACATGATTGCTGAGATGGAATCATATGAAATGAATGATTGGTGAGACCGTTTACCGATTGCACGGCCAACTGTTAACCCCAAAACTAACAAGAAAGAAAGTCGGTCAAGCCCGACAAAGGGGGCGGGAGGGGGCGTGGCAAAAATTAAAAATTAACTTGATCTGTCTGCAAGTATAAGAAGCATAAGTCCCATACATGTCAAACTTATCTCTTACCATCGAGATCTAGCGTTCATAGGACGACAGACGGACAGACGGCATGCTTTGCAAAACTTATTATACTCTATGTACCTTGGTACAGAGTATAAAAAAAAACTGACAGCTCTCAAAAATGTGCATAAAATGAGTTGTGGAAACATGAATTTAATTTGGACGGTCTTTTGTGAGGATGAGCTTAAAATGGGTATAATTGCTGATCTGGTCAATGAGCAACCCATTCGTACCCCATTCGTGAGCAACCCATTCTTTCTCGTCTGCTGGCGATCGATTCGACATTCCAACAAGTTCAGGCCACCAAATATTTTACAACATAACAGGGACTCTATCGAGGCTAATGCCTACATATGTTAATTGGCCAAATGACTCCCAGCAAGCTTTTACCGCAAAAATATTTAATCAAAAATAGCGTGGAATCCCAGGAGCGATTGGGGCAATTGATGGGTGCCATATATCTATTAAGCAACCTGTAGGAAACAGAAAGCAAGGTCAATCGGTTATTCTTCAAGGCGTATGTTCCGAAAGTTCTGCCTGTTGTCCTTATATAAGTCCAAGAGGAGCCTTACAGCGATAGGACTCCACTTGATATCCTCGGCTAGAAGGATTATTCATTGATTAAAAACCCACTAAATTTTTAATTAATAATGCTTACTTACTCTTAACGCGTGCATCCATTTTCAAATGTCAAATGTATTTAATACTAAAGCCTAAATTTTTTATGGTGTGAATGTATTTTTGACCAAATATACTAAAGCCAAAAGCTAACCTAAACTTATGCTGGGCTTATACTGCGTAACAAAGTGTCACATTTCTGTGTCATAGTGTCACAGCGCAATGTGAACATCGGATGTCTTGTCACAGAAATCGAGAGTCACAGGAAAGAGTACTTTCAGTGTGAACACAAGTACTCACTTGGCGTCACATACTTTTTGTGGCACGTTTGTGACAAGAATTGCTTGAACAGCTGTTTCAGTGATGCAGCTCATTTGAACTCATTTTTCCTGTAACAAGCACATGGATCAAGTTCGTTTTTCTGTCACACTGTGACATTATTATTTGGTTTTTTTGCACTTTTGAGTTTTGATAAAGGTAAATATGAACAATTTTTTTGTGAATTCATGTAATTTTTAATATTAACTAAATTAAAATTTTAAATTTCATCAAGTGAATTCCTGAGAGGCGGCAGAGCTAGCGGCGTTTGCTTTAAAGGAAAGAAGGAATCTAGGCCAAGTTGAGTGGAGAATTGACAAGTACTTTGCACAAAACAAATGACAGCAGCTTTTGATCAGCTCCTATGTTATGGGGAGGTCACTTTACCATTCGCTATTGAACTTGATGTCTATTAGATGTGACTTCCAAGACTGCTCCATGGTGAATGAGACCAGGCAGCGATTCCTTGAACATGATTGGGCACCTCACCATCATTAATGGATATTTTCAATTGTCCCTCGACCGCTGCACTCGCATCCACACGGAAGTGGAACGGCTGACCCACCTCTCCGCCATTCACCTCCGTCACTCTTGGATCAGGCTGGCGTCAAAGACCTTGGTTGTGAGTTGTCCGCCGGTGCTCCGGTGAGACTGAGTTATTTGGCTTCAGGATCGGCATGACAACCACCTTATACGAGCTTAAATTGTCAAAGGCAATAATATCTGGAATAATTTGTAAAATATAAATGACACTGACCAACAAAATGACAAATTTTGTGAGGTGCTGTCGATTCAACATAGAATTTAGCGTCTGCTTAATTACAGATATCAAACATAATCCATTGTTGTTCTTTTTATTTAATTATTGTTGTTTTATACGTGGAACTGGCTCACTGGTCACGAACTCGTTCAATGTTCACGTTTTAGCATTGTGACGCTCTGTGGCAATGACAAAAATCGTTCACACCAAAAGTACTCATTTGTCTTGTCACAGCGCTGTGACACACAATTTATGTGAAGTCAATGTAAACACTCTTGACCTGTGACAAGCTTTGTCACAAATTGTCACAGACAATAGTGTCACAGTGTGACGCGGTATAAACCCAGCATTAGCAATCATTGTCATTCAGCAGAGAATTATAAGCAATCGCAAATCGTAAATCGGATTTATCTGCTGAATACGCCCATTGTCTTCTAGACAGAAAAATTGAAATTAACTCTTTTTATGATATATATGTACTTTATAACGAAAACTTTCTTCGAAAGTTTTTAAAAATTCTTTCATACCACAGAACACCTTAACTAGCTATTGATACCTTAATTAAGCTTTTGTAAAGTAAGTAATCACATAAGCCAACAGTTTGAAAGAAGCTCGACTTGGGCCGTTTAGACTAATCAAGTCAAATATTAACATTAAAATGTACCCACGTGGTCGAATGGACCATTGCAGGTTGCCAGTTCAAAATGCTTGATCCTTATTTAGCTTCTATGCAATTGAGGTGCAAACGATTTCTCATTGAAATCCCCTTATGCCCAAAATGAAGCACACATGGAACTCACAAGCGTGGATGTTGTAATTGAATTTGAATAAATTCCAACCGCATTCTCTTTCACATTATTTTCCAACTTACGGCAATCTCGACAACTTATTCATATGCATTCATCAGACCTTTATGTTTGCTTACCCCCTTTTATGCTTTAATTTCTCAAAGTCCTTTCGACAAATCAATATACGAATATGTGACCTGACATGTGTAAATGGAGCGCACAATTTTGCTTAACCAACTCGTCAGCATCAAGGTCCTCGTGTCCCCAGCTGCTATCCCTGCGGGCACAAATCGTTTGAATTCCTGGCCTTAAATCGTTTGATTTTCTTTTGCCCTTTTCTTGTACGCCAACGCCATGGGGGTGCATCATTTCGGTAACCAAATAAATTCGTTTTGTTATGTACGCTGAACAATATTTATGTACGTTACGCATACGCCACATTGGTTTCGCTTTTGCAGGCGTTGCTAAGCCTTTGGATAGCTACTTTTTTTTTCTTGTGGGATCTTCAAGCCCTTTTGCAGCTTCTTTGCTTGAGTCTATTTTAAATTCGAGTGAGAGAATTAAAAAAGTTTGCAGAATTGCGAGCGCAATATGAGTTTTAGCAACTATTTTTCTCATTTACCTTTCTAATTTCTTTGATTAGCCGCAACATCAAATTGCACTCTGGAGTGAGCTTTGCTTTTGGATTTGTTTCGTTTGTTTTGCGACTTTGAGCAGAAAAGTTTTTGTTTCTCATTTCAGCTTATTAAAAATACCAAGTTGCTGGTCAAAGTGGTTTGATGGTCTGCCACTCACCTGCCGTGTATTCTCCTTCATCTGCCTACGTGCGATTTCCAAGAGCAGCCGCTGACGAAGCACATCCAAGGGATTGACAATGGACAGCGACGGTTTGTTGCGTTTAGCCAGTAAATAATCATCCTAGAAGAGTACAAAATTATATGCAATTCACTTAAAAGTTCTTGAGCCCAAGGCATAATAAATGGAAGAAAATCAGGCAAAAATGGGGAAAAGAAAAGTTTTTTATTTCCCAGAAAATTTTATATAAATAGAAATTGCTCAAAATTTTTGGTTACAAGTTAATTTGAATGGGGAAATATGTTGGAAGAATAAGACTAAATAATATGTGGGTTTAATATCAAGCAGTTCAACAATTAATCAAAAGTTGAAGCAACGTAGAATAAAACACCTGGATACTCTTTGACAGAGATAATGTTTTGAATCGATCACGTGATAACCGAATGTTAAACCTATACAAGAATTAATTGAATTGTTTTTAATGGATTTCTGATTGCTGGGAAACCGGCACAATATGTCAAATCTTATCTTTTATGAATTTGTTCATAATTGAAATAAATGAATGGGTTATGAAAAACATCTATTTACAATATGGGTAACAATACAATACTAGCAATACACTGGAATGATAAGAAAAGAAGCTTGTAAACAACTTTAGGCTGATATCTTGCAACTAGTTGTTATGACTTGCATGAGTCACAGATCAAACGATCGGGAAAATAATTAATGCATTTGAACCAAAACTTTCAGTGAGATTAAGGTAATAAAAAGGTAAAGTGCCAACTTAACTAAGATTATTCAGCTATCTTAAAATACCAATCTTAAATCTATTGAATATGGTTTGACTGATTTGGTCAAGCATGGTGCCTTTCTTCCCATTTACATAGATTAGTATTAAAACTTTATTACTTCAGCTTAAGACCTGGCTCAACTCAACTTACAGAGCCTGGTCTTATTCTCACTAATTTCTATTTAAAGATCATTGCGTCGTCTTGCCTGCAAAACATAGCTCAGATAACCTTTAATCTGTTTATAAGCACTTAAAGCTTCGTCATATTGAACAGATATGAAAATTTCACTTTCCGTCATTTGAGTTATCAGACACGACATTGCCGATTAGATAAAGTTCTACGGCCAGAATGTCTCCGACTGGGACCTAAAGCAATTGGCGAATAGTTGTGCCCTTGGCTATCGTCTTTCTGACAGCTATAAAAGCTTGCGGTCAGTTGGCTTGCAATCAGTATACTCCGAACTATAACGAAATGAAGGTTCTAACACTTACCACATTGGCGGTTCTAGTGACCTTGGTAGCCGCCAGGCCAAATATTCTTTGGAGAAGAAACAATGGAGGTTGGGAGAGCATAAAAAATTGGGATAGTGATGGAAGTGAAAGCTATCCAAGTGTTAGGAATGGCACTTTGACTACCGAGAGCACCACTAATTTGCCAGAGCACCCAGAACTATCTACATCCACCCCTAAGCAGCCAGAAGAACCCGAAGTTTCCACCACTCAGGCTACTGAAGAACCAGAAGTAACTACCACTCAGGCCCCAGAAGAGCCCGAAATTTCTACCACACAGGCTCCAGAGGAACCCGAAGTTTCCACCACTCAGGCTCCAGAAGAACCCGAAGTTTCCACCACTCAAACTCCTGAAGAACCCGAAGTTTCCACTACACAAACTCCTGAAGAACCCGAAGTTTCCACCACTCAAACTCTGAGAACAAGCTCGGCCGTTCCACCACTAAACTCCTGAAGAACCCGAAGTTTCCACTACACAAACTCCTGAAGAACCCGAAGTTTCCACCACTACGCCACACAAACTCCTGAAGAACCCGAAGTTTCCACCACTCAAACTCCTGAAGAACCCGAAGTTTCCACCACTCAAACTCCTGAAGAACCCGAAGTTTCCACTACACAAACTCCTGAAGAACCCGAAGTTTCCACCACTCAAACTCCTGAAGAACCCGAAGTTTCCACCACACAAACTCCTGAAGAACCCGAAGTTTCCACTACAGAGACTCCTGAAGAACCAGAAGTTTCCACCACTCAAACTCCTGAAGAACCCGAAGTTTCCACTACACAGACTCCTGAAGAACCCGAAGTTTCCACCACTCAAACTCCTGAAGAACCCGAAGTTTCCACTACACAGACTCCTGAAGAACCCGAAGTTTCCACCACTCAAACTCCTGAAGAACCCGAAGTTTCCACTACACAGACTCCTGAAGAACCAGAAGTTTCCACCACTCAAACTCCTGAAGAACCCGAAGTTTCCACTACACAGACTCCTGAAGAACCCGAAGTTTCCACCACTCAAACTCCTGAAGAACCCGAAGTTTCCACTACACAGACTCCTGAAGAACCCGAAGTTTCCACCACTCAAACTCCTGAAGAACCCGAAGTTTCCACTACAGAGACTCCTGAAGAACCCGAAGTTTCCACCACTCAAACTCCTGAAGAACCCGAAGTTTCCACATACAGAGCTCCTGAAGAACCCGAAGTTTCCACCACTCAAACTCCTGAAGAACCCGAAGTTTCCACTACAGACTCCTGAAGAACCCGAAGTTTCCACCACTCAAACTCCTGAGAACCCAGTCCACCACTCAAACTCCTGAAGAACCCGAAGTTTCCACTACAGAGACTCCTGAAGAACCAGAAGTTTCCACCACTCAAACTCCTGAAGAACCCGAAGTATCCACTACACAGACTCCTGAAGAACCCGAAGTTTCCACCACTAAAAACTCTGGAACCCGGTTTCCACTACAAACTCTGAGAACCCGGTTCACACTAAACTTGAGAACCCGAAGTCCACTACACAGACTCCTGAAGAACCAGAAGTTTCCACCACTCAAACTCCTGAAGAACCCGAAGTTTCCACTACACAGACTCCTGAAGAACCCGAAGTTTCCACCACTCAAACTCCTGAAGAACCCGAAGTTTCCACTACACAGACTCCTGAAGAACCCGAAGTTTCCACCACTCAAACTCCTGAAGAACCCGAAGTTTCCACTACACAGACTCCTGAAGAACCCGAAGTTTCCACCACTCAAACTCCTGAAGAACCCGAAGTTTCCACTACACAGACTCCTGAAGAACCAGAAGTTTCCACCACTCAAACTCCTGAAGAACCCGAAGTATCCACTACACAGACTCCTGAAGAACCCGAAGTTTCCACCACTCAAACTCCTGAAGAACCCGAAGTTTCCACTACAGAGACTCCTGAAGAACCAGAAGTTTCCACCACTCAAACTCCTGAAGAACCCGAAGTTTCCACTACAGAGACTCCTGAAGAACCCGAAGTTTCCACCACTCAAACTCCTGAAGAACCCGAAGTTTCCACTACAGAGACTCCTGAAGAACCCGAAGTTTCCACCACTCAAACTCCTGAAGAACCCGAAGTTTCCACTACACAGACTCCTGAAGAACCAGAAGTTTCCACCACTCAAACTCCTGAAGAACCCGAAGTTTCCACTACACAGACTCCTGAAGAACCCGAAGTTTCCACCACTCAAACTCCTGAAGAACCCGAAGTTTCCACTACACAGACTCCTGAAGAACCAGAAGTTTCCACCACTCAAACTCCTGAAGAACCCGAAGTTTCCACTACACAGACTCCTGAAGAACCAGAAGTTTCCACCACTCAAACTCCTGAAGAACCCGAAGTTTCCACTACACAGACTCCTGAAGAACCCGAAGTTTCCACCACTCAAACTCCTGAAGAACCCGAAGTTTCCACCAACTCCTGAAGAACCGAAGTAAAAGACTCCTGAAGAACCCGAAGTTTCCACCACTCAAACTCCTGAAGAACCCGAAGTTTCCACTACACAGACTCCTGAAGAACCCGAAGTTTCCACCACTCAAACTCCTGAAGAACCCGAAGTTTCCACTACACAGACTCCTGAAGAACCCGAAGTTTCCACCACTCAAACTCCTGAAGAACCCGAAGTTTCCACTACACAGACTCCTGAAGAACCCGAGTTTCCACCACTCAAACTCCTGAAGAACCCGAAGTTTCCACACTAGACTCCTGAAGAACCCGAAGTTTCCACCACTCAAGCTCCTGAAGAACCCGAAGTTTCCACTACACAGGCTCCTGAAGAACCCCAAGACTCTACTACCCAAGCTCCAGTAGAACCGGTAGATTCCACCACTAAGTCAACAGAAGAACCCGAGGGTTCCTCTTCTGATGCTCCAGAAGAAGTCTCTTCTACAGAATCCGCTGAGGGAAGCGGCTCGTCACTGGACCACTGAAACTAGTTCTCGTATTAGATCTACTCTTGCAGTAGTATCCCGACTGTAATCATTATAGTTTAATTAAATTCCTAATTTATCCGATGTGGTATTAATATTAAGTTGGTTGTAGCATTAATTTTGTACATACACTAAAAGCTTCAAATTTTTCCAAAAAGATTGCAATATTTTTAGCAAAGCCTCTTAAAACCAGACGAAACTTGTTGAGATTGATGCATTGATTGACACTGATCCACTTGAGATTTCTGCTGAATTCACAATCGTAAATGCGTTTACTTATACAGAATGATAATTGAATTGTCGAAAATTTCCACTTCATGCTGGAAACAAAAAACCCAATTTTAGATAAGAATAATGAATCGGTTGATCACCAACTGAAGCACGCGATCGATAATGACGTATGTTCCCACATGTGGCATTGGCAATGGAAATGTTCTACATGTGCGATTAGATTACCTTCGTTTCATTAAATTAAGTTCTTCAGCTCAGTTTTGCTTCTGTAGGAAATTTAATAAAATATATCTGCAAGTTGTTACAATTCAATTAATGACAATTAATAGCCAATTGGGCGCTCACGCGATGAAACACGCTCACATTGCTATCCAGGGAGCGTGGCTTAAAATGGAAATGAATAGTTTACGAAACTTGCAGCATAATTTTCCATTTAACACAAAAAGCAGGATTCTTTTCCTGCTCAAACTTTCAGCTCACGATAACATAACACATTGTTTTAGTTTGGTTTGTTCTTAGCAGAAAATATTTCAGCGTTGGGGAGTCCCTTTGGCCAGCAAAGTTTGGTTCAATGTGATGCTGGTGATGATGAAAGGCATTTATACATTGTGAACTCTCGGTGTCCATTAAAGTTGAATTTGACAATGATGCAGATTTACTTGTTAATTAACATATTTGTTTGAAACCAATTTGTTTTTCGTTCTATTAGCTGAGGAGCTGGTGTATAGAATAATTCGCTCTTCTGTTATATTATTAACCAGTAATTTGTTGTTCGGATTAACTGCCTTCTTTACAGAGAAGTTATCGGATCTACTAATTGGAGCGAATTGGACTTTGCTCTGCTTTCAAAAAATAACACGACCCCTTTTTCAATGGTTTACATTAAAATGAAAATGACCCTTCGGCAAAAAGCAGAAAAACAAATTCACCAGCTCAAACCAAAAGGATGATGACACTATTATCACCTTGAGAGCTGAGCAGAGCAGTCTGTTACCAAACTGACAGATTCAGCAGCTGAGCAAAAAGAGCCAAGTGACAGCACAAAATGTCTTTTTGTTGTTGTTGCTTTATAAGCACGCATACTCACTTGCAGCCCAGCAAATCAAACGCTCGTACACGATATCGCATACGAGTGAATTGCGAGACTTAACCCGACAAAACTCTCACATTCGAGTTGGGAAAAGATAGTAAAATGATTCATGTGTCGTTCAGTATGTGGCAGTGAAAGTTTCGTTTACGATAGTCGCAAGCAATACGGTTAGCGAGCGTTTGGCGGTATCTTTTGCGATACTTTTTTGGTATTACTTGCGAGTCATTTAAAATATTTGCTGTGATACGTTTTTGATTTAAAATATAATCAAAAAAGTATATGTTTGTGAGCCCGTGAGTCGCCACCTGGCCCGACTCACCCCCACACCACCACAATTTCCTCCTAATATAGTTCTATTTATTCTATAAATTACTTTTTTTTATTTACCTTGTCTGGGACTCCAACTCAGAACCGCGGCACTCTTCACGAATGACGGACATCTTAACGCTTACCGAAATAATCAGGTCGCGCATGACGCTAGCGAAATGACAGTGAACAATGAAATCAAGTCTCGCAAAATGCTCGCATGATCGTTCGCGTTTGAGCTCGCTTGCGAGTGCTTTGCGATAATAAAAAATTAGCTCTCATTTACTGCTTACATGCGAACTCGTTTGTGAGCATTCTGCGATAGTCTCGTAAAATTCTCACATGCTGGCTCGTTTGTGAGCTCGCTCGCGAGAGCTTTGCGATAATAAAAAATAAACCCTCATTCCTTGATTACAAGCGTGCTCGTTGTTGAGCATTCTGCAATAGTCTCGCAAAATGCTCGCGTGCTGGTTTGCAGGGAGTTTAATAAGGCATACACGCAACACACATACTTCTTCTAGTTCCGATCCCTTGTGGTACATAGGGCATCAAAGGATGGTGTCGACTGTACATGTACGGTCGGCTCAAGCAGCTCACGAACTTCCGATTCCATAAAACGAGTCAAGTATCCTCTGGGTAGTCACGGACTCCGGTTCGTGGCGAGCTAATTGTGAGAAGGCAAATCAAGATGCCGAAATGGCCTTAGTGCGTCTTCGGTAAGTAGGCTGAAAAATCGCTGAAGCTTGATAACTAGAGGGCCTGAGCTCTAAGATGGCACCCCCATCACCAGGATAGGCGAGTAGGGCCAGCGACCCTACTTTCTGAACAGAACTAGCTACTGAAACAACACACATACACTCAGAGAAAAAATCAAGCAGATCGTGCTTGTTATCAAGCAGATTTGATGTCAAAAGTACGGTAACACAGAATATGCTTAGTTCCAAGCAGAAAATACTGAAAACAATTATGGATTTACAAGGCGAAAATTCTTGGTTTTACATTATGACGGCTTCATACCAAGAATAAATCTTCTAGTAGTAAGCATCAAACGTTTCGTTTTCGAGAATAGATCTTCTTAGTTGCAATCATGAAAAGTCTCCATTTCATGAATAGAACTTCTTGGTTGTTAGCATGAAAAGTCTGGATTTTTCGACACTTACATATGCACAAGTAAACCTTAACGAGCGGCCACGAGTACACTCGCTCAGCGCTCAAGGCTTGTCAAACTCGTACATATACTCGTGCTAAAACCGGAGCTGTACAACAAATGCCTATCGGAAAGTGGAAGGTACAGAAGCAAACCAGGCAAGGCACCGGGAGAAGCTGCATCATACAGACCAATCTGCCTGATCGACTCAGCTGGGAAAATCCTAGAGAAGCTGGTCTGTACTCATATAGAGCGCGACACGAGGTCCACCATGCTGTACGCCGCTCCAGTCTGGTTGGGAGCCCTGCAGGTGAAAAGCTACAGCCGCGGGATGGAGGCGACACATCCACTGGGAGCAATCCGGATATGCTGTGCGTTCCGCACAGTATCAGACGACGCAGCGCTGGTCATCACGGGAGTACCGCCCCTGGAGGAACTTGCTTAAGTTTACACGAAGGTGTTTAACGAGGTCCATGGAAGCAACCTCCCAATATCCCTAAAAAAGCAGAGCAAACGTCCGCACAGAATAAAAGTCTTCTCAGGTGGCAGAGCCGGTGGGATGCATTCACCAATGGTCGCTGGACTCATCGCCTCATCCCAAAATTGGGCGAAAGGATTAAGAGGCGTCATGGGCAGGTAAACTTCTACCTTACGCAGTTTCTCAGCGGCCATGGCTGTTTTCGGAGCTATTTCCACCGCTTTGGCATGCCCATCAGAAGCAACGTGCACCTTCTGCGGGAGTGCAGAGGAGGATACTGAACACGCCTTTTTTGTCTGCGGCAGGTTCAGAGACGACAGGCAGCGCTTAGAAGAAGCTCTAGGCACTAGGAGGCTGGATGCAGAGGGCATAGTCGAGCTTATACTTGAAAGCAGCGCTTACTGGAAGCTGGTTAGCCATTACGCAGCTTCCTTAATGATTGAGCTGCGAAGATTGGTGCGCAGTAGAAGGAGTACGATGGAGTAAGGGCGCTGAGGGCTTTGCGACGCATTGCTTAACGGCCGTACCGCAAAGTCCTAGTCAACTTCCTCTAGTAAGTAATAGGTAATGTATATATGGCAGTAATAAATGAATTCTCAAAAAAAAAACAAAAACTTGTGTTGACTCAGAGCTTCGGCCTCCAGTCGTCGCAATCCCCTTGTTGCTAAGATCTAAGTTTTGCTGCGAGCCGTCATGAGTAAAGCTTGCTCAGTACAAATGCTCGCGATGACTGTAGCTTCGGCCGCGAGTCACCGCGAGTACTTGTTGCCGAAGTCAAAGATCTGTTGAGAGCTGTTACGATCAACGCTTGTTGCACAATCGTCACAAGCACATAGAAAACAACCACTTGTGAGAGCAAAAGAGATAGCATAATGGACTGTTTGTTGCATTTGTATATTGCAAACGCTTTGTCTTTCCGTATTGTGGCTTCTTGTAGTTAGAAGTTTTCAAAAGACAACAAACAATTGCATAAGAGGCTTGTCAAAGCTCGCTGTCAACAAGCCGAGTAAGTGAGAGTAAATTTTGTTGCGAGTGCCAGTAAGCACGAGTGTAGCTCAAAAAGGCTGGCCCATTGCTGGCAAAAGGCTTGTTATGACTCGTGTTATGAAAAGCTTAAACGAGCTTTTTATATTATTACTCGTTGAAAGCAAAGAGGTTGCTCCTTCTGACTCAATATGCTTGCGATCATTTCGAGTGTGTCGCACCAAGGCGGGGATCCCAACCAATCCTAGTAAACGCATGAGTGTGATGGAACATTACAGACTTGTTCCACATTTGTTAGTGTGCCAATACATGCGTTTCAACCAGTTCCACAATGAATAAATTTGTTTTGTAAGCACAAACACTAACACAAATACATACAATTATCGAAAACGTTTCCGCTTCATTTCCTTGCAAAGGTGGGTGTATGTAAATTTAAATTCTCTCACTCGCCATTTAAATAATTGATCACTTTTTCAAGCTCGAATGCTTTTAGAAAATTGAAAAACTTTAAAAAATTTGTACTTTACTTATATTCACTCTTAACTTATTTTTCTCGCACGTCTACTCTTCACTCTTCCAATTCAATTGCTGGCTGGCAACAACGAAGCTGCAGACAGCGAAGGGACCAAGAATTTTTCTCGTTTTTGCTTAAGCCTTCCCGCACATCCCTCGCCCACAAGCTCACAGTCGAGATCGTTTGTCTTCTCGTATTTGAGCAGATTTCGTCTTAAAAAATTAAGAAGAAAAAAATCTAAATTGAAGCCGATTTCAGACTGGCCGTTTCGTGCTACATTTCACTGGGTGTACATGTACACTAGTCTGCATAATTATTTTGACAAACAATATTTTCATAAATAAGCCATTTCATCTTTTAAACAAAAAATCCTAAAATTTTGAAATTTTTGTCGAATACTGGTATGAAAGTCCGCTATCAATAATTCATAAGTAGTCCACAATCAGCTGCTGGGGTTAGAAAATATTAATCGAATTGGGCATAAGTATTTTGTCAAGATTTCAAAATCTATATATTCTCAGCACAGGATCTTTAAAGCTAAAAGAATGATGGATTCTAGACAAGTTTTTTACGTTGAATCCGAATCTAGCGTTTGAAGCTCCATATCTCAAATAGATTAACTGTAAATTAGGCATAAAAATGCAGAAAATGGATAATTTGGCTGTTTTGCTTGGATCCAATGTGCTATAAAATGTTGTTTTTTAAAATTTGATTTGTTCATGGTATAGTTCTTATTTTTATCTGTTAAGTGTGATTAAAACCTTAATCATTACATAAGATATAAGTTCGTAAACGCTCTGCCAAGTATGGCCGATTTGCATGCAAATTTATATTTATCGTTTTTTACAGTGTAGTTTTTAAAAAATGCACCGTATACTTAAAAACTAAACTGGCGCTCAACTAAAATACAAATCTTAATTTAAAATTAATTTAAACTTGAATTCTAATACAAATCGGTCAAACTTTGCAAATCGATCACGAACTTATAACTTATGAAATAAATAAGGCTTAAATCACATTTAAGAGATAAAAATATGAACTATACAATGAGCAAATAAAGTTTTCTAAAAAAACATTTTTTCTAGCACATTGGATCCAAGCAAAACAGACAAATTTGACATTTTCTGGCTTTTCATGCCTAATTTACAGTTAATCCTTTAGAAATATGGAGTTTTTAACTTCAGATTCGGATTCAGCATGTAAAACTTGTCTAGAATACATCAATCTTTAAGCTTTTAAGATCCTGTGCTGAGTATATATCAGTTTCGAAATCTTGTCAAAGTACTTATGCCAACCTCCGTTTGGGTAATTCGAATTATATTTTCTAACCCAAGCAGCTGATTGTGAACTACTCATAATTTATTGAAAGCTTACTTTCATACCAGTAGTCGATAAAAATTTTAAAATTTTAAGATATTTTGTTTTAAAGATATGTATAATGGTTTGTCTATAAAAAAATGTTTGTCAAAATAATTATGCCGACTAGTGTATACGTACATGTATACAAAAATTTCTTTCGGCAGATTCTGCTCTGCAAATTCTCTCATAGTTGTTTAAGAAAGCAACTCATTGAAAAAAATACAGTGGTGAAATGTCATTTTGGTTCCCTTTTTGCCTGTAAAAACCGACTTCATTTTGCAAGTTCTGCTTGAGAGTGCCTATATTAAAATGGATCGTGATTTGTTAATGTACTTAAAATTTCAAAACGATTAGAGCTAATTGGAAACTTTCTTCTGCGGGTTTGTTTGTAATTGCTACGCACAGATTTAGAAACAAGCAAAAGTCGGAAAAATCCCCACAGGTGTCGTTATAGGCCTTCATATCGTTTTTAAGTTCAAGACTTTCTCAATCCTATTCAAGCCGATTCCTTTTATAGCACGTTCCTCTTCCGTTCTAAGTGCTGAGATATTCCTCTTTCATTTTGCATTCTGAGAACGCCGACCAATAAAAGCACTACCTCTGAGACGGTTAACCACCACTTTGACTGAAATCAAAACAGGGCGCTAGTTCCCATATACATGCAAAAAACAGCTGTCCCGTTGAAATGTTTTTTATACAACCCTTAACGATTTCTCTGTTAAGGGTATTTATAAAGGGCAAAAAACCCATTAAAAAGTATACAAGAAATCGTGGCCTGTAATCTCTTGTTATCTGCAGCGATGCTCAGAAGTTCAGTAGTTGCCATTAAGAACAACAAAAGACATGACATTGGACACAACCGCCAAAACCATTGCATAACTTTCGGCTAAAACTGTAGCTATAAATAGTCGTCTATAAACTAAAAATGAAAAACTTATAATTCACAAGATTCTATTCCACGGCTCCGTTTGGCATATATAGGAAACTGCTAATGGCTGTTGGTGTGGAAACGGTTAAGATCTCACCGAGGAGTCCCGCAGTGATGCGGACGAAACAGTCTGTCTGAGTATCCTTAATTTGCTGTGTCCATATGTTTCAAATCTTTGTTGTTGATTTCTGTTGATTATTGAATTATAATCAATCCTCGACCTTGAGACGGCTAACAACCAAAGAAAGAGATGCAATTGAAATTTACAAATCTGCTGGAAGAACATACTATACAATATCAGAAAGAATATATGCTGAGCTGTCAAGTGGAAGACCGCCTAATGAGCCGCGTGTTGAACTGTAATTGAATTGAACATTGCCTTGGCTCTCTCGTCTACCGGAATTGCTGCGAAAGAACAACACATTCAGCGCTGAAGCAAAAGTGTTGAAAAATTGTAAATTGAATGGGTTTAGTGATCAATGGCACTCAAATGATCATTAGAAGCACTCGTCGGCTTGGTGGCACCAAGCTGGTGAGTGACTTCCGACAAATGCTTCCTACGGTTTCGAAATCAACAGCGTCGGGTGAACTTAAAGCATGTCTCAAGTTATTGTATTTCTGGCGTTACGTAAAAAGCATTCCATTGAAATTCTTAAGCTCTTTGACTTTGCCCAATCATTTGCGTCTTAAAATTGCTTCCTCTAAAATCTACTCAGTGTACCAAGCCTATTAAACATTATTCATATTTCACAACTCAGGTTGTATAAATTATGTAAAAAAAAACTTTTGACCTCTGCTTTCAATAAGCGTGTAAAATAAGAAAACTTTACAAAACTTTTTTCTATTTGTCTTCTGGCTTTTGTATTGCAAGGCAAATAAACAACAAGCCAACTAACATTTTGTTTTCAGTCTAATGAAGCATAGGTAAGCCAATGATGCAAATACAGCCCACCCAACGTCCATTGAATATGTGTTCGACCAAGGCTAAAATCCATTTTTAAGCTTTTTACTAATTTGTTTGTTTAAAAGACGACCTGAAGTCTGCAGTTGTGGTTAATTGGCACGCACCGAGTGGGTTCTTCCTGACGATAAGATAGCGTGGGTTAGTTTATGTTATTTTTCTAATCTAAATGTTTTACAAACAAACGGAACTAGAGAAGCCTTTCGCAGGAAAATTGTATTTTCGATTTCACTAGAAATAAACGATAAGCTTCTCAAGAATCGGCCACTGTAATTAATACGAGTGTCTTATTAATAGGCGCATTTTTAACTGATGAAGATAACAAATGAAGTCTTGGCCACAACTACTTGAGGTTCTGCTCAAGCATTGGCCATGTGCCGTCGAATGGCTTTCAATGGAATTATTATTAATAACGATAATAATATGTGCGCACAGGATGCCTATTGACTGGCTAAACAAAAGGTTGTCTTTGTCAGTTGTTGAAGGACTTGCTTTTAGTGCGTCTGCGAACTCTCTGCTTAATTAAAATGAATGTCAGCCAGAAGGTCAGGCAGCGGCATCAACTTGGTCTTTAATTTAATCTACATGCAACATCAAAGAACTTGCCAATTTTTCCAACTGTTTGACCAAAAAAACAGAACTCAATAATTGAATTTGAATTTGAAAAAACTGAAAAACATTCGCAACTGTTGCTAACCACAGAATGAAATACATATATTGACATACACACATAGCGAGACAGTTCACGCACCTGTACGGCCTGTGCATCATCCAGATAGTCCAAAGGATATCCGTTTGCGTAGGTCCCGCCGCCGCCTCGCTGTGCCGTACAAACCAGCCTTGTGGCGCACAGTAAAGTTAATACAACCGGAAAAAACCACGCTGTGGCTTTCATCATTCTGAAATTCGGAAAAAAAGAAAGCGTGAAAATTTGTGAGAAATTTTATGCATGAGTTGGTTGATTGACATATCGACGTTGGCACAAAAAGTATTTTTAATTGCTCAAATATATTGCTTTAAATTTGAGTTGGTTTTAGTTTAATGATTTTCTACTATGTTGATGAGGTTGTAAGATCTGTAAATGAGTCACCGATGGGCTAAAGTATTTATCAATCTTCTCATTTTTTACCCAAAACGCTTTATATTCATTTTGATTAGTTTTAACATGTAAAGTTATGAAAGAGTAACTCTAACTCGCATATAGAGAAGCAAGAGAACCACTGAAACAATATATGAAAGCTGCAGAAACCGTGCGCTTTCTTGAGCTGGAGAGTTAATTTTAACCGAACCTCTTTGATTTGTGGTCTTCAAAACCTAATTACGAACTCTAATCGCAGGTACTATATTTGGAAAATCATGTGGTTTTTAAAGTCATAATATTTTAGCTAAAGATAAAGAATTCAACTCAGAAAACAAATCTTTTTAAATCTACTAAAATCAAGCCCTGACGTTGACTAAAGTAGAGTAATCCCTCATTTTATTCTTCTTTCTTTAATGTCTAATCATCCTAACGCTATAAGAACATTATACTTATGATATAAAGCGCTAGTCAAAAAATTTGATCAAATTTAGTATTAAACATTTATTGTCCCCACTTAAAATTTTTTTAAAACTAAATAAGTTTAATAAACATGTAAATAATACGAAAGCGTAAGTTAAAGTCGGTCCTGCCTGACTTCGAAATACCCGTTACTCAGCGCAATTAGTGTTTAATAGCCTTTCCCTATGTTAATTTACAGAGCATCTATAAATTAATACGATAAGAAGTTTTCATACGAATGTACGGCCCCCTTTTTAGCATAGTAAAACAAATTCGATTAACCCAAAATTTATACCATATGGTCTTATGAGTATTTAGACCACGCCGTTGCAAAAAAAAATTAATTGAAATTATTTATTGTTTTATAACGAATTAAAAGTTGTACCAATACACACTCACTTCACACAGATAGGTGAGCAGACCAACTCATTGTTTTTGTTTTTAAACAACAACAGCAACAGCGCAACACTCACTGTGTGCTTTGCTCAGTTGTATTTTGACACTTGTAAACAGAGAGAGTGGCTCTCAGTACGCTCTCCCTGTGAAGAGACGATCAACGGAAAACAAAGCTTTTGTTCTTGTTTTAGGCAGATTTACTGTTGATGTGTCTGACCGAAATCTAATTGACAAGAAATTTTTGTGCGAGGCAAGTGCTGCTAATACTTAAAATGTATTTCGGAGCGTTAACAATAATTTATATTGTTAAAAAATTTGTTATATTGTGAATTTCTTGCATAGTAATGTTGGAATAAGTATTAAGAGCAAAATTGTATTGCAATTATTTATTGTTTTATAGCGAATTAAAGATACACACGTCAATTGACTAAAAAAAATAGTACATTATGAGGAAAGGATGTCATACAATTCGATGGCAAATTCACTTATCAAATTTAAATACACCGAGCACAATTGGAGACTGTGCTGTGATCTTGAGGACGAATCGGTATTACATCGAAGCGGAAATACATCGAATCTATGGATTTCTTGTCTGTGGTAGTGTCAGGCACTATCATAGCGCTACAAAATCCCGGCAAAAGAAAATGTATATATTTTGTCTCTTCACACTTTCTTCGGAGCCATCCCCAAGTAACATTTCCCAGGCTGTCAGCTTCAAAAATAAAGAAATGCATTGGAAAGTCTTAAAACACTTACATTTACCAAAACTTTAACAAAAGTTCAAGTAAAGGAAGAAACGCTGTTTATGGCTTTTTGGGTAGTATGGAAAAGACCAAACTATGCCAAGTTAGTTTACTAAATGTTGGCTGACTGCTCAAAATTGGAATATATGTTAATCAGGGTTTCCAGGGTTGCAAACCGATACAGATTCAATTATTTTTAGAGCAAAAACAATGCAAATTTAAGACTTTTTGATATATTATTTCAGAATTAAAAGTGCACATCGTTTAATGTTTAGTGTTAATTTGTTCGATGGTCGAGTTTCGGCCACAGGGCGAGCCTAGTTAACATTAATGTGACCATTTCAACATTATGTGAGCAAAAAGTGCATGTAGAGCCAAAAGGTATGCAATGTTTTTATAACCTTTATAACTCTGCCAGTTATTATCCGATCTTTATGAAACTTTCAGAGATTGTAGATATTGGGCACATACTGCAAGATATGAGCTTATTCAACATTTTTTGTTCTGAGGGCGGGAGATGGCGTGGCCAAAATTGGAAATAAACTTAATCTGCGTAGGGACAATAGAAATATACTTACAAAAATTGGTGGATCTAGCTCTTCTTGTCTCTGAGATCTAGGTGTTCATACAGACAGACGGACATGACTATATGGACTCGGTTGTTGATTGTGATCAAGAATATATATACTTTATGGGGTCGGAGATGCTTCCTTCTGCCTGTTACATACATTTGCACGACTTCAGTATACCCTTTTACTCCACAAGTATCGGGTATAATTCAAACTTAGTCTGAGATATTTTATTTATTTATTTATTGACTTTCAATGATTCGTGGCTGCTAGGTGTGATTCTAACTTAATTCATACTGCGTGGCGTGTCTTATAGTCTTAATGTCATGTGGTAGTCGGATCTAACAACAAACAGCTTAAATGAAAAAGTGTTTTTCAGAATTATCATTACCTAAATTTTTTACACACAATACTATTTGTTCTCCTTGATACACTAAAGTTTAGTGTTTGGTACAGGTAAGCAGGTTAATTAGTCCAAACAATTTTGTTTTATTTCTTGAACCATAAACAGTGGGCGACATATACGAAGGTTTCCCAGAAATCTCTTCCAACCCAAAACCAATTATTGGTGTCCTAGAAATCTCTTTCGATTGGGTTCAAATTTCTCCTATTTTGTTAGGTGATTTTGCAAACAAACCAAACCGAATTCGCGAATCAACGCGTTTCCTTGCTAGACACAAACAAATGTTACCAGGGCTGGCAAGTCTAAATCAATGTACGAAACGTCAAAATAGTTATAAATATTTGCGAGAGACGCAGCCCTCTTTTTGTAGTTGGATCATAATCTTATACACACTCACCTTCTTGCAAACCAACCGATGACAAAATCTCTATAGACTTTCAGGGCACCCCCGTATATGAGCATTTTGTGCTCAAATGTTTTAAGAACACTTTGTGCTCTTTATTTAACCTCGGCTGCAAATTTCTTAAAATATGCAGAGGGATCGTTACGGGAGTTCGATCGTAAAGTTATAATTCGATCCTTGGTTCATAACATCTTTTCCCCTATTATCGTTGAATTAAAACGAATTAATAAAATGCGCGGCTTTAAGGAAGCCGTTTCTAATTTACCAAGCTTTTACTTAATTTTAAAGTCGTAAGACCAAATTCATTAGTGATAACCTTCATCTCTTCTTTGGTGTCTTAGCCTGCATATACCTTATTTTCTATAGCCTGCGACAATAGTAGGTAATTGATTCTTGATTTATTTTCTTTATCAAACTCATAATACACCGAATTTAGAAAGATATAAGCCCGCATGTTCTCTCATTGATGCTCAAAAATGACCTCTTCAAAACAGATGATTTCCGGTTCGGGCTTAGAATCTGATAATCAAAGGGGCCAAAAAAGAGAACTCATACGAGGTGTGTTCAAAAAGTATCGCGATTTTTGAATTTTCGCGGGTAACGTATGTTCGAATTTCGATTTTTTGTGGCGTTATGTTGCTACTCATGTCTCTCACTTATCCAAAAAACAAAAATTGCCCAGTCACCGTATTTCACAGATCTGGCCCCTGTGACTTTTTCTTGTCCCTAAACTGAAAGGCCCAGAAGGACGACGTTACGCTACGCGACGAGATAGGACGGCATCGAAGGAGGAGCTGATAAGATAAAAAAAGATTTTTGAAGAGCTTCGAGGATTGGAAAAACCGTTGGCACAAGGTATAATATCTCGGGGATTACTTGAAGGGGATAAATAGATATTAAGAATAAAAAATAGTTTTTGAAAAAACACAAAATTCGATATTTTTGAACACACCTCGGCCTACTTCTCATTGAGCTTTTCAGGTATATATCTCTGGCAATAAAGCAAAACAGCACAAGGGGGTTTTTTTTTTGAGTTTTCAGAAGAGCAATTCTCTACTTTTAATGCATTAGTGAAAAATGTAATTGGTGGTAAAGTGGAAATGTTTTACAGATTGGAAGCGGTTAAGCTTGAAGAGTATAGTTTTTTTTGGAAGAATCAAGCTCAGTTTCACACAATGTAGAATAGAACCCGAGGAATACATTGGCATTAATATCTCAATTTGGACTTAACTCGAGTTATGTTTTTATGCCTTATTGCCAGAGATATGTGCTTCTCAGATTGACTATTACACTTGTCTGATATCTCAAACTAGGAAACTTATATGTTATATATCTTCTTTCTTTACCTTTCTTCTCTGGAAAATTGTACTCGGGACTTCGTACTTAACACATGAAAGTCAACATCTTAACGCAGACGACTGTCGACCTATCGACAGAACGCAGTCATAAGGCTAAGCACTAAGTACTTTCCGTGAACTTCGGGACTGTTTTGTGAAAGAATATTCACTAACGAAATCGTTTAAAAAAGAGTCTGCTTGGGAGTATATTAGATTATATTGTACTGGATCGATGGAAACCTACTTCTATCCTTGTTAAAGTTTTTGTACTAAAGTGTAATTTTTTAAGAGCTGTAGGAAAGTTTTTCAACAAAAAACACATAAAATTCAGAAAAATGCATGAAATCTTTATTTGAGTCAAATGGTCCATCCGCTTAGTCCAATTTTGGCATACTCTTTCCAACATTTCGGCCGGTATCTCACGAATAAATGCTTCAATGTTGTCTTCCAATGCGTCAATTGAAGCGGGCTTGTCCGTATAGACATGAGCTTTAACATAGCCCTACAAAAAATAGTCTAAAGGCCTTAAATCGCACGATCTAGGCGGCCAATTTACCGGTCCCGAACGTGAAATAAAATGTTCACCGAACTCGCCTCTCAATAAGTCCATTGTTGCGCGTGCTGTGTGGCATGTGACACCGTCTTGTTGAAACCACATGTCATGCAAGTGAAGCTCTTGCGTTTTGGGCAAAAAAAATGGATATCAACTCACGGTAGAGCTCACCATTTACAGTTACGTTACGATTCGCATCATCTTTGAAGAAGTACGGTCCAATAATGCCACCAGCTCATAAACCGCACCAAACTGTGACTTTTTCTGGATGCATTGGTAGCTCTTGCAATGCTTCTGGCTGATATTCACTCTAAAATCGACAATTCTGCTTATTTACGTACCCATTAAGCCAAAAAAATGGATCTTCGGCCAACTTTCCAAGAGCCAATTCACCAAAAATTCAACGTTGCGGTAGGTCGTTCGGCTTCAATACATGCACCAGCCGTATTTTGAAAGGCTTCACACCTAAATCCTTCCGCAAAATATCCCACGTTGTTGAGTAACAGAGGCCCAATTGCTGCGAACGGCGACGAATCGATAATTGATGGTCATCATTAACACTGGCCGATAAAGCTGCTATATTTTCTTCAGTTCGCACTCTACGTAAGCGTGTTGGTAGTTTAAATAATTTAGTCACAATAGCCCGAATAGCCGCTTCAGTGGGTCGATTAAACTAACCATAAAATGGAAGAAGCACTCGATGAACTTTCTTAACAGAGCATGCATTTTGATAATAAAATTCAATAATTTGCAAGCGTTGTTCGTTTGTAAGACGATTCATGGTTAAATTATAGACCAAACTGAAGATGTTTGACAGTGAAACAAAACACAAAACGTGCGTGAGCTGCTTAAACCAGTGTTGCCAAAAAGATAATAGCCAAAAAATCACCCTTTACAAGCTTGTGAAATTTTCAGGCTACGGTTTCGATCAATACTTCAAAAGAAAACAATTGGCGAGCTGTAACAATCCTAAAATGGCTAATTACAAGCTCGAATACTTTCTTGCAAATCAAATGAAGTAATGCTCAATTTACATAGCCTGATCTCTCAGCTGAGTTTTTGTCTGAGTATCTGTCACCCCGTTTAAATAGGCGCCTGAGCGATCAGGTGTCATAGAACCGGTTGATATTAAACAGACTGTACAGCAGAGCGCTAAATGAACAATTGGTTTTGTACACTGAGAAAACAGAGGACAAAAAACGCACGCTTTAAAAAAAATTTTAATAGAAACATTTTTAAATGCATTTTATCCCAAATAAAATTAAAAACTCAGCATTTGTAAATGGCAAATATTCATTTTAAAAATAAAACCAAAATATTTTTGGTGCAAAATCTGGGTGGAAACGTTTTCAAATGAAAAACGTCTCCATAGAAATATAAAAATTTTCGTTTTATGTTAATTTCTCAGTGTAACTGACTCAAGTGAGTTTCTCAGGCATAAGTATATGCTGAACTGAGTTGCTCAGCTGAGGTTTTCAACACTCAGGTAGTGTAAATTAAGCTTAAGTACGAATTTTCAATGTCAAGTCGAAAGTGAGACAGGAACTAAGAGAAAGAAAATCTCCTTCACCAATACTAAGTAACGAAGGTAAGGCTAACATACGCAAAATCTTTTACGTGGGGTAATATTTATATGTCAGAAATTGGTAGCACTAATATCAATAGTTAAAGTCTGGAAATACCAAAATAAAGTTTGACATTTTTTAGAATAAGCGGTCTCACAACGTTTTGATGCACGTTTAAAGCACCATCAAAAACCACTGTATTTCGCTGGTATAGTGAATTGAATCGTGGTCGTAGTTCGCTCAGTAACGAATTCCGAAAATGCAAGATCGTCATGTGACATACCGTGAGATGGAGGCATCCCTAAGCATTATAAGCCAATCGAGCTAAGAACAAGTTCTCCCGAGCTAAAGTGAGGATTAAGACAAGAATTCCGGTACTGAAAAATCCGTACTCAGGTCAACCCTGCTAGTACTTGGATTGAGAAAATCCGGGATTGACCGACTTCAGTCATTGTTTGGCATTGAAATTAGACCGGATATCTCGCATTTTTTCTATTTTTTAGCTAAAAATTTTAATGTGCTGAAAACTTTAAAGTTACCGTACCAAACCCAACTAAGATTTTTTTAACTACCATCATCACATGGTCAACTTTTGGAGTTTAAAACTGGGTTCAGTGTATGGCTTGGTCCAACTAGATACAGCTTTCGAAATATGGTTGAAAAACAGAAAAAAAAGTTGCTAAGGTTGTGAAATTATGGGTGTCATGCACAAGTACACAAGACTAAAAGTCGCCATCTCCAAAAATTGTTAATTATTTTCGACTGCCACCGATTGGCACTTAGAATCTTCAGATTGAAATATTCAAGATTTAAATGAAAAAAAAAATCTCTTAGCTATCGAACAGAAAGATCAAGCTACACCATTTAAGCAATCAAGCTGGAGCTCTAAAACCGATTTATAATTAGATCTTTCATCAATCAAATTTCTCCAGTTCCAAGTTTATATATACTTACAAACTCTAACAATCAGTTATCAGCTGATGCTTGACATTAAATCGATAGCTGTGTAAATAAATTAATTGACTTCTATTTGTATTCAAGTCATTTTTGTCAACGCTTGACAATTTGTCAGCAGTTTCAGCGTATTGTTTATCTTATTAATTATTTATTTTGAATTATCTTCTTATGACTTCTTTTGCTCTCTTACGGCCTTATAAGGCACAACCGACTGGCTTTAGAATATCAATAAGGCACGTTTACTAAGCGCCCACAAAAGCCAAAGAAATCCAGCACCAGCAATCCCAGCATGGCAAAGAAATATCGAATTGAAGTTGCTTAAATATTTATTTTGGAATTAATTAAGTGAAAGGAAAGCCCGATAACTTCGTATACCTGTAAAGTAAACGTTTTTACTGAAGAAATACATTTTGAATGGTCATTTACCTGGTTTGAATGGAATGGCGTTTGTGATGCTGCTATTGTTATAGCTCTCCCTTATCTAGATTAAATTAATTGTGCAATTTGTGGTGCTCTCTTGGATTTATTTGTATTTAAACAGCCATTTCCTAACCATTTACTATTTGGTTACACCTCAGAATTAAAGTTCATGAAATGTAACAACAATTAATTACATTTCACCCCAACGTCTCCCTCTCATTTGCTCTATTGAAGTCAATTTGTCTCACCTAACGTTGGCCATTTATAAACCATCTTTCCGTGTGTTTGCAAAAGCAAACAATTAGAAATTCCCCAGCCAACTCATTAATTTCCAACTCACTCGAGCGACATAGAAAAAGCCAACGACAGGCGAAAGGTTTTAAGTTTTCAATCTTTAAGTTTTATTTCCAACAACTTTTTTAAGTGGACATCAACGCTAATGGAATTTCAATATGAAGCCAAATGGGGAATAATAGTTAAGGCTAATTAGATTTTTTTATATATTCTTTAATGCAACCTCATCGGTAGCAGGTATCCGATTACATTGTGTAACTTAATAGACTGCAAACAAAGTGGCCAAAGTTTTGATTGGGTGCTGACGTCTTTAACCTCATAAAACATCGTTTAGCAAGCAACAAGCAAGTCTGGCCATGAATTTTAAGGAAAGCCAGTCAAAACATTCATTCAAATCTCTTTATCATGGGGCCGAACTTTGTATATTAGCATATGTGTTTATATATATATATATCTTAAATGCAAATAGACTGGTAGATAAAAGCGATGTTCGTCTTGCAGGCCTGAGGCAAATCACGCTTCATGTTTGTCGTATATGTGAGTGTGTGTAGGCGTGTCCGGAACATGTATTGCTCAGTGGGGCAGGGCAGTTTTATTGCCTTGATTTCTCTTATATTTATTGTTCACTTGTTGGTTCAACTTCAAATGCTGGAATTTAATTAGATAAAACGTGCAAATAAAAGAAATGATATTTGGAGACATCTCACTTCATCGGCCATGTGGAATTTCAATTTCAACTGCAACTTTCACAAACTCATCTTAAACATTTCCCCTTCTGTCCGAAATGTGCAACAGCAGCAGCAGCTGTCAATATTTCATGGTACATAAGTCCCTTTGCCTGAAATGGCATAAATATGACAGGTGATTGCCATTTTGCTTAGTTACTTACTTCTGATCTGAGACGTCTTTAAGCTTAAGACGCCATGTTGACAGATCCACAACTAGAAAGGCAGCTGACAAAATGGAATTGCTTTTGCGCTAAACATATTGTTGGTTTGGCTAGGCGACGCCTAGAAGTATGCAGCAATCGCTGAAGCTAAGCCAAACATCAAATTTATTACTCATACGTCATGTTGACCACCTAACTAAGTATTTCACTCAACTGATTAAGTGTTGACAACTTAGCCATTCGCTTGGCACATCTGAATATTCCATGACTTCGAAAATAGTAAACTTTTCCATTTTGTTGAACTCTGCCAATTCTAACCATTTTTATATAAAAACTTTAAAAAACTTTTATATAAAAATAGCTTTAAAAAAAGTTTTTTTTCTACATTCCTGGATAACTAACCTTAATAGGTGTATAAAAAGATTGCCGTAAACTTTAGAGAATTGTCTAATTTTCTTTCGCGAAAATCTCAAGTTATTTTCGTATAAGTAGTAGTAGTAGTAGTAGTAGTTTAATTAAAATCAGTTTGACAATGGCATTTTGCCGTCAGTCATATTTACAGTATTTATGAAATCAATGTTTATTTATTTTCCTATTTTTAATTTATGGAAGTTATTTCCCTGCCGATGATTCAAAACAGTTCTAGCATGATTTGATTCCTGTACTTTAATGCTTCATGTATGTAGCCTGCGAGTGTGAACCAGTTTTGCCCGTTTAAAATTTCTATGAGTTGTGATTGGGATAGGCTGGACTTTTGCCAGTAAACAATTCTTATCTCTCTTAGAATTGGGCACTCGGCAAAATGGGTATTTGAACTGTGCGTCCTGTAGTTCAGTGCAAGAAGATCACATCGAGCTCTGAAGATTTGTGATATTAAATTCACATGGTACCGGTCATTGAAATAGTTTTCTTCACCCATAGAGAAGCTTAGGTGTTTATACATCCGTCTGCTGGTGCTTTGAAGGGCCTCTGCGATAAACTTTTCCTTTGATTTCGCTGCAATACTCTGTAAAATCGAGTCGTATGCATTTTTCCAAGAGAGGTGATCTATCAGGTCTAGGGTAACATTATGTTCTGCTGCCATCAAACGCCATTCTTGAAAACATTGTCCTTCTCTTGAGAGTAGTTCCTTTGCTATTTTGTATACCAATCTTGAATGCGGCTTGTCCATTAGTTTTCTTATATATTGGAAATGCATGCCTAACGTGTAGCAATAAAGTTCTGGAAGTCCAGTCTCAATGTGAATCGCATAAGTGGGACTATTTCGCGGCAGCTTAAACAGTTTCTTGATGAAAAACCGTAGCAGTTTCTCTACTTCGTTATGTCTAGCATATCCCCACACCTGTGATGCGTAACACATAATAGAGCGAGCTGTAGCTTCAAACATTTTGTATTTCACGCTCGGAAGCACGTTTTGCTTACTCATCAGACTGCCCGAGGTATTGTTTAGCGCCATTATCGACTCACTCAGCTTTATCTTAAGATGTGATTCGAATTTTCCATTTGCACTAAGGGTGACTCTAAGATACTTGTAGGACGAGACTCGCTTAATCTCTACGCCGTTTAAAATCCACGATTCATCTTGAGCTCTGCGACCTCTGCCATCTCTAAACACCATTACTTTCGATTTTTCATTGTTGATTTGCAGGTTCCAAGTGTTGCAGTAGTCGTTGAGGTGATTCAGCATTCTTTGCAGCATATTAGCGGAGTCAGCCAGGAGCACCATGTCATCTGCGTAAAGCAAGAATTTTATGCGATTGTCTATGAAATTAATTCCTCCAGGTAGCGCTTCGTTGACATCGTTTATATAGAGCGAGAACAGGAGTGGACTCTTCACGCAACCCTGCTTTACTCCTGCGTTATTTTGGAACCAGCTTGATAGTTGTGTCCCGTCCCAAACCGCTGCGAAATTTTCGTCGTACATATTGTGCAGGATGTTTACAAATTTTGACGAATTACCCATGTTGCTGAGCTTGTAGATTTAGCTATTTCTGTTAATCGTATCAAACGCTGCTTTAAAGTCTATAAAGCAGACAAAAAGTTTTTTCTTGGACTGCAGATACGAGGTTGCGATCGATGACAAAATAAATATGCAATCTACTGTCGAAAAATCCTTCCTGAAGCCAAACTGGCTTTCGCTGAGCAAATCACGGTTGTCCACCCAAGTCTCCAAGCGCTTTAGGAGTATTGACGAGAACAGCTTCATGGCCGAGTTTCGAAAGACTATACCTCTGTAGATGCTTGCCTCTGTTGGGTTTCCTTTTTTGTGCAGGGGAAATATTACACTTTTTTTGATTTTCGTATAATGGATGGTATTTCAATTTTAAATTCTTCACCTTTAAGAAGGCCATTCACACAAAAACTTATTCGTCGAATTTAATTGGTTAGACAAAATGTTCGTCGTTAGTGGAGTGATAGTGGTTCGACTCAAAAATTTGCCCCGAACACCTCCACTAAAGACGAACATTTCGTCGAACCGAACAAATTCGTTCTGTTACCAATAACAGACTGTAATCGCTTCATTTTGCGCTGACGTACGTACAGAACGATCTTTCGAGTTTACATAAATAGGGGAAAGCTTTGTCTACCCTTACGGCCTCCATTGAAAACAAAAAAGTATTTCTAACTGAAACTACTTTTTGTACCTTACTTTTCTAAGAGAGTTGTAAAGATGTCCGATTTCGCCCAAACTTAGTGGAATCATTGAAAAGAAAACCAAACTAACAAGTACGAAATTTGGAGGCGATTCCATTTAAAACAAAAAAGTTTTTCTCACTAGAACTTCTTTTTCGACCGATCATTCGTACACAGAAAAAAAAACAGCGAGATAAATTCAATCTTTTTTTCTTAGAGTAATCCCGGCACGAGCTTAAAATTTCAATCTCGAATTAAGGGATATTTTACTCAATTCAATCTTTTAAGGCTTGACGCAATCCTTTCGAGCTTGTTTCATTCCATATGTGCTTACTTTAATCCCTTTCGAGGTCAAAATGTTCATAAATTAGGAACGATAGCAGAAAAGTATAAATAGCATAAATAATTAAGACATTGGACAACAATCATGTGCGATGAAATACCATGCCATTCGTGTTCAGTGCAAAGCTGTAAGGTTTGTGAGTTCGAGATAATTTTTATATTTCATTGTTTTTTTCAGAAGCTTTAATTATACCAAAAGTGGTGTCGGTGGGTGGGGATATCAGTCCTATGGAAAATGAAGGAAGAATGGAAAAGTTGAGAAATCTTTCTGGAAGCAAATTTAATCTCGAACAAGCTTAAGGGGGGAAAACACTTTGCGGAAAAAAAATTTTCGACTTTTTTTTTTGCATATTTTTGTAGCTTGGATATTCAAAAATATCCCCCTAAAAGGATTTTCAAAAATTCGAAATAGTTTAGAAGATATAGTCCTTTTAATGACCCAAAGTGACCCGATTTGCCTAGCAACTGCAAACTTTAAACGCGTTTATCTCGAAACCACGTTTTTCAAACTGGTGGCCACGATTCAGAGGAAACCAGTGGACCGATTTTGCTCCATAAGGGCTTATACGACGCAGAATTGTCGTCGCTATCGTTCGGCCCTCCAACTTTTGGATACCTATATTTTAAGTGTACGTTTTTTACACTACACTACAAAAAAAAGGCCAAAAAAATTTTTTTGTTTTCAAATGTCCGCCATTTTGTCAAAAAAAATTTCAATTTTTTTCGGAGGGCCGAACGATAGCAACATTAGTTCTAAACATAACCAATTTTTTTTTTTTCCTGTGCAACCATGGTCACCATGCGGGCACCTTTTTTTTTTTTCATCATTTTTCGGAGGCCGATAACTTTCTGAACGGCCCTCATACTGACAAAAAAAAATTTTGTATTTTCCTTTCATTCATTAACTATTTAATAAAAAAAAACAAAAATAAAAAATCTCTTATACTTTTTTTTCTGGAATTTTTTTAAAAACCATCTACTTTTGCTCATCGCAAAGTGTGTTCCCCCCTTAAAGTGATCCTGCTTTGGGATTACATTGAGATCGAATTTTTTGATTAATTTAATCTTTACCGCGGGATAAATTTGATCTTTTCAAAATTGAATAAAGTGGGATGAAATCAATATTTTTTCGGATTGGCTTAAGAATATCCGGGACTACCCTGTTTTCAATCCTGTTTCGGATTGATGTAATCCCGTTTGGATTGATGTTTTTTTTTTGAGTGTACTGCAGCTACGAGGACCGTCTCAGAAATGGTTGACCTAGCACAGTAGTGTTGGAAAATGTTCACAAAAAATATTAAAAAGGGGAAGTACCGACCATTAAAAGCTTAATTTTTAAGTTTGGTGCCTTTACTTTGCACAGTTTTTTTTGGTCGATTTTAATAGAGAACGCTTGTTATTGATTTGCAAACATGGACAAAATTGGTCATCGTTATGTGATAAAATACTTTCATATAAAAGATCTTAGTCCAACCAATATTAAAAAGGAGCTGGATTCTACCTTACGTAATTCCGCTCCCTCGTTTGCAACAGTAAAATATTGGGTGGCTGAGTGGAAGCGAGGTCGTTTGAGCTGCGAAGATGAACATCGTAATGGGCGTCCAAATGAGGTGACCACTTCAGAAATGGTGGCCAAAATTAAAAATGTGTATTGAGTGACCGGCTATTGAAAGTTCGTGAGTTAGCTGAATGTGTAGGCATTTCAAAAAGTGCTGTACATCGCATATTGACCGAAAAATTGGACATGAAACAGTTATGCGCAAGATGGGTGCCACATTTGCTGACTTCAGAACAAAAACGCCGGTTCACACCTCTGGCGTTGCAATGACTAAAATTAACGAATTAAAATTTGAATTGCTACCTCACGCCCCTTAATCGCCAGACTTAGCTCCCTCTGATAATTTCTTATTTCCAAACTTGAAAAAATAGCTCGGAGGAAAAAGATTTGGCAACAATGAAGAGGTGGAGTCCGAGGTTAATGCCTATTTTGAAGAGCTTCACAGTTCTTCTTATAAAAAAGGTATCGAAGCTATTGAACATCGCTGGGAAAAGTGTATCGACCTAAAAGGAGCCTATGTTGAAAAATAAAAAATAAAAAAAATGATAAATTTTTGTGTTTTAGTAGTTAGGTCGGCTATTTCTAGGACCGCCCTCATATCAATGTATCAAAGCATTGTTCTAATAAAAATAGAAGTGATCATAGAGGAAATATAATGGAAAGTTATAGCAGCCCCAAAGGATGACCATCCATACTGATGTGAATAGCTTGTTATACCCTGTTCCCATTGAAAATGGGAAAAGGGGGATCATGAAGTTGTGCAAAAGTATGTAACAGATAGAAGGAATCATTTGCGACCCTATAAAGTATATATATTCTTGATCAGCATCAACAGCCGAGTCGATTTAGCCATGTCCGTCTGTCCGTCCGTCTGTCCGTCCGTCCGTCTGTCCGTATGAACGCGTGTTTCTCAGAGAGTATAAAAGCTAGAGCCATTGTCTGTTACCGCGTTTGCGCGTGCGTGTGTACGTATGTTAGAGTGTGTGTGTGTATGTGTGAGTGTATGTTTATGTGTATGAAAACACAAGAAGTCAAGGGAACAAGGTATTTGGTAGTCGGGGCACTCGACTACAGCTCCCTTACTTGTTTTTTTTTTAGTTTAATTCATATCTTCTGTTGCTTTTACTTGTCTTGACTTACCACTGGCATGAGAGTTGTTATACCTGAGCTAGGGTTGTCAAAATTTTATCGATACATCGATATTTCTGCTTGACGATAAGGGTTATTTCAATACGATATTCTTTGTGCCGATATATGATATTATCGATACATTTAGAAAAAAAAATCGAACGAAATGGGTTTAGCTGTTCTGGTATTCGAACGATTTGCAATTCGAATGTTTCATTTCCAAATTGTTTCCGTTGACTACACTTTCACCTTAATCAACTGATGAATCAAAACAATCCAATAAATAATGGGCGTATTCAGCAGAGAAATCCGATTTCCGATTACTGATTTATGATTACCGATTTTACCTGCTGAATACAGTGATTGCCGATTGCGATTGATAAATTTGATAATCGTGATTGCTGAGATGGAGAGACCATTAACCGATCGTACGGCCAACTGTATACCCCATAACTGGAAATGAACTGACAAACTTACAGCGCTAAAAGCCCTCAAAAATGTTACCTAAATTGTTCATAGTAGTAATGTATTTTTAAACTTATCAATCAGTGTTATTCAGCAGAGAATCAGAAGCAATCGCAAATCGAAAATCAGTAATCGGAAATCGGATTTACCTGCTGAATGCGCCCAATCACTCAAAATAGTTGATAGTAGTTGAATATAGGTGTTTAAAATGTCGTTTCTATTTTTAAGGGCATTTAATGAACTTTTTCCCAGCAGAACAGCTTGAACAAAATATGTGAACTCGATTTGGATGGCACAATGACAAGTTGAAGCCATTCATAAAAATTATTAATTTTTGTGTTTAAAATAATTTTTAAGGGAATGTAAAATTGCAAAAAGTATCTAAATACACTAAACAATGATACAAAATTAACTTTAAGCCATTATTTTGACGCCTTAATGTATAAACTCGCATTTACTTTTGAATTCTTCGACTCCAAGCAATGTGAATTCAAAACGAGTAAATCTATCGAATTGTGAAAACCGGAACAGGTAACCAAATCGAATTCGAGCAAATTTAGTGAAAGTAAAAATGGGAACAGGCCTGTAAAATAGGCCATTCATTGGCTTTGTTTCGTTTCAATAAAATGGACTTTACACAGCACTTTGAAAAAAAGATAACTGTAACAGGTGCAAGTTATGTGGCAAGACTGTTAAATTAAGTGGTATTACAACCAACTTAAGAACCACATGAGAACTAATCACTTAGATGCTACAATACGAGGCAACTGTAAGGCAGCTTCAACCATAAATGTACAATATTAAGCAATGGTCGACTCCAAAATCAAACAGAAATGCGAAATTTTTTTGCCTTCAAATTAAAACCTATCCGTTTCTGCGCAGCACAGACCCGGGGAATGTGATGGGTTTTCCATTAGGAACATACCATACAATTTTGGTATCTTTATATAAACGCACCCTTAAACTTTTTTATTTAATGAACTGTCAATGTTGAAATTTTATTAAATTCAACATTTTCATCATTCTTTAATAACTTTTCACTTTAAGTGTAACCTTTGGAAAACAACGATCATTTAGATATTATCGATATATCGATATTTTAAGACTCGATATATCAAATATCGATATTAAACATTTTTATATTACCGATATGGATATTTTAAGAAATATCGCAACCCTAACCAGAGCTTTAACTTTACACCTACTTCTAGCTAGCTCTACTTTGGCAATAAATAGCTGCCAACACATTTCCCAATGTCATATCAAATTTCGACTTTAATTTATACCAACACTAAACCCAAGTCGTGTTTTAACTTAAAGTGGATTTTTCCCTTAAATCCCATAATTCGCTTAAAAATAAATCTCAAGTACCTGGTAACCAAATTTGATGTTCAACACATAACGTAGCGGGAATGGGATGTGAGAGTGTGTTATGCATGCAAATTGTTCGTATGTCACTCAAAGATCTAATCGAAAAATGGGCTCAAGCAGCAAACACTCTGGCAAAGTAAAATCAAAACCAATTTCCACACACGCACACACAAAGTAGGCAGAGGCAATCGCCTCTTAAACTTGTTGTCCAACCACCAAGTTCTTCCTGCCGCTCCTTGGTCTATTATTAGCCACATTTTAAGGACGCAAAGGACGGGTGGCAACTATCACAGATTTTGCTAAAAGCAATTGTTCTTTTTCCTGTTGTTGAAATCGAAAGGAAATTGTTTCTCCAACTGCAAAATGCTTAACAAATTGTCCTGCGCTGTCACTAAAATCCTTTCGCATTATCTGGTCTTTTGCTAAACTGAACTATAACTCATTGTGTCAGCAGGTAATCGTGTCCTGGTTGATTTTTATTTCACGCATGTACAATACATCAGACATAAATTATGAGCAGCACTTCTCTTTGTCAGAATGTTGAGCATTTTTCAGCCTGGTTACCTGTCAGCATTTTCATTTTTGCCGCTCTTGAGCTGCTCTGGGGAAGAGCCACTGTCTGCAACGGACACTTGGTTAGACATTTCTGACATTATAGCTAGCTTGATGAGCTTGATGCATGGACATTGTTGCTACTGCTGCTGCTGGAGTTGATTAATTGTGTTAAACAAATCAAAAGTTGGTCTGAAATACAATCAGGACAAGCGAGCATATATGTGGTTCACCGCAAAATATGATAGATTATCATCGGTTGGAAGTCTAGTGCAATATTTTTTAAATTACTAGCTAAAAAGTGATTTATATGAATTTATAAGAAAACTATTTGATGCTGCGTTTATGCAAGCTTAATCGCTTAAAGTCTACAAACTTCACTGCCTTTAACTATTTTAACGAACAAATTGATAGCCAAATAATGGCCCCGTCAATATTAATCTATCTTGTACATTCACTCAACTTGTCAGACATTGTTATGAGTATACAAAATCAATTATCTTAGAATTTAAATTTTAAGTACCAATACCATTACTTGATTACACTTGCAAAAAGTTGGAAAGTCTTGACACAGTTTTAAATTTTGTGTATCAATCCGAAAATGCTTATTTCCACGGTGGATCCTACTTGAAAATCAAATTATTATGCATCAAGATTAAAATAGGCACGGAACTTCAATGAAAACGCTATACTGCAAATAGAAACCGAGGAGCTTAAAAATGAGTCTCACTAATACACAAAAGTTTCTTTTAACTAAGCGTTTGATATTTGCTGCCTTGGTATTCCCTTTGAGAAGAAGGCAGTTGCTGATTTGCTGTCGAAAGGCAAAGTCTTATGTAGATGGGCTAAGCATTTCTTTGAATCTGTTTTTTTGAATTGTGTGCCCAATTCTCTAAGGTACCCTTGAGTGTTATGAAACATGTTTCAAATCAAACTCTTAAGACTGACGGAGGAAATAGCATAGAAACAGACGGACAGGGCAAAATCAACTCAGCTCGTCATGCTGATCAAGAATATATATACTTTATGTGGTCGGAGATGCTTCCTTCCATGCGTTACAAGTATCCGGACAATTTTATAATACACTCTGCAAGGGTATAAAAAAATATCTTTCCTTACTTGCTTTTCGAACATGAATTTAACACAGGCAATGCTATTTTTCATGAGGTTCGCATTCTTGGCATAAATTTGAGAGCAGAATTTCACGAGTAGAGAAACTACAGAATTTTTCATTAACTGAAGTTATTTGTAATGAAAATGCCACTCCGAAATTCACCTTCAAGCTAAGAATATTCAGGTCCTTAACCAATTTTTCATAGGCATTAATTTCCACTTCGTCTCAAAATGATTGAAATAGCTAAAAAAGCTGAACAGATCATAGCATTTGCAAAATAACTAAAAGCATTTTCAAAATGTCTAGATCTAGCAACTAAACTGCTGAAATGTCCACACTGGCGCAGCAAGATGTGTCTCTACACAGAAAACAAATTGGTATTATCTGGGGTCAATGCTATGTTTTTTCATATCATTAAAAAGCCGATATGATAAAGTTAAAAATAGGGGAAAGCTTACTTCGGCTCGGCCGAAGTTTTGCAGCTTCCATTGAAAACAAAATAGTTTTTCTAAGACTACTTTTTGGACATTACTTTTCTATGGGATCTATACTATAAAGATGTCTAATTTCGATTAAACTTGGTGAAATCATGGAAAAGCTTAATACACTGTTAATTGCGAAAATTGAAGGCGATCCCATTTAAAACCAAAAAGTTTTTCTCACTAGAACTTTTTTTTCGACCGATCATTCATACTGCAGCTATATGCTATAGTCATCCGATTTCGACAAAACTTTGTAGAAATATATTTAAGTATATAAAATAAGAATTTGCCAATAAAAATTACGTTTTCATTAAAAAACAAAAAAGTTTTCCTCACTCGAACTAGTTTTTCGACCGATCGTTCCTATGGCAGCTATATGCTATGGTCATCCGATTTCGACCAAACTTTGTAGAATTGTGTAAAAGTATATAAAATAAGTATATGCCAATGATAAGGACGTTTTCACTAAAAACAAAAAAGTTTTTCTCACTAGAACTAGTTTTTCGACCGATCGTTTCTATGGGAGCTATATGCTATAGTCATCCAATCCGGCCGGTTCCGACAAATGTGCAGCGTATATGTACCAGAAGACTTCGTGCAAAGTTTGGTGAGGATAGCTTTAAAACTGACGGCGAAGATAGCATAGAAACAGACAGACGGACAGACGGACGGACGGACGGACGGACAGACGGACAAGGCCAAGCATGAGTAATAAATACTTAAGTGAGACAGCGATAGATAAAAAATGCGGTTCTCTGTTTGTATGAGTATTTCCAATTCGCTATGCGAGTGTCGCGAGTGTTTTCGGCACTTAAGTGCGAGACGCATATGCCGCGAGAGGAGATACTACTGTATACATTTTGTTAGAGTAGTCGGGATATCCGAGTGCGAAATATCAAGTTCTTATGCAGTGCACTTGCAGTTGCGGTCTCGTGCAGATCTCTGAATTTGTCGTTTCCAAAAAACAGTAAAGTAAGCTGGTCATTTGTAATGAAGCAGCAACAAAATTCTAAAAAAAAAAACCTCACAAGGCTCTTCAGTGAGAGGTAAGTGTCCTACCTTTCCTGGTACCTTGTCTCCATTTCTATTGATATGCTGGTGAAACCTCTCACCTCTCACTAAAGAGCCTTGTGAGGTTTTTTTAGAATAAATAGGATTTTTTTGGATTCTTACACAAGAGCTAAAAGAGGAATATCTCCATTGAAAAAAATCGCAGAATTTGAAGTTTGAGATAGTTCATTTCAAAGCTAAGGAGTGATACTTTCCGATGGTATCAAAGCGAATCCAAACAATAGAATGGATTCCCCGAAAAACGCTCCTAAAAAGGGCCAAAATAGCAACCAAATTAGCAACTTTAACCTCAAATTACTAAAAATGTCGACGTGATGGACAATTTCTGAAAACGCAGTTTTGCTTAGCACACGAAAATCATCTAGAGTCACTACCAACCCTTCAATATACTGTAAAAAGTCGAGTTCTGTTGCCTTGTGTTATTGATGATTTTATATAAGCAGAAAAAAAAAATAATTATAATTTTTATTATTTTTTTTTTGCATGTAACAAGAATTGCATGGCGTCTTATCGTACACCACCATCTGGCATGTGTGTGCTTACCCGCCGCAGAGACTACTTAACCCTCTCATGCCCGCTGTTGCAAATACGCAACATTGTATTTAAGAGCCTCCACCTAATTGTTCGGTAGTCAGCTGCACACGCGTTCAGTTAGTAGCTATTCTCCCGAGAGCGTAGTTGAAAAATTCATTGTGCAAAAAAACGTGGTTTTAAAAAAGTGTTAAAAAACTTTAAAATAATTACTTCATCCTAAAACCAAGTTCAACAACTAAATAAAGAAAGGTAAGTGAGTGTTTAAAAAAAAACCCCGCATGAAAATATTATTTAGTTTGTTTGTAATAATTTTGTAAATGTCGTGTTGCGTATATGCAACATTGGTCTATTGTGGTAATTTTCGAAAAATAAAACTTTTTTGTATGCAGTTACTAAGATGCGCCCAAAAGGTCTGACTCAAGCTGAGATTGAAAAATTTACCAACTTTGATTGGTAAGATTCGGCTGACGAGGAAGATGAAGAAGAAGATCGAAATATGGACGAAATTATAGAAGAAACTTTGAAAAATTTGGATAACAGAGCTGAAAATGTGGAAGTTGGTTTAAGGGGGGAAAACACTTTGTGGAAAAAAAATTTTCGCCTTTTTTTTGCATATTTTTGTAGCTTGGATATTCAAAAATATCCCCCTAAAAGGATTTTCAAAAATTCAAAATAGTTTAGAAGATATAGTCCTTTTAATGACCCAAAGTGACCCGATTTGCCTAGCAACTGCAAACTTTAAACGCGTTAATCTCGAAACCACGTTTTTCAAACTGGTGGCCACGATTCAGAGGAAACCAGTGGACCGATTTTGCTCCTTAAGGGGATATACGACGCAGAATTGTCGTCGCTATCGTTCGGCCCTCCAACTTTTGGATACCTATATTTTAAGTATATTTTTTTTACACTACACTACAAAAAAATTTTTGTTTTCAAATGTCCGCCATTTTGTTAAAAAAATTTCCATTTTTTTTCGGAGGGCCGAACGATAGCCACATTAGTTCTAAACATAACCGCATTTTTCTTTTTTTCTCAGATCATCCCAAGTGCTGCAACCATGGTCACCATGTGGGCACCTTTTTTTTATTCATCATTTTTCGGAGGCCGATAACTTTCTGAACGGCCCTCATATTGACAAAAAAAATTGTATTTTCCTTTCATTCATTAACTATTTAATAAAAAAACAAAAATAAAAAATTTCTCATACTTTTTTTTCTGGAATTTTTTTGAAAACCATCTTCTTTTGCTCATCGCAAAGTGTATTCCCCCCTTAATTGACCAATTTATTAGAAGCGAACATAATGGAGATTCGAATGAAAATGAAAACGTTGTACAGGAGGTGATGGGAAAAATTAATTTGAAGAGTTTGAAGTGGAGGAGTGCAGAGTTTATGAAAAGCGAGCCCACTTGGAAAATTGAATTATGCAGCAATGCGGTGAAAAACCCCATCGAATATTTTAGTACTTTCTTTGCGAATGAACTGCTTCAAAAAAATATGTGAGGAAAAGAATTTATATGCCATGCAAACGAAGGGCATAGAATTGAAATGCACTGTGCCTGAAATGAAAAGGTTTTTTGGCATACTTCTCTACCTTGCAGTTGTGAAAATACCAGCTTATAGAATGGCGTGGGCGGCCAATTTCAAACTAGCGGCCGTTGCAAATGCATTACAGAGAAACAGATTTGAAAAAATTAAACAGTTTTTCCATTTGAACGATAATTCTAAACAGCCTCAGAAGGGAACACCTGAATATGACAAGTTGTACAAGGTTCGGCCTTTGTTAGACGCCATAAAAAAAATTCAATGAAATTTCGCAGGAAGAATTCCAAAGTATAGATGAGCAAATGATTGCATATAAAGGTAACTTATCAATTGTTAATACATTTCTGAATAACACAATAGTACATTCTTTTCTTAGGTCAACATAGTTTGAAACAATATCTTCCAATGAAGCCCCACAAGTGGGGTTTCACAATGTTTACGAGAGCTGGTGTATCTGGGAATATATACGATTTTACTCTGTACATTGGAGAAGCAACGTGCAAGACTTATAGCTTGGACATTTCATCACCACCAGCTCCATCGTCACCAGCTCCTTCTACGGGCTCTGAATCAAACCCCTATAAAAGAGCTTATGTTGCAGACCCAGCAAAATCACTTCGACTTGATGGTTATAATCATTGGCCGGAATGGGGAACAAGAGGAAGATGTAGAGTATGCAGCACTGGGTTTCCAAGCTGTAAATGCAGCAAATGTAATGTGCACTTGTGCTCCAATCCCCTAAAAAATTGTTTCGTGTCCTATCATACATAAATATAAATAAATGGCAATTCAAAAAAAATCAACTTGACTTTAAATATTTAACATCATTGTCCAATATTGCATATACGCAACATCATGTAGCTCTTGAACCAGGACACCTTGGACATTGAAATTTTTGTCAGATGATATTGAGGTCAACTCTAGCTTATATGTCTACTTAAAATAATTTTAGCCACGCCCATTTTAATTTGAGCATGAGAGGGTTAAATATTTCGTTAGATTGCTTGAAGTTTTGAAATGTTACACTATTAGTCTCTTTCTTTCTTTACAATTTCTGTACGTCCCTTTCTATTTATTGTCAAGATGACATGTTATAGTTTAGAAATTTTATGAAAATAATATTATTTGACAAAATATCAAATTGATTATTATTTATTTTCTGTGTAGAAGATGAAAACTCGAATCTTATATTTGGATCATTTTAACTTTCTCTTCCTAAATGCAGAGTTTTATAACATTAACCACTTATCGAAAGCAATTACTTTATCTCAGTAACGGATATAATGGGGGGTGTCCCAAAAATCTCTAAAGATTTACGTATAAACGAAGAGTTTTCTAACTTAGCTACGGGGGATTTTTAAGTAGGGGGAAGGAAAACCGTACGCATCAAATCGACTTTGCCTTGAGCAGTCGGTTTCAAAGCTCTCAACTTTTGTCATCTAATCTAGTAGCCTATCATTTTAAAGACACTTCACATATAAAGGCAAGCACAATTATTTCGAAATGCAACCGTTTATACGAAAATCTCTAGAGATTTCTGGGACACACCCGAATGTCTAATTTTTCAAACAATTTAAAAAAATTTACAAAAACTCTGTGGCATATTCAACCTACCAGTTATGGAGCAGACAAAATTAATCCACAAAATGTATAACTCACGTTACGATTACGAAACTCACAATGCAATGAAAATGAATCACTTTATCAAATGGTAATTGGCCTTAATTTCTTTTGATCTTCAGCACAGGCCAAATATATTTATGGTTTTCGAGATTCTCGTTAGGTTGTAAAATCGTTTTGGTTTTTATGTTCTCACACGCGTCGGCAATCAAACGAAATTAGAAGCTGAAAATTTGAATATTTTATTACGCCTGTTAACGAAATTGATAAGCGCGCGAATTGTTTTGCTTAATTTACGCGGATTCACCAGGAAAAGTGTTCAAACGAATATTGTGGACCTGTGGGACTGACTTTTTGGTCTTCTGCTTGGGCTGCTGTGTGAACGCTGGAACGCAACAGGCTGACAACGAGCGAAGAACTCAGAGCTCCAAGCGGACGTTGCGTGTTTTTATATGGCAAACGTACGAAGCGCAGACACGAAGCGGCACGAAAGGACGACGAGGCTGACGAATGGCAGCGCAGGAAACGACAACGAGGCGGCGAGTTATGAATGAAAACGTGCGGCACGCATCTTAAGCGGGTGTGGGTGTTGAGCGGTAATCTTAGACAAATGTGGAATGGACAATCTTTTCGTTAGAACTTGCTGTGTCAAAAATAGTAGGGAAAGGAAATTGGAAATCACAAACTCAAGTTTCAACCAGCCAGACAGACACCTCACATGTTGCAGCAACATGTCGCCGGATTACGACACCTACGACGGAAAAAAACGCTTTTTGTAATTATCGAACTTAATTAATATTTAATGAGATTGTATTTGCACATTAATTGTTTGCTTTAAAGCTCAGGGAGCAGCAGGATGATGGCCCCATTTCAAGTCAGGTGTCGACACAGAAGTGAAGTGTGAAATTGCCTGTCGTTCATCTAACAGACAGGAGCACCGTGGGAAATCTACATAAAAAATATTAATATTTTTTTGTTTGTAAGGCAATTACAAACAAATACAAGCCCAGCAACTCTGCAACGCAATTAAAAGCGATTTTAAAAAGCCAAGGCATTTAACATTTAAGCCTCATTCACCTTCCGCGCACAAAGGCAAGCATGTAGCATTAGGTCAAGCCAGACAGACGTTGCTGAGAAGTACAAAGTACTTATTTTCCCATTTCAACTGCTAAGTTTTGTACAATTCCACCCAAGGTAAGTCCCAGCTCCACTCCTAACAGAATCTTCAATATGGCTTCACTGCCTTGTCCAATCATCCATCAAATTTTTATTGGTTTTGGATTGGTTTATGCGGACACGCTTGATTTAACCTTCACTCGAATTAATTCTCAAAAAGTGATGGCAACAGTGTTGACCCATCATCCGCCCCAGTCCCCGCTTCCACACTCATTCAACGCCTGTTGCTCAACAGCTTTGGCATACTTTTTAATCGCTGTCACTGCGTCTGTGTGTGTGTGTCATGTTTGTAATTAAACACGTGGGCCCAGGGCATCCTTCATGCCTTCTGGCTGATTGAAATCTGTCAAAATGTTACCAATGTTTTCAGGTGCACTGAAGTGGGTGAAATGCGTAAGAGTTATCCAAAGCCGTATGTTGCAATTATCTGATGTAGTAAAAGCCAGATCCTCATCTATAATTGGTTTCAAAGTTCCTCCACATTCGCTGTGAAGGGAGTTAAGACTTTGCTTAGGGAGAGTGAAAGGTAAGCTGAGCTGTAAATTGAAATTGTCATCACTATCGATATTTTCGATAATTAAAAAAAAACCTATTCCAAAGGCTTAGCTCACAGAATCATATTCAATTGTTGTTTAATTTGTGAGCATAAAGATGTGGTTAGTTTTAGTATTCAACTTCTTTCTACTTAAAGCTATGTACTCAGTCATGCTAAATCGATTTAGCTCCCTATAAAAAAAGCTAGCTAAACGGTTGCTAAAACTTTGAGCTTGCCTCTTAGCTTGAGCTGGTCTCAGAAAAGCTAAATGCCTTAGCTCATACCCAGCGAAAAACGCATGGCGCCGCAACCTTGACCGGCTAAAATCTGATAGCTATAGCTATTGGTTTAGCTATTAGAAGAAACTAAACCTAAAATGTGTAGCTATGTATTATTTTTCTGTTGAAGGCTATTTTGGCATTGAGCAGTCACACTGTTCTCTTAGCAGCGTAAAAAGTTATATTTTTAGCAAGGTCTAGCTTAAAGCAGGGATGCAAAACGCTTAAAAATAAGGACTTTTACCATTCAGTAGTTCACACAGCTGCTGAATCGCCAGATTGGCTCATTATATGGTTCTTGGACTAACTTAACCGAGCCCTTCTTGCAAACTCTGTATATCTTAGCAGCTAAAAGTCTCCTAGCTGGCTAAGATCGAACTAAGGTCAAAAAAATTCTGTAGTAGAATATTGAGAAAATTGACCCGCAGACAAACAACTTCCAAGAAAAGAATGTAGAGCTATGGCAGGTTCTGATATTAAGAGGTCTGAGGGTAGTTGCAGTAGACTTAGTCGGGATTTTCATGATAAAGCAAACTTTATAAAGTTTTCGAAAAAGTGAACCTGCAGATTTAGCCGGCTCGGTGACATAAAGAAAGGGTGATTTTTTAAGAGCTATAGGAAAGTTTTAAAATTCAGAAAAATGCATGAAATCTTTATTTGAATCGATAGTACGGTCCATATAATGTAATGTTTGACGATTATTTTATGCAAATGTTGACCGTGACTGCTCCTCAAATGGTCCATTCGCTTAGTCCCATTTTGGCATACTCTTTCCAACATTCCGGCCGGTATCTCACGAATAAATGCTTCAATGTTGTCTTCCAATGCGTCAATTGAAGCGGGCTTGTCTGTTTAGACATGAGCTTTAACATAGCCCCACAAAAAATAGTCTAAGGGCGTTAAATCGCACGATCTAGGCGGCCAATTGACCGGTCCCGAACGTGAAATAAAATGTTCACCGAACTCGCCTCTCAATAAGTCCATTGTCCATTGTTGAAACCACATGTCATGCGAGTCAAGCTCTTGCATTTTGGGCAAAAAAAAGTTGGATATCATCTCACGGTAGCGCTCACCATTCACAGTTACGTTACGATTCGCATCATCTTTGAAGAAGTACGGTCCAATGATGCCACCAGACCATAAACCGCACCAAACTGTGACTTTTTCTGGATGCATTGGTAGTTCTTGCAATGCTTCTGGCTGATATTCACTTCAAAATCGACAATTCAGCTTATTTACGTACGCATTGAGCCAAAAATGAGCTTCGTCGCTGAACACAATTTTTCGGTAAAAAAGTGGATCTTCGGCCAACTTTCCAAGAGCCCATTCACCAAAAATTCAACGTTGGGGTAGGTCATTCGTCTTCAATTCATGCACCAGCCGTATTTTTAAAGGCTTCACACCTAAATCCTTCCGCAAAATTTTTCCACGTTGTTGAGTAACAGAGGCCCAATTGCTGCGAACGGCGACGAATCGATAATTGATGGTCATCATTAACACTGGCCGATACAGCTGCTATATTTTCTTCAGTTCGCACTCTACGTAAGCGTGTTGGCGGTCTAATGTCCAACAATGTAAATTTAGAGCGAAATTTAGTCACAATAGCCCGAATAGCCGCTTCAGTGGGTCGATTAAACTGACCATAAAATGGAAGAAGCCGCGATGAACTTTCTTAACAGAGCACGCATTTTGATAATAAAATTCAATAATTTGCAAGTGTTGTTCGTTTGTAAAACGATTCATGGTTAAATTGTAGACCAAACTGAAGATGTTTGACAGTGAAACAAAACACGAAACGTGCGTGAGTTGCTTAAACCAGTGTTGCCAAAAAGATAATAGCTAAAAAATCACCCTTTATAAGGCTTTCGTAAAACTGTAAACAGGGACTCATAACACAACAAAGAAGGCAGGTCGACTGTACAGCTGTTTCAAGACCCACCAAAGTCTTTCATCAGCAGTCTTCTTGCCTAACGGCTGTCATTCCAGCAGTCGTCTCTCCAAGCCAACGATGCCATAAGGACTTAGATATTCCAAAGCGGCATGAGCGCAAAAACAGACATCAGAAAGACAGCGCCGAAACAGACAAAAGCCCTAGTGTGTGTGTCCCCAATGGGACACCTTACCGTATTATTATGAGAGATTTACTCCCCGCTGTTAAATCGGTGACCGAAATGTTTGACTGCATATTTGCGTACAAAAGGAGGTTTTTGTATTTATAACACTGCTCGTCAAAATGGAAGTCGATCTTGAAAAGAAAATCTGTCGAACCGCAACACACTGGGCAAAATGGGCAATCTGGCGCGAAAAAGACAAAATTTCAACTTTCGAATTCATTCAAACTAATTTTTTTTTCGATTACCAATGCGAGGGCCGTCCCAGAAATGGCCGACCTAGCTCAGTAGTGTTGGAAAATGTTCACAAAAAATATTAAAAAGGGGAAGTACCGACTATTAAAAGTTTAAGTTTGAAGTTTGGTGGGTTTACCTTGCACAGGTTTTTTTGGTCGATTTTAATAGACAACGCTTGTAATTTTTTCGCAAACATGGACAAAATTGGTCATCGTTATGTGATACAACACTTTCATATAAAAAGTCTTAGTCCAACCAAAATTAACAAGGAGCTGGATTCTACCTTACGTAATTCTGCTCCCTCGTTTACAACAATAAAATTTTGGGTGGCTGAGTTTAAGCGAGGTCGTTTGAGCTGCGAAGATGAACATCGTAATGGGCGTCCAAATGAGGTGGCCACTTCAGAAATGGTGGCCAAAATTAAAAAATGTGTATTGAGTGACCGGCGATTGAAAGTTCCTGAGTTAGCTGAATGTGTAGGCATTTCAAAAAGTGCTGTACATCGCATATTGACCGAAAAATTGGACATGAAAAAGTTATGCGCAAGATGGGTGCCGCGTTTGCTGTTCCATCATGACAAAGCGCCGGTTCACACCTCTGCCGTTGCAATGGCTAAAATTATTGAATTAAAATTTGAATTGCTACCTCACGCCTATTATTCGCCAGACTTAGCTCCCTCTGATTATTTCCTTTTTTCAAACTTGAAAAAATTGCTCGGAGGAAAAAGATTTGGCAACAATGAAGAGGTGGAGTCCGAGGTTAATGCCTATTTTGAAGAGCTTCACAGTTCTTATTATAAAAAAGGTATCGAAGCTATTGAACATCGCTGGGAAAAGTGTATCGACCTAAAAGGATCCTATGTTGAAAAATAAAAAAAAAAAGATAAATTTTTGTGTTTTAGTAGTTAGGTCGGCTATTTCTGGGACGGCCCTCGTACCTCACTGATCATTATTTTATTTACCACTTCGTTTTGCGTTCAATATTCTCACAGCTGTGAGCGTTCAAACCGATCATAAGTTACTGCAGTTACCGAATAAAATATTTGGCGCTTATTTGTGGAGCTTGCAAACATTTTCATAAAAAATAAACTAGTGGGGTTACATACAATCCGAGGGTGTCCTTTTGATTGAGAGGTTTGTAATAATGTTTTAAAAATGTGTTTGTGACCAGTGATTACGTGTATTATTTGTAAATCGTCGTATATCTTAACACTTAGGGCTGTGTCGTTTAAGAGGCCATAAGGCATTTTGTTGGAGGGTGCATCTTGTGAGTACCGCAAGACCAATCTTTGCTGCCAAGACTTGCCTATTTGCTATTTAATTCAATTTTTAGGCATTACGAAAGTTCCTAGACGTGCACTGTTTGCAGTGTGGTATATGCAAATCCATAAATTTTTGCAAGTTGTACAAAACATTTGTAGGGAAATTTCCGATGAAAATAGATGCACAGAAGAACAATTAAAGCGATAACAAGAAACTTTAGATCTTTTGTCGGTAAATTGGTTGGGAAGTGGAATAGTTGCAACATAACTTTACAAGAGCTTGAGCAACGCCACAAAGAATGACTAAATGGAGAAGGAGAATAATACCTATATAAAGTTATATAATGCTATAATGTTCGCAGAATGTTCGTCAAGAAACCAAGTTATAAAAGATTAACCTTTCGTACAGAAATAAATTAATTAGTGTTAATGTATTTTTGAGGGCTGTCTCCTATACCCGCAGGCCATAGCCTCCATAGACTTCATTTCGTGAAGTCTGTTTCAAAACTGCAAAAAATTTAAGGTTGAATTATCCACGATAAAATTCTTAGTTCATATAGGTAAGACTTGATACATGCCCTTCAACCATAATGTGATCTATATATATATATATATTCCATTCTTCATTAACTTTAAAAAAAAGTCGGTCCAGCTCGCCCATAATTGTTTGTTTTCCTTATAACTCGAATATCGTTTAACCGATCTTTAAAATTCCTTCAGCGGATCGATAAAGAATCCAGAATACTAATTATGTCGTTTTCGATATTGGAGGTGCGGGATATGGCGTGGCCAAAATTGAAAATAAACTTCATCTGCCTGCAATTATAAGAAACATATGTTTCATACATCTCCATCTCTGAGATGTGTTTGTTAATACGATTGGACAGTCATAATACAGCCATTTATATCTATTCCTAGTAACTTAGTAGTTACATTGCGTTTGCTGCAATAGGTTGTTATATTGTAGCAAAATCATTTTGTCTATATCTGACTATTTCTCTATATTGGATTATCATAGGCAGAACACTTATAGAGAGCTTTTAAAAGCTTCTTTTTTTTGCTCGGCCGCTACCTACGAAGTAGCAGGGACAGAGAATAATGCGATTTAAGGCTCGTTGATTAATGTGCTCAAAACACTGACAACATTTCTCTGCTGACTTACAAACCATGCCTTACAAATATCTTAAACTTTGTTCCAAATCAATAAAACCTATTTTTGATTTATGAAATCCATAGTCGCCGTCCTCTATTAAATCAGCAGAAAAAGTGTACTTGGAAATATAAAATTCAATTCCCGTCGCAACAGGTCAGCAAACCAAAACTTTCCTAATCAACTGAAACAGATTTGATCATAAATTATTAAATGTCTGATTTAATCGGCACAAGCTGTGAAGATGCCCATCGGCATGCATAATTGATTGAATTGGAGCGGCTGTCCCCATCCCAGCGGCACCGAATGCCGCTTACCGTTTACCGTTTAGTCGCCTGTCAAATCGACGACAAGCAATTAGACAAGGGGGTCGTCCTGGGACGGATTGAGTTGAGTCATTGACTTATTACGCAAATCAAACAAAAGATTCATTCATGTCTCTCCCCCTCCCCACGTGCGGTGTGGGGGCTTGAACTTTGTCGTGATTTTAATCAACATGTTAATGAGTTTATCTTTGTCAGCTGAAGTGTTTGGGATTAAATGCAGCGTTAATTATGCTCAGGCTCTTAATGCCATGTGGATATTGAGTGGGATGCCTCGAGTAGCAGTAGTAGCTAATGAAATATAAAACTGGTGTGCATTATTGGGGAGTACCTACAGGCATAAGTAGCTTACCGAGAACAAAATGTTTAAAAGGTAGAAAATTGTCTTATGACTGCAAATAAATAACGATAACAGTTGGAATATTTACTCAACAGTAAAGCTCGGATCTTGCCTATCTTCTTCTGTTTTGAAGACCTTTGTGTTAGATTCAATCATTTTAAAGTTTTTGTTCTTGCGCTTTTATTGGATTCTTCGATGTTACTTGCCAAAGTGGCCATTCCTTTAGGTGTGTTAAAGAAATCATAAGCACAAATTTTGATTTATTTATTATTATTAAGAGTCGACAAAAAGGCTGTCAATAAATTTAAATAACGTTATTAAAAGTCTTATCTACTAAGAAAGCCTAGCAAAGAAAGTCAACCACAATTACAAAATGTACTAATGACGACTTCGACTCGGTGGGGGAATTTTATTTGCCTGTCCGGCCAGCTATGCCCCGATTTACAACCAGTTGTAGTCATAGACTAGAGCTAACAAAAACATTAACAAGATCTATAGAACGTAAAGAAGAAAAAAAATTAGCCTCTTATAGTTTAAAACTTAAACAAAACAAAATAAAAGAATAACCGAAAAGTCTCCGACCCGGTTAGGGAAGATTTACTAGCCAGTCCGGCAAGCTATGCCCCTACTCATAGCTGGGTGTGGACAGAGACTTTACCGGAGATAGAAGAGGGATCTGTTGAGAGCAAGTGATAAAGATCGTTATAATTTTAACACAAGACCTGAAAACGATTGTGGTGGGCATAATCAGTTGTGCATCTAGACATACGGACGAGCAGTATTCAAGCGCTAGTTTATTTCTGAAACTAAGCCTTCTGGGAGTATATACGAAATTCATTAACACTTTGATCAACCTATACGAAGAAAATACCTTTTCTGTTTGGGACGGAAGTGAGCTCTCGGACCGGTTCCCTAACAACACCGGAGTGAAGCAAGGATGCCTCCTCAGTCCAATTCTGTTGTCCCTTTACATCGACGATATATCATCGTTCCTGCCCGGCGGGGTAAATGGTCATAATGTAAAAACTTTGATGTTCGCTGACGATATGGCGCTCCTGGCGGAGACCCCTGAAATGCTCCAAAGCATGATAAATAAGCTATACGACTACTGCCAGCTGTGGAGTCTACAAATAAATGTGGAGAAGACAAAGGTAATGGTGGTTAAAGACTGCTGTGGATGAACGCCTAGAGTCAATAAGTGGTTCCTAAATAACGCTGAGCTTGAGACAGTAACCAGGTTTAAACACCTAGGCGTCACCCTATCAGGGAACATGAATTTTAAGCCTCACCTCCAGGAGAAACTGCTGGACTCAAAGAAAGCGATAAACAGCACATGGAAAAACTTTTTTGGAAAACCGCTCATCCTGCCAAGCACCAAGTTTCGCCTGTTTGAAGCTGCTGTTAGGGCTGTAATGTGTATGAAGGAGTTGAGCGCCTTCAAAGGATGTTCATTAAACGTATTTTCAAACTTCCAAGTACAACTCCTAATTACGCCATACACCTTGAAGCCGGCCTACCATCGCTCCACATACACTGCCTCCAAACTCACTTTAAATTCTTCCGAAAAGTCTTTGATATGCCCAGTGAAAGATTACCCCGAATTGTAGCAGGCATGATGTAAGCTAACAAAACTCAGGTGTTCGAGAAATGGCAAGCCACAGCATCTGCTTGTAACATTGATATCGACCTTGATCGTCCAGAGTCCTGGGAAGCTGATTTTGGAAAACATCGAGTTCCGAGAGAGGGAAAACTTTCTACACCTAGCGTCCTTAAGTGAGTCCAGACTCATCTACAAACAACTGAACCACAACCTTGGAACTCTGAACTATTTTCAAGATCGTTTAGGAATTCAATCTATCTCCATGTTATGCCGCGCTCGATGTGAAATGCTCAATCTGAACTATAGGCCGCATGTAAACTCCATCAGCACTGACTGCACTCTCTGCAACCTACATGTAACGGAGAATGTTGCGCATTTGATCGGGGTCTGTCCAATCTTGGGCGAACTACGCATCTTGTACTTCAGCAAATCTTTCCTATCGGAAATCGAGGTTATAAGCTGGCTGGACGGAGAATACTGGGAGATGCTGTCTTCATTCCTACAACATGCGCTGAAATACCGCCTTGCGATCTTAAATGAATATCTTTAAGTAGTCAAAAACCAAAATGTTCCTTTTTTCTTTCTGTTACTTATGGTTCCTTTTAAATTCAAATTCTAATGTTTCTGTTTTAAATTTTAGAAATTATAAAATGTGTTTAATATGTTAAGTTATGGCTGATGGTTATAAACCAAGCCACGTTATACCGAAATAAACTACTACTACTATTCAAGCGCTGGACGGACTAGAGCAGTATAAAGAAGTTGTGTGGTGGCATCAATAAATTCTTTGGACCAACATTTAATGAATCCAAGTACACCATTTGCCTTGTTAACGATAGAGGAGATATGATTATTGAAACTCAGTTTGGGGTCAAAAATAATTCCAAGATTAACGACATCCGATATACGTTGCAAGTCTTTATGGGAGATGGCCGCGGCTTGGAAAGATGATGATCGGGGATTGATGTGGTTGCCTGGGCGATCTCCTTTGTCTTGAGTGTTTTATATGCCAATTAATATTTAACTTAAACTTTATTAAAATTTAATAAGGATAAAATGGCGCGACGTTCGCGTGGTGGTTGTAGCTAATCTCTATGCTTAGTGTTACCGTTTACGGATAGGCTGAAAAAGTTACAAAAAGTTTCGGTTACTTTAGCGTTGCCAGAAGTGTATAAGGGTATTTCCATGATGACGAACGTGACCGTCGTACACATTTAAAGCAGAAAAGTCAATATAAACAATTTTTTTTTTCTTCTGCCACTTTAACTTATTGCTCTTTCGGAGCACTTTATTGAAGTGGTAAAGTTCGTAGCAGACGTAGTGCTGGTTCCAAGATGAAGCCAACCAAAAAGCGATACGCACGTGACCAAAAATGGAAGTGCTTTTTTTTTGGGCATAAATAAAGGGTGATTTTTTAACAATTATCTTTTTGGCAACACTGGTTTAAACAGCTCACGCACGTTTCGTGTTTTGTTTCACTGTCAAACATCTTCAGTTTGGTCTATAATTTAACCATGAATCGTCTTACAAACGAACAACGCTTGCAAATTATTGAATTTTATTATCAAAATGCGTGCTCTGTTAAGAAAGTTCTTCCATTTTATGGTCGGTTTAATCGACCCACTGAAGCGGCTATTCGGGCTATTGTGACTAAATTTCGCAACAAATTTACATTGTTGGACATTAAACCACCAACACGCTTACGTAGAGTGCGAACTGAAGAAAATATCGCAGCTGTATCGGCCAGTGTTAATGATGACCATCAATTATCGATTCGTCGCCGTTCGCAGCAATTGGGCCTCTGTTACTCAACAACGTGAAAAATTTTGCGGTAGGATTTAGGTGTGAAACCTTTCAAAATATAGCTGGTGCAAGAATTGAAGACGAATGACCTACCGCAACGTTGAATTTTTGGTGAATGGGCTCTTGGAAAGTTTGCCGAAGATCCACTTTTTTACCGAAAAATTGTGTTCAGCGACGAAGCTCATTTTTGGCTCAATGGGTTCGTAAATAAGCAGTATTGTCGATTTTGAAGTGAATATCAGCCAGAAGCATTGCAAGAGCTACCAATGCATACAGAAAAAGTCACAGTTTAGTGCGGTTTATGAGCTGGTGGCATCATTGGACCGTACTTATTCAAAGATGATGCGAATCGTAACGTAGCTGTGAATGGTGAGCGCTACCGTGAGATGATATCCAACTTTTTTTTGCATAAAATGCAAGAGCTTGACTTGCATGACATGTGGTTTCAACAAGACGGTGCCACATGCCACACAGCAAGCGCAACAATGGACTTATTGAGAGGCGAGTTCGGTGAACATTTTATTGCACTTTCGGGACCGGTTAATTGGCCGCCTAGATCGTGCGATTTAAGGCCTTTAGACTATTTTTTGTAGGGCTATGTTAAAGCTCATGTCTAAAACCCGCATAAATTGACGTTATATGGAATACAACATTGAAACATTTATTCGTGAAATACCGGTCGAAATGTTACAAAAAGTATGCCAAAATTGGACTAAGCGGATGGACCATTTGAGGCGCAGTCACGGTCAACATTTGCATGAAATAATCTTCAAACAATAAATTATATGGATCGTACTATCGATTCAAATAAAGATTTCGTGCATTTTTCTGAATTTTATGTGTTTGTTTTTTTTAAACTTTCCTATAGCTCTTAAAAAATCACCCTTTACATATAACTCAGTAATCAGGGCAGGAGACTTTTAAGACTTGGAAATTGGAATTTGTTATATTTATACAAAACAATGGAATTGGGTAACGACTTGTGGTTAAGTGAAAGTGTGAATTCCTTGGCCCAGCAGCGGTGCTTTAACTGGACCAGGGATATGAGTCAAGGTGCGCTTCCAGTGGTTTCCTTAAACAGACGTTTGCCAAGAGTGCGAGCCAATGCCAGAGCCGTACCATACAATCGACAAATTAACGATAAAATTGCTATACCCAAAATTGGACTTTTCGATGATTATTATGCTCAAGCTCTGTACCATCGTCAGCCATATCGTCTGATCCGTGGCATTCGTTGTGTACACCCCTGCACTCGGAATACTTGTACCTGTAGCAGCCGCTGGATCATTGTCTATGGCTTTCCACTGCATCAACGAGACTTGGTCCTAAGCCATTTCTTCAATTTGGGCCGTGTGTGCGATAAACGCCTGAGCGGTGGCAATTGGTTTTATCTCTGCTATGCCAATACTGTGGATTGCCTGCGGGCAGAGTCCCTTGGTCGGCGCCTTAGGCTGGGCGTTAATCGTTGTGGAAAGGATCGACTGACCGATTCGAGGGACAATAACAAGTGCGGCTCGGCCGGTACTTGGCTGAGCACAGCTACTCAACACCACTGGGGACGTCAGATTATAGATCTCGATCCGAGAAAACGTTACGAGTTTTCTACTTGCACCTAGACTGAGAGCAATTTGGGGATTGATAAATTGTTGGAAAATACTTTCAAATTTAAGTTGAAATTTTAATTAAATTAAAAATGCTAAAAAATTTTTATATATTTTATGTGAAAAAAATTAAATTAAAAATATTTAAAAAAAATATGGGAAAGTTATCTATGGCTCGGCATAAGTTTGGTATACCCTTGCAGTCTCCATTGAAAACAAAAAAGATTTTCTAACTAAGACTACTTTTTGGACCTTACTTTTCTATGGGATCTATACTATATGGGATCTATACTATATAGATTTATTTATTTATTTACCAAACTTGGTAAAATCATGGAAAAGCATAATACACTGTTAATTACAAAATTTGGAGGCGATCCCATTCAAAACAAAAAAGATTTTCTCACTAGAACTTCATTTTCGACGAAAATTCATACTGCAGCTATATGCTATGGTCATCCGATTTTGATAAAACTTTGTAGAAATGTGTTAAAGTATATAAATAAAGAATATCCCAATAAAATTAACGTTTTCATTAAAAACAAAAAGTTTTCCTCACTCGAACTAGTTTTTCGACCGATCGTTCCAATTGGAGCTATATGCTATAGTCATCCGATTTCTACCAAACTTAGTGAAATCATGGGAAAGGTTAGTAAACTAAGAAAAACGTACTTTGGAGGCGTGTTCATTAAAAACAAAAGAGGTTTTTCTCACTAAGACTAGTTTCTCGACCGATCGTTCCTATGACAGCTATATGCTATATCCCGATCCGGCTGGTTTCGGAAAATGAGCAGCGTATGTGTATGTACCAAAAAACTTCGTGCAAAGTTTGGTGAGGATAGCTTTAAAACTGACGGAGGAGATAGCATAGAAACAGACAGACGGACGGACGGACAGACGGACAAGGCTAAATGAACTCAGCTCGTCTTGCTGATCAAGAATATATACACTCATAAAAAAAGTCCCAAATTGCCCTTAAAATTAGAAATTCGCCTTTGAAATCCGTCCTATGGCGACTCACACTAAAAATTAGAAAAATAGTTTCTAAATATAATGGAAAGCTTTTCTTAACCAAAGGGCTACTCTTTTAGAATTAGAATCTTTTTCTGAATAATAGAAAACTATTTTCTTAAAATAAACAATTTTTTCTAATATAGAGACAAATTTTTCTTAATAAGAGAAAGGTATTTTCTTAAAAGCAGAAAAAATTTTTAAGACCATCGGGTTGAGGACCACCACCGGGTCCAGGTCCAAGTCCACCACCGATCCAAGTCCAAGTCCACCACCAGTCCAGGTCCACCTTAATTGGCCACAATCCAGGCCCACCTCCATTGCCACCTCCTGGTGGTCCAAGTCTACCACCGGTTCAGGTCCAGGTCCGCTTCACTTGAACAACACCCCAGCTGCTTAGATTAATTTTTATTAAAGACGAGTATCCAGCAACGCAAAATCAAAAAATTCCTGCCATAGTTCATATGAAAAATATTGTGCCAGGAATTTTCTGCTTACGATTTCGTTTGTTTAGTATCCAGCAACTTGACCAAAATCCACACATTGTATAGATAGCGGCGTATTGATAGCGGCGTTTCTGTGTGGAACCCAAAACAGCTATTGCACAGCTCAGGAATATATTGTTGACAATTATTTTGGATGTGATGAGCGCATAGATAGAGGCAAATGGGGGTGGAGAACAAAGCAAACGCAAGATAATGTTTATATAAATATAGTACAAGATTTAATTGTAATAGTTTCATTCTCCCTTATTGCTACATATGCAGCAGATTCATTTTGCCAAGGTTCTGAGCCGGTTCTGACCCGGGGTTCCACAAACTCAAAATAATTAGCAAATTCCTGGCAAGAATTTTCCGCAGTGCTGGATACAGGCCTTAAATAAATAAAAATTTTCAGGGACTGTGACTGGAATTAGAACCCAAGACCTGTGTCGCGCGCAACGACGGCGGCCGCTTAGACGGTTAGGCTATTTCACAGCGATGAAGTCTCACTTCTGAATGGGCTACTTATATATTTGCCGTGAAGCAAAAATTCCTGAAATCTAACACCTTTTTTTCTAAAAGCAATGGCTACTATCGCCATATTTTTAAGAAAATTAGTTCCAGAAAATGTTCATGTTTTTAAGAAATTACAGTATTCTCTTTAAGGGCTACTATTCTCTAAAATTAAAGGTTAATTTTGCCCTCTAGTCTTTTCTTGTTTTTACAAAAGTTTTTCTAAAAAACTTTTTTATTGCATATTTTTTCTTAGTTTCTGAAAACTTTTTCTGTTTATAACAAAATTTTTCTAATTACCAGGACCAATTTAAAAATAAGGCGATTTTCTAAAATTCATGGCGAATTTGCTTCCTTCCTTTAATGCATTACAAACATCCGCACAATTTTATAATACCCTCTACAAGGGTATACAAATGACGCAAAGCTCTTACTTAAAAAAATCATAAAACTATTTCATTTACTTTTTTTAATAGCTTGATCAATTACTAATTAAAGTGTATCCATAGATTTGCCAAATCGAACAACTCGAAATTTGATTTTTGCAACGAGTTTTTGTAAAACGAGTCACTGTATGCCGCCTTAACGCAATGCGCACCAGTGTTGCCAGAACATGAGGTTCAAAAGTTGCTAGGTTTTCAAAAAAAAGTAGCTTAAAATAGCTAAAACCTAAAACTTAAAAAACTGTTGTTTTCGGACTGAAATCCAATAGATTCTTGTAAAAAATTAATTTGTAATGAGTTACGAAAACAAAAATACTTTAAATGAGGTTCTGGAACAGTGTTGCCAGAATAAGAGATCCAAAAGCTGATAAGTGTGCGCAAAAAAATTACTACAAATAGCTAATAATTGTAAAGGGTAAAATTGAAAAAAAAATTTTTTGAGACTAAAATCCAACAATTGCCTAAAAATTACGGTCACTGTCTATTACACATAATTTCGGTACAGAATCAGCAAACTTCAATTTTGAATGACCGACGGAAATTTTTTGGATGATAATTCTTCTTAATTCGCGGTGTATCGAAGAAAACAATTACCCCAATTGGCTTTTTAAGGTGCTTACACTAACAAATTATTCAAAAACGAGTGATTTTGGCTCATTATAATAAATAAAAATATTTTGTCAATTCATTGTAGTCAATTTCTACGAAAGAAGACACCCTGAATGTTTTCTTACGACTATCACTACTGTGGATAGAACACGTCAGGAGGCTCAGTACCGAATCAGTACTAAAATTAGCGCTGATTTGGAAAAGTTGGTACTAAAAACATGGCTTTCCTTGATTGCTTTTTGGTCATGAATCTAATGCTGGCAATGCGATCTTTAATGACCTTCGCTTTTTAGGCATAAACTGAAGTACTAAGTCTCATGAGTAGTGAAACTCAACAATCTAATGATTATGCCTTAAATTATCACTCGGAAATTCACTTCTAAGACTTTTTAGTCTGGGGAAGTTCTATAGCAAAGGTTTCAAGCCAATTTAATATGCGTTGTTTTGCACTTCGTCTTAAGAATATAAAATTTGCTAGAAATAGCTAAACATAAATTTAAAGTTGCTAGATTTATAGCTAATAGCATTTCCGAACATTTATAAGCATTTCCACTTTCAAAAATGCTAGATCTAGCAACTAAATAGCCAAAATGGCAACACTGCTGCGCACCGTGCATGAGTATTGCTGCCAGCTTTAGATACTACACTCAGAAAAAAAATCGCCGTATATTTAAGAAATTCGCCATTGTTTTGGCGCCAAGAAAGATCGCCATTATTTTTAAGATTATTTTTCTTTGAAACTATGGTGATTTTTTCTTGCAATTACAAAAAAATTTCTTCAAAGTAGAAAATTTTTTCTTAATATTATGGCGAAATTTTACTTAAAATTAGGAATTCCATTTCTTAATATTAGCAAAATATTTCTAAAAACTAGAAATAAAATTTCTAAATCTTAGAAAAAATATTTCTAAATTTAAGGAAGAATTACTAAAATTAAGAAATACCTTTTGATATTTTTCTAAAATTTAATATCTTTTTCTAAAATTTAGAATATATTTTTGCTGCTCTGCTTGCTCCGCACCCACACAAACCAAGAAGCCCACCCCCCACCTCCCCTCCTACTTATGCTGTGATAATTTTTTAAATACAATTTTTTATTTTTTTATTTTTTACTTACCCTTACTGGGATTCGAACTCAGGACTTCGGCACTCTAACCACGAACGACGGACATCTTAACGCTCACCGATACAATAGTGTCGCGCGAGACGGTGGCGAAATGACAGTAAAGAATGCAATCAAGACCGGTGGTAGAATGGCAAGACATTTGCCGGGCAGCCGCCAGGTCGTGGGTTCGAATCCTATTCAAGGCATTGACATAAAAATTATTTTTATTTTTTCTTTTTTTTCTTTTGTTTTTTTAGTTTTGTTGTTTTAAAAATTTTCTATATTTTTCCGATATTTTTTACAATACACTGAGGTCTCAAATACATTTTTTTCATCAAACGCGAAGCTCGTTACTGCAAGCATCTTTCCTAAAATTTAGGAAATTATTTTCTTGTTTTTAGGTAAAGACGAGTGCATCGTTTTTTCTTATTTTTTGGTAAAGACGAGTGCATCGGTTTTTTTTGCCTACTTTTAGGTAAAGACGAGTGCATCGTTTTTTCTTATTTTAAGGAAATTTTTTCTCAATTTTAGGGCTTTTTATTTTAATGGTTAGTTTTTTTTAAAATTCAGGTCAAAATTTCACCAATTTAGGAAAATTTTCTTAAATTAAGGGCAAAACCATTTTATGGCTAGATTTTCTTAAATCTAAGATAAAAATTTTCTGAGTGTAACTTTTTCAACAAACTCTCTATTGCTCTGTCACTGTCAATGCACCAAAATCAAATGAAATCGACGCCTGCAAAACGAACATGCAGCAGCAGCTTTGCTTCGGTTTCTTTGAGAACTACCGTTATGTTAGAGCAAAGAACGAAAATGATTTGCCGTCCGCGCCGAGAGATACACGCCCAACGGTGACGTTGAGGAGAGAAGAGAGCGATGAGCCGATTTTCTAGTTTTCAGAAAGGACTTTTCTCAAAAATAGAAATCTTTCTAATTAATATGGCGCCCATTTATTAAGAAAGAAGCTGCAAATTTTTTAGAAAGAGACTTTCTTAAAATTGGGCATTTAATAGGCAACAATATTTTTAAGAAAATCATTTCTACAAAATAGAAATAAATTTTCTAAAATATATAAAAATTTTTTCATTTTTAAGGCGACTCAAACCAAGAAAAAAATTTTCCGCAATTTAGAAAAATTTTCTATTTTTAAGAAAAAAATTTCTTAATATGAGAAACTTTTTCTGATTTTAAGAAAAACAAAATTTTTATGGCGAATTTCTAAAATATACGGCGATTTTTTTTCTGAGTGTACTTACATATATTGAATTGAATCTACCATCTGCCTAAAACTTGTAATTCTTAATTTGAAATTTTGTGCATAAAGAGAATTGATAAAAAATGTCAAACATTTTGTTTCTGCTGCGAAATCAAAAGCTGAACTTTTTGGTTTTAACACGTTAAAAACCAAAGTGTCTGTTCTTTTAAATCAATAGTTGATTTTAAATGTTTTTCATTTTGTTTATATGTTCAAATTAGTAAAATCAAAAAGAAAAATTTATCAATAGCTAAAGATGGCAAATGTCAATTAATTATTCACTGACTCACCCTCATAGCTTATCATGACAGACTTGTACTTAAATCAAACACTAACTACTTATTTTCCGTTCGTAAATTATACCCTGCAATTTACCATCCAATCACTGAAGCAGCCTCCTTTGGCTTCCAGCTTAATCTCTTTGAAAAAGTTCATTTAATTATGGTCATAATTTTGGAGGGGCTTAAGCCTTGCAAGTGAATCGAATTACAATTACGAGTCGGTTAAGCAAAAAGAAAACCAAATCAAATGCTAAAAGTAGAAGCAAACTTTTTGTTCAACAATAATTAAGTGAAATTTGTGGTTGAGGTGTTCTCAGCGAATTGCTATAGCTTAAGCTCTCTTGTTCCAACTGTGACTTACATCGGATTCCATTCACTTGTGGGCGCAAAAATATGTCAGCAGTTGCAGCAGATGGATGGATGGATGACCAGACACAAAAAGCGTGAATTTTAGTTTTTCTGGCATATTTTTCCGCGCAGATTTTGGCATTGATTTGTTGTAGGCAGCGATTAAGCGTGCGAAACGGCACGCCCACTTCCAGCCGAAACATTTGTCAACTGTTTGCCGTAGCAGAAATTGATTTATGAGCGCAAAGCTGGCAAAAATAACGCATCCAAATCAATATGTGGATAAGGGAAGGAGTGAGCAGGGGTGGCCGAAAATAGCCCTCTAATCGCATTATTTGGCTAATTGTGTAGATGGGAATAGGGCACTTAATTCATTTTGGATGAATTAATGGAAATAGGTCAAAGGCTTTAGTTAGTTTGCCTTTTGCGAACAATATAAATAACTAAAATATACGTAGTTTTTTCTGAGCTAGCTGCCTTTAGCTACAAAAGTTCTAAAAAAAAAGTACCGAAAACGTGTCTTTTCGTTCTCAATAGTAGGCTAATACCGTTTTTATACCCTGTTCCCATTGAAAATGGGAAAAGGGGGATCATGAAGTTGTGCAAAAGTATGTAGGAGATAGAAGGAAGCATTTGCGACCCTATAAAGTATATATGTTCTTGATCAGCATCAACAGCCGAGTCGATTTAGCCAAGTCCGTCAGTCCGTCCGTCTGTCCGTCTATCAGTCTGTCCGTCTGTCCGTATGAACGCGTGTTTCTCAGAGACTATAAGAGATAGAGCCACAAATTTTTGCATGTAGGTAGGTGTATACCCGATTCAAATCGGGTTTGCTTCAGATTTGGAAAATTCCTCCCCCTTTTACGCTCAAAAAAATGTCAGAGCCACAATTTTTAAGGTAGACCTTCCAAACTTTATATATATCAAGTAAGGCCCAATATCTATCTATTCGGAAAAAATCAATAAGATCGGACAAAAAACGCTAAAGTTATATACGAATCAATTTTGCTTGTGGGAGAGAGGGGGCCTTGCATTGTCAGTTACCGCGTTTGCGCGTGCGTGTGTGCGTATGTTAGAGTGTGTGTGTGTATGTGTTTTTTTTTATACCCTTGCAGAGGGTATTATAAAATTGTCCGGATGTTTGTAACGCATAGAGGGAAGCATTTCCGACCACATAAAGTATATATATTCTTGATCAGCACGACGAGCTGAGTTGATTTAGCTTTGTCCGTCTATCCGTCTGTCCTTCAGTCCGTCTGTCCGTCTGTTTCTATGCTATCTCCTCCGTCAGTTTTAAAGCTATCCTCACCAAACTTTGCACGAAGTCTTTTGGTACAAATACGCTGCACATTTGTCGGAACCGGCCGGATCGGATGACTATAGCATATAGCTGCCATAGGAACGATCGGTTGAAAAACTAGTCTTAAAAAGAAAAACTTTTTTGTTTTTAATGGAAACGCCTCCAAACTACGTATTTCTTAGTTTACTATCCTTTCCCATAATTTCACTAAGTTTGGTCGAAATCGGATGACTATAGCATATAGCTGCCATAGGAACGATCGGTCGAAAAAGTAGTTCGAGTGAGGAAAACTTTTTTTTTTAATGAAAACGTACTTTTTATTGGCGTACACTTATTGTATATACTTTGGACACATTTCTACAAAGTTTTATCAAAATCGGATGACTATAGCATATAGCTGCAGTATAAATGATCGGTCGAAAAACAAGTTCTGGTGAGAAAAACTTTTTGTTTTAAATCGGATTGCCTCCAAATTTCGTAATTAACAGTGAATTATGCTTTTCCGTGATTTCACCAAGTTTTATCGAAATCAGACATCTTTATAGTATAGATCCCCTAGAAAAGTAATGTCCAAAAAGTAGTCTTAGAAAAGCTTTTTTGTTTTCAATGGAAGCTGCAAGGGTATACAAAACTTCGGCCGAGCCGAAGTTAACTTTCCCCTATTTTTTTTTTTTTTGTTTGTTTATTGAGGGTGGTTTAACGCTTGAAAAGCCTCCTCGGCGACTAGGTCGACGTCCGAAGTGTGGGACTTGTATTGCCGTAACATTCCACCCCCATCCCGATGCCCGGCGGTACCACCGTTTGGTATTAATTTGGCGGGGGGGGAGAATGCCCAAGGCTCTTCTAGGATTCTCTCCTTGAATGAAGTGAATTGCGCTGCCTTCAGCGCTGCGCAGCTTTTGGAGAATTACTGTGGCCATGTGGCTTACCGCTGACCAATTTCGTTCCGACTCAAGCATAATGTTCACCAGGTTACAAACGGCTGGCGAGGAGTAGTCGCCTCGGCTGCCGTGGTCCTCGGGTGTTGGCCATTATTCGCGCCAGCAACGCTGCTGTCGTGCTGGCCTTTTTGCTCTCATCCAAGAGGTGCTGCTTAAAGCTCAGCCTATGGTCGATCGTTACCCCAAGATTCCTTAGGCGTGGTCGCGATGTTATTGTAGAGCTGCCTATAAGGATGGTGGCAGTCTCTTTTTTTTCCTGCTGCTTATTAACACCACTTCGGTTTTTTGAGCTGCCAGTGTCACGCCTGAACTGCTGCGCCATTCGCTGATTGTGGCTATCGCTCTGTTGCAGGTTTCCTCGGTGTTTGTGAGATGTTTGCCGACGACAATTAGGGCTATGTCATCCGCAAAGCCTATAACTGTTGCGCCTTCCGGTTGGTCAAGCTGCAGTATACCATTGTACATTAGGTTCCACAGCAATGGTCCTAAGACAGAACCTTGAGGTACTCCTCCAGTCACTGCATAGCGCAGGGGGCAGTGGTCTGTCTCATATGTCAGCACTCTGTCTTGGAAATAGTCCTGCACTATTTTTTGTAGGTACGCTGGAACTTCAGCGTTGTTCAGTGCGCTCATAATGCAACTCCATCTGGCCATGTTGAACGCGTTCTTAATGTCCAACGTTGCCACCAGACAGTATTTCTTGGCACCTCCTAGCCATCGTTAGCCATCGTTGCCCTTCGATCGCTTGGCTGGCTGTCTCACAGAGCTTGCCCACAGCGTCAAGAGTGGATCGCCTCTTCCGGAATCCAAACTGCATTGGGGACAGATACCTTTCGACAGCAGACTCGATTCTGGTGTGGATTAGGCGCTCCAGGATTTTACCGGTAGTGTCCAGCATACAGAGAGGCCTGTATGATGATGGCTCGTCTACCGGCTTATCTTCCTTTGGGATCAGCACCAATCTTTGCGTCTTCCATCGCTCCGGGAACGTTCCTTCCTCCAGGCATGCATTGTACAAGCTTACAAAAGCCTCTGGGTTTTGCTGTATAGCTAGCTTTAGCACAGAGTTTGGGATTCCGTCAGGGCCAGGTGCCTTCCCATCTTTCACCCGTTTGGCAGCAGCAAGCACCTCGTCTGCCGTTCCAAGCAGTACCGCTGTTTGCAGAGGCGGTACGGTCAGTCGCTGGAGTGGAAGAAAGAGTGTCTCCACTATGCCTCTCAATTGTTCAGGGCAGGATGGTGGTCGTTGACCAAAGAATTTTACTTTTTTGGTCACTAGCTTATAGGCGAAGCCAAACGGGTTCTCATCAATATCGTCGCAGATTTTTGTGTGTGTATGTGTGAGTGTGTGTATATGTGTATGAAAACACAAGAAGTCAAGGGAACAGGGTATTTTGTAGTCGGGACACTCGACTACGGCTCCCTTACTTGTTTCTTAATCTTCTTTTTGAGACCGATTTTTTATACTCTTGCAGAGGGTATTATAAAATTGTGCGGATGCTTGTAACGCATTGAAGGAAGCATCTCCGACCACATAAAGTATATATATTCTTGATCAGCATGACGAGCAGAGTTCATTTAGCCTTGTCCGTCTGTCCGTCTGTCTGTTTTTATGCTATCTCCTCCGTCAGTTTTAAAGCTATCCTCACCAAACTTTGCACGAAGTCTTTTGCTAGAAATACGCTGCACATTTGTCGGAACCGGCCGGATCGGATAACTATAGCATATAGCTGTCATAGGAACGATCGGTCGAAAAACTAGTCTTAGTAAGAAAAACATTTTTGTTTTAATGGAAACGCCTCCAAAGTACGATTTTCTAAGTTTACTATCCTTTCCCATGATTTCACTAAGATTGGTCGAAATCGGATGACTATGGCATATAGCTCCCAAAGGAATGATCGGTCGAAAAACTAGTCTTAGTGAGAAAAACATTTTTGTTTTTAATTAAAACTTCCTTATCATTGGCATACACTTTTTTTATACTTTTACACAATTCCACAAAGTTTTGTCAAAAGTTTTGAATGAATGATCGGTCGAAAAAGAAGTTCTAGTGAGAAAATTTTTTTTTGTTTTAAATGGGATCGCTTGATCCCATAGAAAAGTAAGGTCCAAAAAGTAGTCTTAGTTAGAAAAACTTTTTTGTTTTTAATGGAAGCTGCAAGGGCATACAAAACTTCGGCCGAGCCGAAGTTAACTTTCCCCTATTTTTTATTTTTAAACGCTCCGTGCTTGTGTTAAGAACGTTCTGGTAAATTGTTGAGCACATCTCGGGTTCAATAATGTACCGCTTCGTTCTCAATCCTAGAACACTTTAAGAACATTGGAAATTTATGAACGCTTTTTAGAACGCTTTTAAGAACATTTAGTTCTCAATAATGGAACGCTTTAAGAACATTTTGGTGGAAATTTATGAACGTTTCTGGTTCACCTTCAGAACGCTTTTAAGACCATTTGGTTCTCTCTTTTGGAACCATTTCATACCAATCTATTATCTCATCTCATCTCATCTTAAGAACGCCATTTGAAAACAGAAAGTCCGATTTTGAGAACCATTTGTTGTTATTTTAAAACCAATTACAATTAAACAAAATAGTTTTGCATATATATTATTTGTATTTATTTAAATAGATAAAGTTATATATTTTTTATTCTAAAGTACAATTTCCGTTATTCATGGGATAAACATGAGAAGGATAGCTTACAAATTCATCAAACGTTTTCAAATTAAGATTATCATATGGTTACACAATTTCGTATGATTAAAAGTGAGGATCAAGCACCTTAAAAACAATTTGATGACAAAGAACATATACATTTTCTATTTGAATTACAAAATTCTTTATCCTGTGTAGCTCAATATTTTTTAGATTTGAAGCTAAGTAATAGTCAGTCTTTTATCTATTCCCTTTAAAAAATATTTCCTCAGAGAGTTCACAGATCTCTAAATTAATGCCTTGGAGTTGGTTAATTTTATTAAAATATATTTCTTTGCTTAAATTGACAACCTTTGAGGATTCAAAATTTAATGTTGGTTCAAACCAGGGTTCGAAATGACTTTACTATTGACTAAACCAAAATGACAACGACTACGGAATCAAATCATAAAGACTAAAAATTAAATAGTTTTGATAACATACGATTTGATCAACTAGGCTTAGATATATGAACAAAAACTTAACAAAATGTTAGTCATTAGTCGTTTTGTTACATTTGACTATTGACAATTAAGTTGTTTCAGTTGACTTGACTATCAACTGAGTAGTCGCTTTGAAACATTTGACTAACGACAACGGAAATTTGTGAAATAAGTTGGCATTCAAAGAAAAAGACTACTTGTAACTATAAACCAAACCAGAACCAACTACCATCATTCTTTATATTTGTTTTATTTTTTTATACCCTTGCAGAGGGTACTATAAAATTGTCCGGATGTTTGTAACGCATAGAAGGAAGCATTTCCGACCACATAAAGTATATATATTCTTATATATTCTTGATCAGCACGACGAGCTGAGTTGATTTAGCCCTGTCCGTCCGTCTGTTTCTATGCTATCTCCTCCGTCAGTTTTAAAGCTATCCTCACCAAACTTTGCACGAAGTCCTTTGGTACAAATACGCTGCACATTTGTCGGAACCGGCCATATTGGTTGAAAAACTAGTCTTAAGGCCCTATTCTCTTTCAGCAAAAAATTTTTTTCGACTTTTTTTTTGCATTTTTTTATAGCTTGGACATTAAGGAATATAACCCTAAAAGGGTTTTTTGAAATTCGAAATACTTTAGAAGATATGGCCCTTTTAATGACCCAAAGTGACCCGATTTCCCTAGCAAGTGCAAACTTTGAACTCGTTTATCTCGAAACCACGTTTTTCGAGCTGGCGGCCACGATTCCGACAGTTCTACTGAACCGATTTGGATGAAACAAAGTTTAATCGACGTAGAATTGTCACCATTCTGGCCCGTAGTAAAATAAAAATTTTGCGATTTTTTTTATTATTTTTTTTTTACACTAAACTACAAAAAAATGGGTCCAAATTCGATTTGTCAATTTCAAGTGGCCGCCATTTTGTCAAAAAAAATCGCAAAATTTTTATTTTACTACGGGCCAGAATTACATCTATGCTGATCATAACCCTATATATTTTTTTTTTCAGACGCTCCTGAGGGCCGGAATCGTGGCCGCCAGCACCATGCCTTTTTTTTTGAGGGCCAACTTTGACGGTGCCATCATCTTTGGACAGCCCCTATATCGCGGCGAAAAATTTTTTTTATTTTCTTTCATTCATTACTAATTCAATAAAAAAAACAAAATTCAAATATCTTTTTGCGTTTTCAAATGAGAATTTTTTCAAAAAAGGTCCAAAAACAGCAAGCTGAAGGAGAATAGGGCCTTAAAGAGAAAAACTTTTTTGTTTTTAATGGAAACGCCTCCAAAGTACGTATTTCTTAGTTTACTATCCTTTCCCATGATTTCACTAAGGTTGGTCGAAATCGGATGACTATAGCATACAGCTGCCATGGGAACGATCGGTCGAATATATAGCATATAGCTCCCATATAGTTCGAGTGAGGAAAACTTTTTTGTTTTTAATGAAAACGTCCTTTTTATTGGCATACACTTATTTTATATACTTTGGACACATTTCTAAAAAGTTTTATCAAAATCGAATGACTATAGCATATAGCTGCAGTATTAATGAAATTAACATTTTGCAATTAAAAGTGTATTATGCATGTCCAATTATCTCACCAAGTTTAATCGAAATCAGACATCTTTATAGTATAGATCCCATAGAAAAGTAAGGTCCAAAAAGTAGTCTTAGAAAAACTTTTTTCTTTTCAATGGAAGCTGCAAGGGTATACAAAACTTCGGCCGAGCCGAAGTTAACTTTCCCCTATTTTTTATTCTTCAGGTTCGATATTTGGCAAGTCTTCAACTGCCCGATCGATAAAAGATGGATTGAGTTTGACCAATAAAATGAGGATTAACTTAAGGTGAGAAAATGCCCGCTCAATGGATACCTGAAATTAAAAGAATAGATTATAGCATTTATATAAATATTCATTATAAATACCTGAGTGGGTGGAATTACAAAACAAACATTTGACAACGCATAAAAAAGTTTAAAAATTTTGCATTCGCATACATATGTATATGAAGCATTACAATGCTTTTGTCAAATAATCATTGGCAATCTGCTAGAACAAATTTATTGTAAACATTTTAGACCTCATGCAGGACCAAACATCGTGCTGGTAGTTCACACAGTTACAATTAGTTAAATATTTTATTATGTATCCTTATTGTAATTAACTCTTATACATGTCCACATGCATATTGAAAATTATGATTAACAACAAATACTTTGCTTGTCAACCCAAAAAAAAATTGGTATTCAAATTAACTCCATACAAATAAAAGTTTACCCACTGTGCGTCGTTTATATACATCTGCTGCATAGCGGTAAATTTGCGGGCAACTATTACGCGTTGTGATGAAATAGCAGCATGCTATCTCACTCTCTCTTGCAGGCTAGAAGGAAATAATTTCTTTGTAATATTTGCCATACTTCACATAGTGAACCATATATACCATTTATTTTAAATATTCATTTAATATCATTAATTTTCAGTTTAAGTTCTGGCGCCCACCATTCAGCGCCCTCTAGCGTTAGCTGGCCTTAACAGCCCCTTAACGCAGCCGCTTAACATTGTTAGTGCCTTAACAGAAAATCAATTTGGTATTCTCTCGTTTGCCCGGTACGGCCACACTGCACTAGCAGAAAAACAAATATGGCGGAAATACAACTCGAAATTGCGGATATCTTCTAAAGTGGCTTTTCTGCAAAATCTTAAATTACGAAGTGCAAATTAATAGAACGCGTTAAGCTTAGAGTACACAGCGTCAGCAGCTCAGAGCCTGTGCCGTGACGTTCCGTTTCGTTCTGTTCTGCGCTCTGCTTGCTTGCGTGCGTCTGTGTGTATGTGCGTGTGTGTGAGCCGCAATGCGATTTGCGCACCAATTCTTATTACGTGACCTCGAGGACGCCGCCACAAACAACAAATACAAAGACCAATTCTGAACAAACGGATAAACGGATACAGTGAACACAATGTCCGGTGGACGCGACAGCAGCGCCAGCAGTGGCAGTAATGGCACGGCCACCTCGCCGGCAGGCAGGCAGCGCGGTCGCCCGGCCAAGAAGGCCACCTGCACCTGGTGCGGCGAGAGCAAGCTGCCGCTGCAGTATGTGCTGCCCACGCAGACGGGCAAGAAGGAGTTCTGCTCGGAGACGTGCATAGCCGAGTTCCGGAAAGCATACAGCAAGGGGGCGTGCACGCAGTGCGACAATGTTATACGCGAGGGGGCACCCAATAAGGAGTTCTGTTCGATGATGTGTCTGAATAAGCATCAGAAGAAGAATGGCTCGACGAGAGGGCAGGGATTGGGCGGTGGAGCCGGTGGCGGCGGCGTAGCAGGCGGCGGCAAGGGGGGTTTGGGCACGGAGGCGGGAAAATTGCTTAGCAGTGGAGCACCAGCACCAGCAGGACCCTTCCAGTATGAAAGTTTTCATGTCTTCGACTGGGTAGCCTATCTGGAGGTAAGTTCTGAGAAGAATTCCCACGGGATTAAACTCAACAATATTTGTTTCACCTTGTAGGAAACGGGCAGCGAGGCCGCTCCAGCGGAATGCTTTAAACAGGCACTGAATCCTCCCAATAATGACTTCAAAATAGGCATGAAGCTGGAGGCTTTGGATCCACGCAATGTTACCTCCACCTGCATTGCCACTGTGGTGGGTGTTCTCGGCTCCAGATTACGCCTGCGTCTGGACGGCAGCGATTCGCAGAATGACTTCTGGCGCCTGGTGGACTCCACGGAAATACACGCCATTGGCCACTGCGAGAAGAACGGGGGAATGCTGCAGCCTCCGTTGGGCTTTCGCATGAATGCCTCCAGCTGGCCCGGCTATCTGTGCAAGATCCTAAACAATGCCATGGTGGCACCCGAGGAGATCTTCCAGCCAGAGCCGCCCACCCCTGACGATAATCTATTCAAGGTGGGGCAGAAACTGGAGGCGGTGGACAAGAAAAATCCGCAGCTGATATGCTGTGCCACGGTGGATGCCATTAAGGATGATCAGATCCATGTGACTTTCGATGGTTGGCGTGGAGCATTCGATTATTGGTGCAATTATCGCTCGAGGGACATTTTCCCGGCGGGCTGGTGTGCACGCAGTTGCCATCCCATGCAGCCGCCTGGTCACAAGTCGCGCATGGACGCGGGCTCCAGCAAGCAGCGGTGCTCGCGGCCGCGCTACACCATGGTGCCCGAATCAGATGCCATGATTCCCGCCACGCCGGTTACCGCGCATTTCCATCCCAATTGCAAGGGTGGACCCTACATCAACAGCTGCAAGTTGCCTTCGATGGTGACGGGGCCCACGCATCAGACGCTGGCCAAGCTGTGCCTGCAGGAGGTGCTGGCAGCCAGCACAGATACCCAGCAGTTGTCGAAGCTGCTGTTTGCCCTGGATGGAGATGTACATATAGTGACGGCGGCAGGAAAGAATTTTACCGTAAGTATTGCTTGCCTATAGATCAAGTCCAGTCCTCATGCCCATTTTCTAGGTGAAAATCCCCTCGCCATTGCGCATGAAGGATGACGACACACTGGCCCAGTTCATTGAGACTTTGTGCACCACATGCCGGGCATGTGCGAATCTCATCTCGCTGGTCCCCGAGACGGAGGAGTGCAAAAAGTGTGCCCAGAATCGCAAGCGTCAGCTCAACCAGTCGGCCACGCCACCCTCCTCACCGGTGCTTTCCGACAAGAGGAGTCGACAAAGTAATTCAGCCACGCCCACGCCATCACCCTTGGAGCCGAAGCCCTTGATCATTAAGCAGGAGGCAGAGATCAAGCAAAAGGCAAGCAACGGCAAGGAGGCTTTGAGTCACAATAACAACAACAACAACAATAACAACTCAAGTGGCAGCGAGTCTAGTCCCAAAATCACCATCAAGCAGGAACCCAATGGAGTGGTCGCCGCAACCACAGCAAACAACACCACAACTACGCAGGCCCTGCGTAAAGTGCGCTTCCAGCATCACAACAACAACAACAACAACAATGGCAGCCAAGAGACCGCTTGCCTCCTCAACAGCAGCAACTCGTCCTCCTCCAGCTCCACATCCTCATCTAGCTCCTCCAGCAGCGGCAGCTGCAGCAACAGCATGGCAGGTGGCACAGCCAATGCCAGCTCCATAAGCAAATATCTGGCTCCCTTAGTGGCCGAAGTCCATCCAGAGCAGATCACAGCTACCAAGCCACCAAATAGCTACTACAAATCCCCCACCACACTCTCATCCAGCGCATCTTTGCCCACTTCAGTGTCCACGCCTTTCAGCGCCAACCAGGCGGCAGCCAAGGCAGCTACAGCTCCCGCCACAGCCACTGCCTCCACCAGCTATGCGGGAGGAACGGCCATCACACCATCACCACCTCATCATGCCCTCAGCACACCCACTTCGGCAGCTTCTGTGCATTTGCGCTCACAGCCCATTGATTGGTCCATCGAAGAGGTTATCCAATATATCGAAAGCAATGACAATTCCCTGGCCGTGCATGGAGATCTGTTCAGGAAACATGTAAGTTGAAGAGACATTTTTGAGATCGTTTTAAACTCAAAGTTAACATCTTGCGAAGAGAGAAATGAGCGTCCTTTGAGGAAGTCGACTAATTTTTTGGTTTGTATGTAAGACGAAGGATTTGATAGGAAAAGCTTAAGTGGGTGGGGTAGAACATTAAATGTGAACTTCTATGTGGACTCCCTCCCTACGTTTTTAAGATTTTTGAGCGGCGTCTCTGGCAATCCGTTTGGCTTTTAACTCTGAAGCCAAAGAACAGCTGATTTGGAGGGTTTGGAGTAAATCATTTCCTCGATGCCTCTGAATATCAAAAATTCTGCTCAGCCGTATTTTCAGATGTACGTCAAGGCTTCGGCAGAGTTCACGTATTTGCGTAACTCACGAATCATGCACGATGCAAAGACCCGTATACTTGGTTTTTGTGATTTGTGTGATTTTTACAGGTGGTTGAGTGTTAGGATGCTAAAAGTAGTGCATGTGAAAGAGGTCTCTTCATCCATAATTCGAAACTTTTGATGAGTTTGGAAAGAACAAATTTCTGAAAACGGATCTAAGACGATGCCTAATGGTGCCTCTCTGCCAACATCCTCCCTTCAGATACAGTAGCCACGGATTCTTTTTTTTACCTTTGATTAAGCTGTATTTCCACTTTTCAAAATCTTATACGAGATGGGTGAAAATCATCTCAGCTTACTATGGGTTGGCTGTCAAAAAACTCATTTGAGAAATCGAAATTTAAGAATATAATACTTCTCATTCAGCTTTTCCATACTTTTCATAAATTTTTGCGTTTCTCAGATTGACTATTACACTTTTCTGATATCTCTTTTGAGAAACTTTTATGAGATATCAGACAAGTGAAAATACATTTATACTCTTGCAGAGATTGAAGGAAGCATCACCGACCACAAAAAGTATATATATTCTTGATCAGGATGACGAGCTGAGTTCATTTAGCCTTGTCCGTCTGCCTTTTTCTATGCTATCTCCTCCGTCAGTTTTAAAGCTATCCTCACCAAACTTTGAACCCGGATCGGATGACCGTATATGTCTAGGCGCGGTCGAAAAACTAGTTCTAGTGAGAAAAAATTTTTTTTTCAATTGAAACGCCTCCAAACTTCGAATTTATTATTTGACAATGCTTTTCCATGATTCCACCAAATTTGGTCGAAATCGGACATCTATATAGTATAGCCGTCATAGAAAAGTATTATCTGAAAAGCAGTCTTAGTTGGAAAAACTTTTTTGTTTTCAATGGAAATGTCCTCAAAGTTGGCATGTATTTGTTTTATATGCTCCCACACGATTCTACAAAGTTTGGTCAAAATCGGATGACTATAGCATATAAGCTGCCATTGGAACGTAAAGTAAAGTGGCTTGTCTAGTTGACACAGCCCTAGGCTTGTCACGTTGACACAGCCCTAAAGGGCCAAAGCCGAGCTTCTCTCAATCTCTTGGCTTGTGCGCTTCTAATTTTCGCACAAGAGAAAGGGACCTACTGTTTAACGCCGATTCCGAACGGCAGCCTGAGAAGCTTTTCATGGCTAAATACTTAAAAAGCTGGCGCCAACAGCAAAGAGGTGTGGCCGGGTGTAAAGTTTTATTCAAAGAAAAAAACTTTTCATTAGATGTTCCGAGGCGGGATCGAACCCACGACCTCTTGCACAGCGGTCGCGCACACTAGCCGCTGAGCCACCCGGCCACTAGGAACGATCGGTCGAAAAACTATTTTATATACATTTATTTTATATACTCCCAGCAAACCAGCATGCGAGCATTTTGCGAGACTACCGCAGAGTGCCCATAAACGAGCTCGCCTGTAAGCAAGGAATGAGAGTTCATTTTTATTATCGCAGAGCATTCGCAAGCGAGCTCAGAAGCGAGCCAGCATGTGAGCATTTTGCGTAATTACGAAAAATATCGAGTTTGGGACCAAAGCGCATTGTAAAAATATTGAAAAAATATAAACAATGTTAAAAAGCTCAAAAATAAAAAAACAAAATAAAAAAAAAAGGTTTTAATTTAATGCCTTGAGTTTGATTCGAACCCATGACCTCGCCGTTGCAAGGCAAATGTCTTCCCATTCGACCACCCGGGCGTGTTGATTTCGGATCATGGAAAAGCATTTCATTCTTCACTGTCATTTCGCCAGTGTCACGCGCGACCCGATTGTATCGGTGAGCGTTAAGATGTCAGTCATTCGTGTAGAGTGCCGCGGTCCTGAGTTCGAGTCCCAGACAAGGTGAGTCGGCGGGCCGAGTGGGGCGACACTACTACGGGCTCACAAACATATACAGGCCTGTTCCGAACGTTTTCAACAAGCAAAAACGAAACGAAAACGAGCGTTTTACTATTTGCTGTTCCCAACTCCAAACAATTTGTTTACGTTTCGACTTTTCGAACTCGGTTTCGAAAACCGCTGGCTGGCTGGCCCGCGTATGTGTTTGTTTATTGTCAGCAGACAGAGTTGTCTTCATCTCCCTAATTTAAATTTATAAAGCTCCTATTTACTCTTTAAATCGATTTATTTATACTTAAACCAGTATTTAAATATTTCATTTGAATATGTCATATCAAATATGGCTAGACATAGGTAAGTGAAATAGAAAAAGTGCAGTCCGATTAAATAAATTGCAGCAGCAACCTAGCAGCCGCCGATTGCAGGTCGCAATCGACTAAAAAGTAAAGTGGAATTCAGAACAGCTCGGTTTGGTCACGGCCGCTCGTTTTTGTTTTTCATGCAATATTTTATAGAAGTTTATAAAAAATTCTGTAAAATTATACTTAAACTTAAAACAGTTTAAGTAATGATGTTAACACATAGTGTGATGGCCTAAAAAAGGTGATTTTTGGGAAGATTTTATTAAAAAATACTTTATCAATTATTTCAAAATAAGAATACGTTTAAGACAGGTGAAAATTAAATATTTTTTAAGTTATAGTCGATCTCCAACGGCGCGAAAAAAGTCCTCAGCTGCAGTGATTCCGGCCTCCCGTGGATGAATTAAAAAAAAAATCCGTTAAATAGATAATATGTCTGTACAATGACCTACGATAAAAAAATAATCAAAAATGCAATATGGCGGCGTTTTAAAAAAAAGTCGAAAAAGGGAACTTTTGAACATGTAAAAATCGATAGTGATCGGATCTTTGTTTTTCAGTAATCACTGCAGCAAATTCGGAAAATGCTGTTTCGAGAAAACGCGTTTAAAGATAAAATGATCGTCTCTCAGCTGCCGAGCGGCTGCTCTTTAAATTGCTATAACTCAAAAACTATTTGAGATATCGATTTGAAATTTAATATGTTATTTTTAAAGGTGTAATCTACGAAATATGAAAAAAAAAAAATCGATTTTTTGAAATTTCACACTAGGTGGCCCTTAAAATCTTAAAAATGTTCAACTAATTTCGAATTTTTAGTTTATCATATTGGGAAAGTAGTTTAATGCTTTATTTTGCAATTACTTTTAATTCCGCAGACTCTGCAGCGCACGTTTTGAAAACGACAATTCTTGTCGATTTGCGGAATTCGGAACAGCAATCAACTCGATTTGCGACAATTCCACTCGTTTTCGGAATTCGGAACAGGCCCGATAATTTTTTTTTTTTTTAAATAAAAAAACGTATCACAGCAAATATTTTAAATGACTTGCAAGTACTATCAAAAAAGTCTCGCAAAAGATACCGCTTAAAGCTACGCTAACCGTATTGCTTGCGACTATCGCAAATGATACTTTCACTGCCACAAACTGAACGACACATGAATCATTTTACTATCATTTCCCGACCCGTATGCTAGAGTTTTGCCGGGTTAACTCACGCAATTCACTTGGGATATCGTTTGCGAGCGTTTAGTTTGCTGGGCTGTTACACAATTCCACGAAGTTTTGTCAAAATCGGATGACTATAGCATATAGCTGCAGTATGAATGATCGGTCGAAAAAGAAGTTCTAGTGAGAAAAACTTTTTGGTTTTAAGTGGAATCGCCTTCAAAAAATGTACATACTAGTTTAATATGCTTTTTCATAATTCCACTAAATTTGGTCGAAGTCGGACATCTATATAGTACAGAAAAGTAAGGTCCGAAAAGTAGTCTTATTTAGAAAAACAAACTGCAAGGGTATACAAAACTTCGGCCGAGCCGAAGTTAAGTTTCCCCTATTTTTTCACATAATTGCGATTTGAGTCAACCTCGGTATTCGTCAGCGCTTATAAAGTTCGAAAAATAGTTTATGGTTCCATGCTTTAAATAATTTAATAGAAGGTAATCACAATTCCTGCTGAAAATAAAATAAAATCCCTAATAATTTCTAGTATTTTGTCTCCCATCTGGCTATTATTTTCACCGCAACTGTAAACAAAGTTAATGTCGTAAACTAATTGACTTGCATTTTTTCAGGAAATCGATGGCAAAGCTTTATTGTTACTCAACTCGGAAATGATGATGAAGTACATGGGCCTCAAACTGGGACCAGCCTTAAAAATCTGCAATCTAGTGAATAAAGTCAATGGGCGACGGAATAATCTGGCTTTGTAAATGGAAATTTAAACGAAAGACAAAGACATTGTGTGCATGCAGAAAGAAGTGTTAACAAATTAAGTACCTCCTTTTAAACGTAACAACAACAAAATAAGCAGAACAAGTGGATGAGAACTTGAAGTCGAAGCACCTAAAACTTGAAATTGAAACGGGAAACCCATTAACATAAACATTCTAATGCGAATAATGTCCAACATGAGCGCACCTAAAAAAAAACCAAAACGAAAGTCGCACGACTTACCAAAAAAAGAAAGAAGAAAGAAACTGCAAGATTCCCCCATATTCGAAATATCAGTCTTTCATCATTAACACAAAATCTATCTATAAACATTTCATATGCATAATATTTATTACACCCACACACACACAAAAACACACGCACATTAGGCACCCAACTCGAAACGAACTTGAAATATACTGTACATAATTTTACATATAATTTTGTAATTATGTATGAATTGCGTTTCCTAACTATTAACTATTACAATGTTTGCTTAATTCTAGCAATTTAAGTTAAGTCGAAGGGACGAAGAAAATGTAATGAAGAAATGTGTACCATTTAGTTTTAGCCAAGTAAGTTAATTAGAATTGAAAAACAGATTGAATTTCTCTTAATCGTATGAAAAAAGTTAAGTAAGCTCCTTGTAGAAGCTTTACATTAATAAAGACACACACCCACACAAACACACACACACTCAAGTCTATATATATAAACATATAAACAGATGCAGTGACTCTTGTATGCAATATTTCTCATTATTTTTATTCACACATTCAGAAACAAGATACGATTGGATATAGCAAACTGTATGCATTATTACAAATACAAACACACTTGAAAAACTGTACATTTGGGGTTTTTTTTTTAAAACAATTATCTAAACTTGGTTTGTTTTTTATTTAATATTTTGTTCGAAAAGAAAATGCAGCATTGGGCTGAAATATGTTTAGTACTTGGCAAAAAAAATGTACATAATTTGAATGATAAATGCGTGTTTAAGGGTATCCACGAGTCAACTGAACTTTTGGTTTATTCGAATGGCGAAGGAAGGGTAGGACATCCCATTTCCATGCATCTAGATATTTTTTTGTACAACGTTTACAAGGCTTTTAATCGCTGGAAAATGACTATTCTGTAATTACTTGTTGCGTCTGGAATGAATCTTTATCCAGTAAAGCTGATTTCTTTGAAATACTTATAGAACCGCTTAATTTCTGACCCTTAAAAATGGTACTGAAGTGATTTACCTTCGCCTATTTACCAGATGCATTCCTTTCTGGTGGCGTTACTTACTGATGAATGAACTATTGACTATCCTTTCGAAAATGCTTAACTAATTCAGTTCGTTTCATCAATGTGTTCAACAAAATATTTTTGAAATTGAAGCCAAGTCTTCTGATGATTAAGTTAGCTAATCAGACAACCTGATATTCATATGGTCATTTGTTGTTTATTGAATAGATATTTTTTTTTGTAGTTTTGGAATTTGTATAGCCCATAGACCAAATTACCTCATTTAGTCGCTTCTATTAAGAAAGTGAGCCGTTGAGATGTGGTCGAATTTCAATTATATTCTATTTAATAACAATTATATGTCTATTCCTATACATAAACTGAACCGAAACCGCGGTTCGCACACCAACTATACTACTAAGTAGGTGAATTACATGACAAGATGCAAGTAGGCATTTATGAATGTCATGCTAATACTTCGCTCATTTCGCAGCATTTTCTATAGTTTTGCCCGCGCGGCGGCGGCCAGTCAAAATCACCATTTTTCGACATCAAACGGTCAGTGAAATATGACCTCAAAAAATCGATTGTAGCGACTTTTGTGGTGGAGCGTCATCTTGTTGAAACCTGTAGTGCACCATACTCTTTCGACGAACAATTGATATAAAAAAATTGCTTATCATATAGCGATAACACTGCTGATTGACGGTAACTATTTGGCCACCTTCGACTTCGAAAATGAACGGCCCCATTACCATTTTAGCACCAAAGAGGTTTTTCTTGAATCTCTTGTGGATTTTCAGTGGCATAAATACGGCAATTTTGTTTGTGTGCCGTTCCGTTCAACATGAAATGAGTTTCTTTTAAAAGCACGTTGAGTTTCCACAATTGACTTGATTTGTTGAATGTAAATTTCTACAATCTGAGAACGCTCTTGTGGTGTGTACTGTTCCCAGATGGGTCCGCCAAATATTGCTAGCACTGTACTACAGCACAAGTGTATTTTTCCTATTTTACTGGAAAGCAATTACACAGGCCGAAAAAAGTTACCAACTTTGTAAGGTGCAGCCTTGTCCATGTAAAAATATGATAAACTTATGCTCACTATCGGGCCTGTTCCGAAAACGAGTGGAATTGCCGCAAATCGAGTTGATTGCCGTTTCGAGTTCCGCAAATCGACAAGAATTGTCGTTTTCAAAACGTGCGCTGCAGAGTTAGCGGAATTAAAAGAAATTGCTATTTAAAGCATTAAAATAATTCCCCTAAATTGTTAAGAAAAAATTCGGAATTAGTTGAACATTTTAAAGATCGTTTAACATCATTATTTAAACTGTTTAAAGTTGAAGTATAATTTAATAGATTTTTTTTATAAACATCAGAACCGAGCTGTTCTGAATTCCACTTTATTTTTTATTCGGTTTCAACCTTCAATCGGCGACTGCTAGGGTTGCTGCATATGAATTTATTTAATCGGACAACACTTTCTCTATTTCACTTAGCTAAGTTTAACCATATTTGATATGACATATTCAAATAAAATATTTAAACACTGGTTTAAGTAATAATGAATGGATTTAAAGAGCAAGTAAGAGCTTTATAAATTTAAATTATAGAGATGATGACATCTCTGGCTGCTGACGATATAAACAAACACGTGCGCAGGCCAGCCAGCCAGCTGACTTCGAAACCGAGTTCGCAAAGTCGAAACGTAAACAAATCTTTCGGAATTGGGAACAGCAAATAGTAAAACGTTCGTTTTCACTTTTTGAAAACGTTCGGAATTCGGTACAGGCCTGTATATCAGCTCTTGTTGCCAAGATGTGGCGGAAGAACGATTTTGTCGAGTTTTTGGCACTCTAGGAATTATGGAGGCCACACTAGGTATAAATATCTGGTTTATGATCTATATGCGACAGCGCACATATCAATGCATCTTTAAAAAATGAAAAGCGCTATAAAAGCATAGCGAAAAGTGTCTTATTTAGCCAGACTAATCTCGTTTTCATTACTTTAAAGCTAGCGGGGTTATTGAACCAATATTTTTGCCATTTGAACATGTACTTTCATGGCTCTCTAATCAGCTTATTTGGCAAAGTGCTTAAGACGAAAATACATATGTATATATGTTAGTGGGAGAACACTAGATTCGTACTTAAAGTTTGTAAAGGATCATTAAAAAGGCTACTTGATTCAACATTGAATTTGTGAAAAAGACAGACAGCTGTAAACAAATAACATTCAGAATGAACTAGGTGTTTAATACTCTGTACTAAGAAGAAGAACTCGAGTAAACGACCACTCTTAAGAATTCTCTTGCTCTCTATGAACAATCGCCAATCACTTGAACTGTCGTGTGGCTATTCACAAAATTTTCTACTTGAGTATAAAACAGGGATGCAAACCAATCGGAAATAAGAACTATTTCGGTTCAGTGGTTCACGCAATTTTTTAACCACCGGTTTGGTTAATTACATGGTTTCTGAAGCCATATGAACCGCGGTCTTGGTTCGGTTCAGCGGATCAGTTTAAATTTATTATATATTTAATGAAATCCCGGTCTTCCCTCAAATCTGCGCAGAAAAGAATTTTTATAAACTTTCGATGGTAAGACAATACCAAAAATGCCAAGAACGCAATTTATATTTTGGATCGGCCGAAATTTTGTTAAATCTTAAACCTTAAGGCCCATCTTTAAGTATAACTACGCTTAATTGCTTCTAATTTCAACTCGTAAAGCATATACTTAAGGATATCGTTCCAAATTTAGCTGAAATATGTTCGGAAAGTTCGGAGAAAGTAACTTTCGAATGTAAGGCATTCTGAAAAAGGTCCAAAATAGCCTATCTGTTCCGGGATCTTCCTTGAGATTAGTCTTAAGCCATTAATCCCGGTTTACCCTTTAATTTTCGCGGAAAGTTATATTTCCAAACTTTCGAAGGTAAGGTAGTCCGAAAAAGTTTCAAAAAGTCATTTATGTTCTTGGGTCGCCTTTTATTTCACTATATCTGAATTCTTAAAGCCCTTCCCTGAGTATATCGTAGCGACTTACTCTTAAATCTGCTAGTAAAGTCATAGTTTCGGAATATTGAAGTTGCGGCAAATCAAAAATGATATGAAAAACTTATTTTTGTTAAAGGATTATCCTTAATTCTTTGTCCCAAAATATTGTTGTAACATGAAGTTCGTTCCGTTGTGTTCGAACACATTATTAAGTAGTAGTTATGTTTTTTTAGAGGTATTAAGCCCAATGTTTTAGTTTAAACCAATTCTATTTGGGTTTGGGCTATCCGTAAAATATAAAACATTTTTTGTATTTTATATTAAGACGCGTTTTAAAATTTCAAAGCTCATCTAAAGGGTCTTTTTATCGAACTTTTTCTCCAACATTTAAAAAATAATGATTTCTAAAGTGAACATGTGACTTTTCGACAATTTCGAAATTGATTTCGTAGAGAACATTTGAATAGTCGGATATGCTGGCATTGTCCTTGCTAAAGTTGGATTGATATAATCCATTAGCAACTTTCAAAGAAGGAATGTAATCTGATGACAGGCGTGTTAGGAGGTCGGTGGGCAAGCTCGTCAGTGAAGTGAACCGTACCGAACCGTTTGGTTTTTTGGTTTCCGGTTCGGCTCAGCGTTTTCAAAGGGACGCCGGTTCGGTTTGCGGTTCGGTTTACCAGCTGGAATTAGCGGTTCGGTTCAGAACCGGTTTGCATCCCTGGTATACAATGGAAGAAGTTTTGCATCCGGTTTGCATACCTGGTATACAATGGAAGAAAGTTTTTCTCTAGTTCTATAACACAGTGCGAGAAAAATCAACTTTTTGTCTGGCCTGGGAGCGAGACCAACAAATTGTGAAACTACAGGCATCAGGTAGGTACACCTCATACCCAGTTTTTCTTGATCACCCTAAGTTCGAGTTTAATGGGCACGATTATACTAGGAACACACAGTTACAACATCTGTTTCTGGTTAAAAATAGATGAAAGCTAAAATTTTGAAAAATTCACAAAATATGGAAGGGTTCACTGCAATGGTTATACTAAATTCCCGCCTCCAATGGACAAGTGGTTAGTACCCCGCCCATAAAGGTCCAACTTAGAAAGTTTATTGTATGGAAAACCACTCATAAAATGTGTCCATAAAAGATGGTAGCATACATCGAAAAACCGCAATATGGACTACCACATTTGACAAGACTCATTATCGCCATAAGCTAGGATAAAAATAGATCGAATTGCGTTTTTGGATTCAACAAAGAAGACTCAGTTTGCGGACTATGGGCATTTTTGTACAAGCAACTGCCTTAGAACAACGTTGACCATTTGGGTATCAGCGGCTGTTTCATACATTTGCACGACTTCAGTATACCCTTTTTACTCTACGAGTAACGGGTATAAAAATGCCCATAGTTCGCGAACTAAGGCTTCGACGGTGAATCTAAAAACGGAATTCAGTCTTTTATTTATCTCTATTTTATGACCTACAGGGACTCAATAATGGGTATGGTCAAGTGTGGTTAATCATATCGCGGTTTTTAGTTGCATGTCACCATCTCTTGAGAACACGTTTTATGGGTCAGTATCTCAATAAGTTTAAATTTGTAGGAAATTCTACCGAGTGGTTTTCCATACAATGAAGTTTCTATGTTGGACCTCTATGGGCGGTGTACTAAACACTTGTCAATTGGAGGTGAGCATTTAGTATAACCATTGCAGTAAACCCTTTTATCATTGGTAATTTTTTCAAAATTTTAGACTTTATCTATTTTCAACTAGAAACATGCTGTAACTGTGTGTTGCTCGAATAAATGAGTTCATTAAACGCGAACTTAGGGTGATCAAGAAAATCCGGGTATGAGGTGTTGCTACCTGATGACTCTAGTTCAACAATTTATTGGTCCCGTTCCCAGGCCATTTAGTGTGTCGCACTGCGTAATAAGTCACAAATTAGTTTGCATTAAGCAGATTTTTAAATACATGGTTTTTTTGTGTTTGAGTCGTTTTTCCTTGTGAGCTAGAGGGGAGTCTTGTTGAAAGGTCCACGGCTTGTTTGCAAATAATGTCGTATTGAGAGGCTTCCCAACCTTTTCCAAAACGTCGGATTGATACACTTTCGCCGAAGTTTTGACTCCTTTTTTACAAACATGGAGCTTGGTGAACCCATCATAGACGACTCCCCACCAAACCGTCACATAAGCCGGATGGTGACCTCTCTGAACTATCGGAATGAGTTCGAACGCTTCTTTTGATGACACAGCATACACTCTATTCTTCTGTTTGTTAAATGATTTGGTGAAATTTCAATCGTCAGTAAACTGAATTCGTCCGAGGGCATTGTTTGCGCACTGGCGACGCAATGCGTTCGATTTTGTCTTGCGTTTTTGTTTCAATGCTGTTGTGAGCAAGCGGCCAGTATGTCTCTTGAATGCACTGAGTCTCAAGTCAAGTTTTACGATGTGCGACATGCTGTCCTTGCTGATATTCATCTCAAGAGACATGATTTTCTGCTTGCGCATTGGATTTCGACGAATTCGATTTTGCACGGCTTTGATGTATCCTCAAATAACTTTACGTTACGATACACAAAGTTTTGGGCGATTTTATGCAGGCGCATTTATGCAGGCCAATTACGACAACACGATTTTCGATCGAGCCCATGATTTCATGATTGCAAACAACTGACGCCAAAAACTTTTGTTACAGTAATATAGCATAAATTTCATATGTCAAATAGCCGTCAAGTTGGAGTGGATGCGTTCAATGGTTATGCGGAACGAGTGTGTTCAATAAGTGTACCAAAACAACTGCGACTTTACGCTGAAAAAATAGTTGCACAGAGGGAAAAAACCGTGAACATTGGACTCAAAATGAGCACATTCGGTCAGAAAATCTAATCATGACCGGATTTGCTCACTTCAAGAACTTTTTTTTGAGAACGCAAATTCTTGATGTGAGTTGATATGTTCCGTTTTTGAGAACATTTTAAAATTAAAAAAAAAAAGTAAGGTCCACCGTATACAGGTCCGTCCAGTGTCCAGATCCACTGTCCATGTCCAGGTCCACTGTCCAGATCCACCGAGTCCATGCCGGCCCAGGTCCAGGTCCGCAGAGTCATCGCTTGTACAACAACACCCCACCCGCCTTGGTTATTTATTATTTATTAAATAAATAAAAGTTTTTGTCGGACCTCACTGGGAGTAGAGCCCAAGACCTTTAGTGCGCGCAACGACGACGGCCGTCGCGACGCGTCGTAGACGGTTAGGCTATTGCCATGCGTCTGAAGACGCACGTCTGAATGCCTACATATACTTTTCGGTGGGGTGGTTGAGGTGAGCTGGATTGTGCTCATTTCAAGAACATTCGGAACATTTGTGCTCAAATATTTGAGAGAACATTCTGTTCACATTTTGAGATGAAGAAATCTTATTTTCTGACCACGTTTTTTCCCTCTGTGTGGGTAACAATAAATCTCCGTTCAAGAAATATTGCGCTTAGAATTCTGTAACGTGCGCACAAAGTCCATATTTCCAGATATTCAAAATATTCAAGATGTGGGCATTTCCGAAATTGGTCTACCAGGAGTCAATTTGTAAAGTTGGGCCAACGCAATCGAAAAAATATTGAATATATTGGCCACATATGTACCTTTAATAATGTATTAAGAACATTCTCCTATGACCACCCATTGTACCAATATCAGCACAAATGGTCAAAATTTTTTTGCATGATTTGAAAGTACTCTCCAACCGCTATTTACCACTATGTTTAAATGAATGACTTGTCGCTTAAATCTCCAGAAATGAGCGAAAATGTGCATACGAATGTAACGTACGTAACGCAAGAAATGCGCACATTTCAAAATTGTGTCTCTTCGATTTAATAATGATCGATTTTTGGTAGACCTCAACGCTGTGCCGGGTGGCTCAGCGGCTAGTGTGCGCGACCGCTGTGCAAGAGGTCGTGGGTTCGATCCCGCCTCGGAACATCTTATGAAAAAGTTTTTTCTTTGAATAAACTTTACACCCGGTCACCCCTCTCTGCTGTTGGCGCCAGCTTTGTAGTAATTAGCCATGAAAAGCCTCTCAAACTGCCTTTCGTATTCGGCGTTAAACTGTAGGTCCCTTTCTCTTGTGCGAAAATTAGGAGCACAAGCCAAGAGATTGAGAGAAGCTCAGCTTTGGCCCTTTGGGGCTGTGTCAACTTGACAAGCCATTTTACTTACTTACTCAACGCGAAATACGACTAATAAATGGAGTAGCGATAAAGTCGTAGGGATTTGTGAATATAAATTGTGAAAATTTAAACAAAAAAAAAGTCAAATATTTGCACTTTGTGGGTATTTTGTTAAGTCGAACTGCTTTTATATGAGCTGCAGTTGGCACACCTGCCATTGATAAATTCAACACAGAGTTCAATTATGAGAGCCTGGTTCCCTACCCTAACCCTTTCTACTTGGTTTATAGCAGTGGAGAAAATTGTAACGTTCATATCGTAACGCATCTTTGGCTACCAGATGAAGTCAAAAAGATTTTAAAGAATTGGGCGCATTTACCATCTAGCATTTTGAAGAAGCATGCGCTTTTATGCTGAGGACTACCTTGAACAAAGCTGTAAAACCGAAAAAATATGTTTAGGTTATAAACTTTTAAACCTTAAGTTTGAACTCGTGGTCACTCCAATGTAAAAATTAAAGAACTTTCAGTTTATCAAAAGAATTGAAAATCTGAATTTTTTGATATATTTATGGATTATGACTCATCAAAACCAAAATTTTGGCGTATTCTCAGCAAATAGAATAAAAACCAATGTGTTATTTTATAAAAATTGGATCCAACCTTCATCATACATACACACACTTAATCACATAATCTCTTTCGGATAAAAACAGGTAACTTATAGACACAAGTGTATATTATCAACAATCTTTAGTCGAAAGAAACCAAAGGATACTTGAAACACTAAACGAATATGAAACACTTAAACTTTCGGCTAACTCTTTAGGAAAAATGTAGAACAACCAACAAAAGTAACTTAAATTTATAAAATACAAATAGAAACAAAGCAAAACGCATCACGATCATCATGACACACACAAGCTAGTCCAAGTACGCTCCACATTTGAATGTAGTTTTTGTTTGATTTTTGGTTTTTTCAACCATTTAACTTACTTAGTTTATAAGTGCATAGTTATTTAATTCAATTAATGTTATGTATGTATAGAAGAGAATAATGAAAAATATATATACATATAACTCAGTAATCAGGGCAGGAGACTTTCAAGACTTGGAAATTGGAATTTGTTATATTTATACAAAACAATGGAATTGGGTAACGACTTGTGGTTAAGTGAAAGTGTGAATTCCTTGGCCCAGCAGCGGTGCTTTAACTGGACCAATGATGTGCGTCAAGGTGCGCCTCGAGTGGTTTCTTTAAACAGACGTTTGCCAAGAGTGCGAGCCAATGCCAGAGCCGTACCATACAATCGGCTAATTATCGATCAAATTGCTATACCCAAAATTGGACTTTTCGATGATTATTATGCTCAAGCTCTGTACCATCGTCAGCCATATCGTCTGATCCGTGGCATTCGTTTTGTCCACCCCTGCACTCGGAATACTTGTACCTGTAGCAGCCGCTGGATCATTGTCTATGACTTTCCACTGCATCAACGAGACTTGGTCCTAAGCCATTTCTTCAATTTGGGTCGTGTGTGCGATAAACGCCTGAGCGGTGGCAATTGGTTTTATCTCTGCTATGCCAATACTCTGGATTGCCTGCGGGCAGAGTCCCTTGGTCGGCGCCTTAGGCTGGGCGTTAATCGTTGTGGAAAGGATCGACTGACCGATTCGAGGGATAATAATAAGTGCGGCTCGGCCGGTACTTGGCTGGGCACAGCTGCTCAACAGCACTGGGGACGTCAGATTATAGATCTCGATCCGAGAAAACGTTACGAGTTTTCTACTTGCACCTAAACTTAGAGCAATTTGGGGATTGATAAATTGTTGGAAAACACTTTCAAATTTAAGTTGAAATTTTAATTAAATTAAAAATGTTAGAAATTGTTTTATATTTTATGTGAAATAAATTAAATTAAAAATATTAAAAAAAAAAATAGGGGAAAGTTAACTTTGGCTCGGCATAATATAAACATCATCAAAATTGTAAACATTTTTTTACTATTTTTTTTACACTAAACTACAAAAAAAATTGCCCAAAATCGATTTTTCATTTGTAAAGAAAATCAAACTGAATGCTAGCAGGCTCAAGGTTCACTTTGACTAAAATCAAAAGAGGTTGTTAAACCCATATTCAGTAAAAAAATATAGCAAATTATGATCGAAATAGCGGCCCGAACTACATCTGTACTGAATCTAACGTCATTTACTTTTCCATTTCAGTTGATCCGAAATGGAGTTATCCGTGCCGCCAGCAGCATACCCTTTTTCAACGTCCATTTTTGAAGGCCAACAACTTTTTAAACAGCCCTTGTAAAAAGGAAACCCAAATTTTTGTTATTTGATTCAATATTTTCTTATTACAATAAAAATTGGAGAAAGTAAACTTCGGCTCGGCCGAAGACTACTTTTTGGACCTTACTTTTCTATGGGAGCTATACTATATAGATGTCCGATTACGACCAAACTAAGTGCAATCATAAAAAAGCATAAAAATCTGTTAATCCCAATAAAAACAAAAAAGCTTTTCTCACTAGAACTTCTTTTTCGACCGATCATTCAAACTGCAGCTATATGCTACAGTCATCCGATTCGACCTAAAAGGATCCTATGTTGAAAAATAAAAAAAAAATGATAAATTTTTGTGTTTTAGTAGTTAGGTTTTTCTTTTCTCACAAAAACTAGTTTGCTATAGTCATCCGATCTGGCCGGTTCCGACAAATGTGTAGAATATTTGTACCAAAAGACTTCGTGCAAAGTTTGGCGGAGGAGATAGCATAGAAACAGACAGACGGACGGACGGACAGACGGACAGGGCTAAAGCAACTTAGCTCGTCGTGCTGATCAAGAATATACAGTAAGCGTTCTTTGTAAGCAACCTCTACATAAGCAACTTTCTATTGTAGCAAACTCTGTATTACCAACTTTTTTGATTTCAAAATTTCTGTTCAAGCTACCATGGATTAATTTTTCTTTTTAATGGAACAATGAGTTCCGCAAAAATAGAGAAGAAAAGCAGAGTTTCAATTTCTTTTAAAACAAAATTATCAATTTTAAATGGACTCCAAGATGGGAAGACACCAACAGAGATCTGCAGAAGCTTCAACATCCATTAGTCCACTTTGGCGAGGATACAAAATAATAAAGGAAACTTGGAACAGTTTGCCTCAAAAACAAAAGTTAGACCAAGAAAAATCAAGCGAATGAGGCCATTAAAAAATCCTGAAATTGATGATCAACTGTACGCTTGGTTTTTACTACGAAGGGAAGCAAAAGAATTGGTTATTTATTGACCGATCCCAAATATCCTAGTTCACACCATAATGTTGGGTATCTATATATTAATACGCTAAAAAGCTTCCATACGAATGTACGGCCCCCTTTTTAGCATAGTAAAACAAATTCAATTAATCCAAAATTTAATACATATGTTCGTATGAGAATTTCAGCCCAGCCAGTGCAAAAAAAAAAATTTATTGCAATTATTTATTGTTTTATAACGAATTAAAAGTTGTACTAACACAGACACACTTTACACAGATAGGTGAGCAACAACAGCAATAGGCCAACACTCACTGTGTGCTTTGCTCAGTTGTATTTTGAGCTTTGTAAACAGAGAGAGTGACTCTCAGTGCGCTCTCCCTGTGAAGAGACGATCAACGGGAAAAAAAGCTTCTACGCATATTTTGTTTTTGTTTTAAGCAGATTTACAGTTGCTGGTCTGACTGAAATCCAATTGACAAGAAATTTTTTTGCGAGGCAAGTGCTGCTAAAAAATTGTATTTTGGAGCGTAAACAATAACTAACATTCTTAAAAAATTTGTTATATTGTTAATCCTATTGATATGTTCGTCTTTCTTGCTAGCATAGTAATGTTGGAATGAGTATTAAGACCAAAAAAATTGTATTCCAATTATTTATTGTTTTATAGCGAATCAAAAAATTTAGTGCGAAAATAGTCAGTATTGTTCGGGAAATTTAATAAGATGACAGGAATGGTACTTTATAAGGAAACATTCAATTCGATGGCAAATTGACTATTCAAATTTAAATACACCGAGCACAATTGAAGACTGTGCTGTGATCTTGAGATCGAATCGGTATTACATCGAATCGGAAATACATCAAATCTATGGGTTTATTGCCTGCGGTAGGGTCAGCCACTATCACTGCGCTACAAAATCTCTTCAAAAAAATTTATATATTTTGTTTTTCCACACTTTCTTTGGAGCCATCCTCAAGCAACATTTCCCAGGCTGTCGGCTTCAAAAATAAAGAAATGCATTGAAAATTGCTTTAAGACTTACACTTAACCAAAACTTTAACAAAAGATGAAGGAAAGAACGAAACGATGTTTATAGCTTTCTGGGAAGTATAAAAAGACCAAACTATGCCAAGTTAGTTAACCAAATGGAACGTCCGACATCTTTGTTCAAAATTTGGAATATTTGTTAATCAGGTTTCCCAGGGTTTCGAACCGATTGAGATACAATTATTTTTGGACCAAAAACTATGCAAATATGAGACTTTTTTGACATATTATTTTAGACTTAAAAGTGTACATCGTTTAATGTTAAATGTTAATTTGTTCGATGGTCGAATTTCGACCACCCCACGCCCGAATTTATTTAAAAAAAAAAAAAATTTTAAAAAACCCAAACATTTTACCCTCTAAAAGAGTGAAACGTTTCAAAAAAGTGGTAATTCGAGAGCTTAAAGATTCGGCACAAATATTTTCGATTAAATAAATATTATTTTCAATGGATTTCAAATATGGATTGGATGCATTTAGGTGTTAGCTTTCACCGAGAAAAAAATTATCAATCGGTTCAGTAGTTCCTGAGAAATCGTAAAGACGTGGTAAAAAAGTAATATCGAATGAAAACTTAAGGAAATGAAGAATTTTGATTTTGCAAAATTTGCATATTTATAGATAAGAAACTAAAAAACTAATGTTTATTTAGTTTTTCGTGTTCTTTTAATGATTTTTTTTCGGAAAGAATGTGCACAAAAAAAATTCTCAAAATATATAAAATCCCTTAAGCAGCCGTACCGAAAACACCTTCTGTCAACACTTGCGGCGTTATGAGTAAACGGTCATAACGTCATGGTCTCGGCTCTGAAAAATATCAATTTAAAAGACCGATTCGTTGTCATGAGTTCATTTAAACATCTGTTTTCATCGATCGACGAAATAAAATTTAATATACCGGCTGATCATTTTGTGGTTGAGTACGATTTCCCCCTGGTTAGAATGTACAATTCGGAAATCGAAAATGATTTATCTAAGAACGAAATAATGAAATTGGCGACTGGTAGCAGCGAGAAAAGCGTACTTTTTGAAAAAGAAGGTGAAATAGCCAATGACCAGAGCATCGGGAACAACGAAGATCATATGGAAGAAGATAGCAGAGTCAGCATTGAGAACGTGATAGATTCCTTCAACGTGGCGGTCGAATGGGCAGAGGAAAATAACCCAACAAGCAATGAGAAATTGTTTTTGGGACAAATCAGAGAAAAAGCAGTTCTTAAAAGACTTTATTAATGTTAATTTTACTAATAAAACTGCTTAGTTTTCTATGAAAGACAAATCAGATGTATCTTAAAATTTATGCTCCTTTTTTTCTACATAAGCAACTTTTTTTACATAAGAAACTTTTTTAAAAAAATTGGTTCAGATTAGTTGCTTATATAGAATGTGCAGCGTATTTGTACCAAAAGACTTCGTGCAAAGTTTGGTAAAGATAGCTTTCAAACTGACGGAGGAGATAGCGAAGTAACAGACAGACGGACGGCCGGACAGTCGGTCGGACAAAGGCATGGTTCAAAAAGCTTTTGATGGCTAATTCTTACCTGTTAAAGATGACATATGTGAAAAGATAAATGCTGTTCCCTTGCGCGGTAAACTCGTCGCTCTACCAAGATGCCACAGCCGCCAGTTATTTGCATGTGTCGTTTCGCTGAAGTGTAAGCTACATAGTTTTTGTGAGCTTCGAATATGGCAACTTTTGTGCCAACAAAACATAATTATTGCCAAAATGTCGTGAAACTTGCTTTAAATTCGAGTTCCGCTAGCTTGGCCGATTCGCCCATAGTGCAACGGGAGTTTCTAGCTGATATGCTGTTCCAACAACTTTCATCAACAACCATCCCTATCGACCTATTTCGGTTCATTCTAAATACTATGAAAAGCTAAGAATAAGAATAGTCTTAGAAATATAAAATGAAGGTTTCCTGGTGACGGCGTAAATCGCGATGATCGTTCAGTCGACCCGTATCCTTTCGCAAATATCTCCAACTTTAATCTCACACACAGAAAAAAAAGTGCAAAAAAGATCCATTTGTATTGGATATGTCTTAAATATCCTTTTAATCATCTTTAATATCCTTTCAATCATCCAACGGAGCTGAAAATCGTCCAAAGGATATGAAAAATGATCTTCCATTGGACAATTTTCAGATTTGTTGGAAGATTGAAAGGATATTAAAGACAAATCCATTCCAAATGGATACGAAAATCATCAAATAGATATTTTGCATATCCATTTTTTCCTCTGTGCAGCATACAATTTAAGTTTTGATGTATACAGGTTTATTTTCCATTTAGGTTCGTAGGTCGCAGCTGAGTTTGTGTTCTCTAATTGGTTTTCTAAACTTATGCACTGATCAAATAAACGCAAACCAAGACTAAGAAAGTTAAATAGTAAACCAATATTTTCCAACAATTTTAAAACAAAGTAACCTTTTGTAGGGCAAGTCAATCAAGTTCTGGCTCTCACAAAGTTGTATCCAAGTTTCGAAAGTTTTTTATATGAAATCAATGTAGTTTGATATGAATTTTCATTCGCCTGGCTAAGCTCGTTTGTGGGGAATTTGCATATTGTTTAGTTGCCAGCGCCCACAGACACACAAAAACCGCTCCGAGTGGCGGGATTTGTGGGGCGGGGAGCGGGGCTGTTGGTTTGGCAGTCACTTTTGTGGATTTTGCGCATTTTGCTTCGCTTGACTGATTTGACAAAGGATCAAGTTGTTAATTTCACTACGTTCGCCAAGTGTCGCTGACAAGTGCCAAGAGCCCGGGACTGACAGTGGATTTTTGGCAGAGACAAACATGAATCCAAACGTTTCCATCTTTAACTGTGGACTTCCAGTTGAAACTTTCTTAATTATTCAACCCGAAGTGCAGTGGAACTTTAAGCAACATAAAAAAGAGAGCAACAGCCACCACAAAATTCATAATTTCCTTTTGGCTGCAAAAAAAAGGACCCACAGTTGCTTAACTTCCGTTTGCGTGGTTTGCTCGCTGTCTCCGGCCCGTAAATAATCCCCCTCCAGCTCACTCTCGCTCCCTCCCCAATGTTTATCTGTCTCTTTCCACCTTGTAGGCAATTTGATGCTCTAATAAAAAATGTTGCCGCACTTGGGGAGACATTGATGAATTTCCTGTCGCATCCTTGTCGCTCCAGGCTGGCTGGCGGCTCTGCTGCAAGGGTCCTACCAGGTGCAGGTGAAGCAACTGGCAGCATCAAATAAATTTCCATCTGCACAAATGTCTATCAAGCTGTTGCCTATTGTGACTTAATAATTTCCTACTGACGACGCGTCGTGCGGTGCATTGAACTGCACGGCCAAGGGACATGAGAGGGAACATGAGAGTGAAGAAGGGGGGAAATAACACTTTAAACTTTATGTTCCTCCATGAATACATGTGACAGGCGTGAATCAAGGTGTTTTGATTACTTTTTCATACCCCCCACCCGTTTTTGCAATAGAAAATGTTGAACTTCCTTTGATCTGACCAATGACAATCAGTTCATAATGGGCCTTTTGACAGATATCTCTGAACATATTTGGCAACAGTCAACTGGTTCTGCCTTTGGCAGGTTTTTTTCTCTTTTGTTATAGGGCTTCGAAACACATGAACAGTTTTTTCTTTGAAAAACTTACACACACGGGCACCTTTACCAGCTGTTGGCGCCAGTTTTGAAGTAACTAGCCATAAAGATGCTTCTCAAACTGCCTTTCGGACTCGGCGTTAAATTGTTCACAGAGAAAACAATCCGATAGTCTGCTAAGCCCGCTTTTTCTAAATTCATGAACACTTGTTCACATTATGCCATCAACATTATTTTCTCACTCATAACACAGTTCTACAAATTGAGACCTTTTGTGAGTATCCCGAGCATCTGTAACTCATTCCTGTAGACAAACCCATCCTGAATACGAGTTGGAAGGACAAAGTCATAACTTAGTTTCCGTTTCCGAGATATTCGAGAAAAACCATTTAACCGACTTTGGACCGTTTTATAATTTTTGTAGGCCACACCAAGCATTAATTTGTGATTTAATGAAGCCTCGTAGATAGTCAACATATCAATGCAGCTAAAAACAAGTAAGGGAGCTGTAGTCGAGTGCCCCGACTACAAAATACCCTGTTCCCTTGACTTCTTGTGTTTTCATACACATACACACACACTCACACATACACACATAATGCGCCGCCTTATTTAGCAGCCATCATAGAAAGCTATTTGAGCGATAGAGTGCTCATGTATGAGACGGAAGCGGCACGTGGTTACGAGAGGGGTTCCACAAGGATCTGTTCTTGGTCCAATGCTGTGGAATATCATGTACATACAATGGCATACTTCGGCTCCAATTGCCAGCCGGAGCAACTATCATTGGTTTTGCTGATGATATTGCGGTGGTCGTGGGTGCAAAACACCTCAGCGATGTGGAACAAACCAGCAACAGAGCGATTCTGGAGGTCAGCAAATGGCTAGAGAGCAAGGGCCTACGCTGGCTACCCAAAAGACGGAGGCAGTGCTAATTAGCAGCCGTAAGATTGTGGAGACGGCTCATATTTGTAGGCGATACACAATTATATTCCGCCCCGTCCTTAAGTACCTGGGAGTGATGATCGACCATAGGCTAAACTTCAGGGACCATTTGGCATACGCCAGCAAGAAAGCCAGCGGTACGGCAGCTGCGTTAGCTAGATTAATGGCCAATACTGGAGGACCAAGGCAATCACGGCGCAAACTGTTGGTCGGTGTAGTGAGCTCGACCCTACTATACGGTGCACCGGTCTGGGCACCAGCCACGAGATACCCAACCTATATCCGTGCAGCCAACGCAGTCCAACGCGTCTGTGCGCTGAGGGTTTGCTGCGGTTTCCGAACCATCTCTAACGATGCTGCGCTGGTGGTGGCTGGATAGACCTCAAAGCACAGGAAGCTGCTGACCTATACTTGGAAGCACCAAGAATCCTGGCAGTACGAAGAGCGGAAATACGCGACTCCACAATGAGGAAATGGCAAGAGCGGTGGCAGAGATCGGACGATGGACATTCAAGCTAATCCCCAACATAGGATTATGGCTGGACAGACACATGGACAGGTGACATACTACTTGACCAACATCTTACGGGACTCGGATGTTTGAAATCTTATCTACATAGGTTCAAACACGAAGACGACCCTTACTGCCCAGACTGTACAGGGCAGTCGGTCATCCAAGACGCAGAGCACGCATTTTTTGTCTGTCCGACCTTCAATGAAGAACGACAAAATCTGAGCATGCGGGTGGGGAGGACACCAGCCACTGGCAACCTGGTAAATATCATGCTAGAGTCTGTAGAAAACTGGCCTGCTGTCTGCAATATGGCCACGGTAGTCTTTCAAAGCCTGCGTAGCGCAGAAAGATTGCGCAACAATTCACATAGGAGAGAGTCCTAGATGAGCTCTATGGGCAGTTCCCCCCGGTGAAGTAATACCACGGCAGTGCCACCTGGAATCGGGGAGAAGAAGGCGGTAGTTTAGTGGGTTAAAGTCCCACACTTCAGTCGCACTCCAAAAAAAAAAAAAAAAAACACACACACATACACACACTCTTACACTCGCACACACGCACGCGCAAACGCGGTAACCGACAATGCAAGGCCCCCTCTCTCCCACAAGCAAAATTGATTCGTATATAACTTCGGTGTTTTTTGTCCGATCTTATTGATCTTTTCAGAATAGATAGATATTGGGCCTTACTTGACTTGGGCCTTATAAAAAGTTTGGAAGGTCCGTTCTTTCATTGATCTTCATATCACAAAGAGATAAATCTTATAAGTGTAGCGAAATCATGAATTCTTGGTAACGAAAGTCTACAAAGACCGTTTTTTCTTAAATTAGTATTGTGTTGAATTGACAAAATTGAAAAATTTTGCCTGCGGCGAAAGTTTGAAAAGTAAGCCACGTAGCAGTCCACGTTTCTTGTCCTTTTTCGTTGCAGTGTGTGCAGGTATAAGATCAATTTTTCTGATCAATAGACATAGAACCATTTAAGTTATATAGGTCTTTGAAATTTATAGAAGTCAAAGTGACCAGATGACCTTAGTGTGGCAAACTTAATTGAAGGATTTTAATTTATTTCGGATCTACGTAACGTAAGCGATTTCTTGCTTGATATTGAGTTTGAAAGAGGGATATAAAAGTTGTAGTGAGAAAAAAAATGCAAAAAAAACATTTTTCTGTTTCCCTTAAGAAAAAACAATGAAAGCAGAAAATTGTAAAAGGAATTCAAGTTAGTGACTTAAAACCAACTTTCGATAGTGCGATGGGCTTCATAAATTGCAGGAAGATATTCGATACGAGGATGTTTAGTCATCTGTCACCTATACGAATGCAACTGATTCGCTCTTGTTTTACTCATCCTTTTTTTCCATTTCCTAAAAAAAAATCAAGTATACTTATCATTTTCTTCTTTACGACAAAAGTGAAATAACTCCCGCTGTCCGATCGTCTAACGCTCTCGTTCAGTTCATTAATATTTTCTTTTTAACCACAAAGGAGAAATAGCGCCACCGATGAACTAGGAATACTGCCCTCGGGCGGTATTACGCCACTTCAAAAAGTTAAATAAAGCCCGCGGGTGTTATTTCACTTTATTTCATGCCCCCCGAAATTCATTTCGGGCTTAATCCCATTTTTATACCCTTGCAAAGGGTATTATAATTTTGCCCAGAAGCTTGCAACGCATAGAAATATTTATTTCCGACCCCATAAATTATATATATTCTTGATCAGAGCGACAAGTTGAGTTGACTTAGCCCTGTCCGTCTGTCTGTCTGTCTGTCTGTTTCTACGCAAACTAATCTCAGTTTTAAAGCAATCGAGCAGAAATTTTGCACAGAGTCTTCTTTTTACTGCACGCTGCTAATAAGTCGGAATCGACCGGATCGGATGACTATATCTTATAGCTCAGGTAAGAACGATCGGTAGAAAAACTAGTTTTAGTAAGAAAAACTTTTTTGTTTTCTATGGAAACGCTTCCGAACTTCGTATTTGTTGTTTTTTGATAACTCTACTAAGTTTGGTGAAAATCGGAAAACTATATGGTATAGCTTCCATACAAAAGATAGGTCTGAAAAATGGTCTTAGTGAGAAAAACATTTTGTTTTTAATGATACCGAGGGGGGGCGATGGTCTCTCCACCCGGCCCGATCTCACACCCACATACTTCGGTGGTATGTTGCTTGAATGTCAGTCTCTTGTCAAAGGTCACTCCTAAGTAATTAACTATGTCAAGATTTGTGCGCCACAACTAGTATCCCTTCTGAGAGTGTGAGTAACGCAAGCACACTTTCAAGGATTTTCTGAGATATTCCAACTGCAGGCCCAGTTGTCGAATTTCTTAAGGTACTCTTGGAGTGCGTCTGTTGCCAAATGGACACACTTGTCCCTTGCCATAACCACACACCCAGAAAATAGTAGATCGAATAATTTAAGTACGAACGCTCTTGAAAAAAAATTTATTCATTCTTGAATTTTTATGAATTTCGCGCTTGAAATCGAGCTAAATTCGTTCTGTTTGGTGTTTTTAGGCGAGGAGGGTGAGGAAAATTAACTGTGAGAGGGGAGCAAGGAACCATTTGAGAGAAAAGCGATGAACCCGCTCTCACTGCATCGTTTTTTTTTTTGGGAGAGGGGTGAGTGGGGAAACAATCGAGTGAAGAGCGCTCGCGTCAGTTTATAATATAAGTTTGGACGATAATCAAGGCATTGTAGATGTGGTGCTGTTGTCTAAGCGGTGGTGTCTGTTAGTGCAGTCTTTCGAGGTCCCGAGTTCGAGTCGCAGAAAATGCAAGTAAAAAATAAAATAAAAAAACGAAAATAGTTCACAATAAATGGAGTGGGGTCGGTTGGTGGGCTGGTGTGGCTGGTACCAAACCCTCACCGCCCCCAACCCAAAATGCCCAGGCAGCCCCTCCCCCTCCGAAATCACCCTAAATTGTACTCCCCCCCCCCTTCTTTTGTACACAAGAATTTTTGTACCCGACTTGGATCTAGAATTGCAGCTCTTGGATCAAGAAAAACGGGATCAAACATTCAAACTTGGATCAAGTATTTCGTTCTTGGATCGAGAATTTTCACTCTTATCGAACTATTGAGTACGAAAATTCTTGATCCAAGTATGAAATTCTCTATTTTTCTCTGAGTGCAATGTCGTCTGCAAAGGTGGCTATAAGAAGGCTCTTCGGGTCCTCGTAATGTCACGCGCTGTGGGCATGTCTGAGGTGAAAAGGCGATACAGTGTTGGGTCTAGCACGCTGCCTTGAAGTACTCCTGCTCGAATCCTATTTTTCTGGGTTGCAGGGCCATCCTGGACCACACTGAGGGTCCTGTCAGTGAGGAATGACTTCACCACGCGGTCAAATGCCTGTTGGATATCCCGGTAAACTGCCACAAAGTTGACCATTCTGTGTAGTTGTTCTGGTGTGCCATGTTCCAGCCAAAAGCTGGAATTTTGGGATCTTCCGTTTGATTGCTGGAGTTTCCAGGATTCTACACTCAGAAAAAAATTCGCCATGAATTTTAGAAAATCGCCTTATTTTAAAATTTGCCCTGGTATTTAGAAAAATTTTCTAATACACAGAAAAATTTTTCTAAAACTAAGAAAAATATGCCATAAAAAATTTTTATTAGAAAAAACTTTTCTAAAAACAAGAAAAGGCCAGATTTTTCTTATAATTAGGGCGAATTTTCCAGTCTTTTTCTTAAAAATTGGGCAAAATTAACCTTTAATTTTAGAAAATAGTAGCCCTTAAAGAGAATACTGTAATTCCTTAAAAACAAGAAAATTTTCTGGAACTAATTTTCTTAAAAATATGGCTATAGTAGCCATTGCTTTTAGAAAAAAGGTGTTAGATTTCAGGCATTTTTGCTCCACTGCAAAAATATAAGTAGCCCATTCAGACGTGCCACTTCAACGTTGTGAAATAGCCTAACCGTCTAAGCGGCCGCCGTCGTTGCGCGCGACAAAGGTCTTGGGTTCTAGTCTCAGTTAGTCCCTGACAATTTTTATTTATTTAATAAAAATTTAAAAAAGCAGCTGGGGTGCTATTAGAACGAATCGCACCTGGAGCTGGACCGGTTGTGGACCCTGGACCGGACCGGTGGTGGACTTGGACCTGGACCGGCGGTGGGAACTGGAGGTGGCCAATGAGGGTGGACCTGGTCCCGCTGTGGTGGACCTGAACCGGTGGTGGACGTGGACCAGGAGGTGGGCATATGGAGGTGGACCTGGAGGTGTCAAACTGGAGGTAGCTATTGAGGTGGACCTGGACCGGTGGTGAACTTGGGACCTGGACCGGTGATGGGCTTGGACCTGAACCGGCGGTGGGAACTGGAGGTGGCCATTGTGGACCTGGTCCCGCTGGTGGAACTGGAGGTGGCTATTGAGCTGGACCCAGTGGTCTTAAACAATTTGTTCTGCTTTTAAGAAAATACCTTTTCTCTTATTAAGAAAAATTTGTCTCAATATTAGAAAAAAAAATTTTATTTTAAGAAAATAGTTTTCTATGATTCAGAAAGAGATTCTAGATTCTAAAAAAAAGTATCCCTTTGTTAAAGAAAAGCTTTCCATAATATTTAGAAATTATTTTTCTAAATTTTAGGATGAGTCGCCTTAGGACGGATTTCAAAGGCGAATTTCAAATTTTAAGGGCTAATTTGGGACTTTTTTTTATGAGTGTACGCAATAAGCAACTCTCCAGCAGTTTGCCAAATGCTCGGAGGAAGCTTACGGGTCAGAATAACTCCAGTTTATCAAGAGGCTTCCCGGGTTTGTGAAGCATCACAATATTGACATTTTTCCATGCAATGGGAAAGTAGCTAAGGCGTTGAGCTGCATTGAAGATGGGCAATAAAAACAATACCGCCTTGCGAGTAAGTAGCTTTCTTGTTTTATTGTCCACTGTCTTCTTCTTGGGAAAAAGAAATATCAAATATAAAGATTAAAAGGTTTCAGTTTTAGCCGATTTGCTGAGCTTGATCGAAAATATAGGCGAAACTGCTTTGAAGAATTCACATGCTATGAACCAATGTTCCAACCTTAGGCCTCGAACCAAACCTTATAACCCTCCCGAACACACTGTAGAATATGAGAGGTTTGCTGAAGGAAATCACAATAGATCTTGGCTTAAGTGTAGCAGCGATTTCTTGCTACTAATCTTCAGAACCTCACCTAACCTTAGAGAGATTTTATGGAAAAGAACAAAATATCAAACTTACAAATTAAAATACCAGAACATTAAGTTATGTTAACTGATAGTGTAAAAAAAATCTCTTGTAATTTAACAATGCGTGGTGGCTAGGCCTTCAAACCCAAGAGATTCAATTTGTTTTTCTTCCGTTGTGTGCTGATTTTCAGTTTTATTTTGTGGTTTTCTCTTCGTGTTTGTTTTCTTTTTTCGTTTTAGGTTCTTTTTTTTGTGTGGTGTCAGAGGAGAGGTTGAAAAGAAGTTGTCAACAGATTGAACAAGATAACAAAAATTATGGGAACGGAAAAATTAAACGGGGGTGGGTGGTGTCAAACAAACGCTGTCGGAAAAAGAGTGGTTAGGACCCCGTTGCCCACGAGGAGTTTGTAGAGACAAATTCAAAAATCTTTATTCATGTGTTGCTGTCAGTGACTGTTGTTTTATTTTAATCTGTGGGGGTGTTCGAACTTTTCTTGTACTCTAAGGAGGAATCCTTCGATTGATGTTCGTTTGGTTGTCAATTTTTTTGTCTCCAGTCCTCGTCGCCTTAAACAAGCCTTCGAGGTCCAATCTTAAAACTACCGCAAAAAGAGCAAAGCAGAAAACTGGAACTTAGAAAGAAATCGGACAAATGCGAAAGAAATTTGTGCGCGTGAAGCCGTGGGAAAGTTGTTTCTGCTCCCGACGCAGCCATAAATAAATAAAATTCTACTTTTACAAATGCAAGTGTGTATGTGTGTGTGTGTGCGGGTGTGTTTGTTTGGCATATATTCTTTCGTTTTCATAAAACTTTTAAATGAATTACTTAAGTCGTCGGTTAGCTTTCTTTTTGCTCCGTTGGTCGCTCACCTACTTTTACTTATACCCCTAAGCTATAACAGAACTAAAACCATCTGCCAGGGTGTATTTAATTCGGTCTACCGAAAACTTTTCTCTCCTTTCACAAAACTTGACAAGATTTACGTTTGCAATTTACCACAGAGTTGGAAGTGCAACACGTTGCGCCACAAGTCACAGAAACAAATGAGAATTATGCCAGCAATTGTCAAAGTATTAATTTATAAAATTAATGTGCGTGGCTTTTCGCTGTCCCAAGTGACAAATGTGGAGAGCAGAGAGCGCGATCCATGTTTGAGTATTTATTATTTAAGAACTTGTGAAAAATTACAATGGTTTGGTAGAATATCACCCAAACAAACCCAATTATTCTTGCCAAGGATCTGGCATACAACAGGATGTAGATGTAGCGTTGCCCTGGTGGCCATAAATAAACAAATTCAGGCACTTAAAGTTCCTACACTCCAGCCATGCAAAGTTTCAATAAAGTTTTACCCGCACGAGCCGCTGGGAAAGGAGTTCAATTCAATGGTCAATGGCCCTCACGCCCACCCATGGCCAGGGACAAGCAGCTTCAGTTGCAGCTCCGGGGTCGGGAACTGCATAAAATGCTTTATTTGTGGAGGGTAAACAAAATGAACTGTAACAATATTGGTACAGCTGACATCGAGGATTGCGGGGCACAAAGGGATTGTTACACGAGTCCATGCCGTCTAGACACACGCCTCCTCCAATCGGGTGTATTGTGTGTGGATTTTTGATTTCCGCAGTGCGAGCAGCTTCATTAACTTTGCCCACAAAAAGTTGTGCTGCCTCTGCAACGGATTAGTTGTGGATGGGACAGTTGATTAAAACACATATGGAGGCCACAGAGTTCCAAACGATTTGCATGCCAAAACAAAATCCCATTTATATCGAATGCATAAAACGCCAAACAACTTGAGCCATAAAAAATGCCATCTGATGTCCCATCAATTGAACGTTGATCGCTTAAATCCAATAAAATCTATATCAACTCCCGTACAGAGCTCGACGATGACCGCAAATTGTGAATGCAAAAGCAGACGGCAGCCAATGGGATTGGGACTCCATTGAGGTTTGGTCATGGCATTAGAGACAGAAGCGGAAATGTTGTTTACCACTTTTGTTATTCGACTGACGACCGGAGGGGACGCTCTTTGAGGCAGTCAGTTGCTCATCTATGCAAATTGTCCATGGCCCGGCTGATGCTGTCGTGGGCTGGGGCAGGGGGAGTTGGAGTTGCACATTTTGTGGACATAAACTAAAACTTTGTTGTTCTGTCAACTGTTTAAATAACTATTTTCTATTTTCCATGAGTTTTTTGTTTTTGTCTGATTGGAAAAAGTTGTACAACAAAAAATTGTGTTCAATCAAAGCAATTTACACATTTCTCTGTTTATGGGTTGCAAACAAAGTTTCTTCGAATCAATAGTTTTTTTTTGAGCTTAAGCAAATACTCGTTTATCAGGATACGGCGAGATATATGGGAAATAACACCAGCCTGTCTCCGAGCTTCTGCTTCCACTGCTGTTTTAGCAGCTCTCTGGGATTTGATGTGCCGTCGATTGTTCGGCTGCTCCTGCGCTTCTGCAGATCTCAACCTGGACAGTCGTGAAACTTGCTCATCGCGAACCGGTTGCTAATGTTCCGGAGTCTCAGAAGCACGCTGTGATGGCATAAGCTTAGCAATTTGCTATCGTCAATTGCTCGCCTACTCCGACGTTTTTGCAAATCTCCTATACTCTTGACGGCTTGCTGTTGCCATTCTCCTGACCTCAGCTGCGAAGTTTCCTGACTTCTTGTTACACTCATCCGACATACATTTTACGAGGTTCGCGAAAAACTAGACTTTTGTTGTCGTGGCATATTCTGGAACATCACATAATTACAATTTAAGAATGTTGAAAGTGTATTTCCTTGAAACTTATTACATTTAGAGCAATTCCGTTTGATCTACGTCTTCAAAGCTCATCAAAAACTACAAATTTGGAAACTTCGCGGGTCCATTATGCTCGATTGAAACCGCTTACTACAGAAGTCATTGCGCATATCGTCCTAAGAGGCATTTTGCTCTCTTTATGTGGCTTGGCAGGCTGATTTGACAAAGGTCGTGGAGCACTCAATGGTGTTATGAGGCGCAATCGAGGCGGTAGACTTCTGAAACTTAGCAAAAATACTGTTTTATGGGTTCGAATCCGTGGGAAAGTTTTAGGCAGGGATGCAAACCGATTCTGAACCGAACCGGCTTTGAACCAAACCGAACCGCAAACCGAACTGGGGTCCTTCCAGAAATGCTGAACCGATCCGAAAAACACATAGAAAAAAGGTTCGGTTCGGTTCAGTTCTCTGACGAAATTTAAGACGTAAATCGCTTTTCTCTTGGCTATTCGAGGTACTTATTTTAAGAATTTTAATCGTTTCCCTAAGAGAATTTTGATACGTCATTCTGTTCGACCCTCTACAAGGGAAATCACTGATAGACCGAATTGATCCTTATACATGCAGGATCGATATAACCTTTAAGGATGACTTGACACAAATTTTACAACATGTAATCCTGTAGGTCTTCTGCAATTGCCCACCGATCTCTTTATATACCTGACATCAATCTGCATTCTTTTCTTGAAAGTTGATTTGTCGTCCTCTAGTGGAGAATGTTTTAAATTTTCTGTAGTTCTTCTTTACCATAATTCAATCTTAACCAGGACAGTTTTTTCTCATATAATGCGACAAACAGGGTGCGAAAGATGCATTGTACATATTCTTTTCTTGGGGAGATTCTCTAGAAAATCTATATCTCGTCTTTAGAAACATATAGACGAATCATGCAAATCCAACTTAATAAATTTTGGAAATTCTTCTAAGGATTTTAGAGATATTCAAATGGATTATAGGAATTTAACTTTCAAAGTTGGCGAAAAGTCACATTACGACAGAAATCATAATATTTCATAATTGGCCTTTAGGAACCACTGAACCGAACCGAAACCGTGGTTCAGTTCGCTTCAAAAACCATGTACTGAACCGGCGGTTCAGAAACTGTGTGAGCCACTGAACCGAACCAGTACTTATTTTCGAGTGGCTTGCATCGCTAGTTTTAGGTTCGGTTGGACAACCTGTTTCTTTAATTATTGAACCAAAGGTTTTGATTCAAGTCTTGGTTTATGGATTCTAAGATTGTTGACACTTTTCGTTAAAGATTTAGATCTAGATCAGTACATATCTATTTGAGATGGTACTGAAACCTTTTATCCATAGTCAAATGCTCCTCGTACATCATTGTTTTTGGTTTTAGTTAGGCCATCTATTCTCCCGATAACATTTGACATCTTTCCATCTAGATGTCCCGACACACTTCAGTTATGCCTAAAATAGATTTCTAGATTGAAGATTTTGTTAAAGATGTTCGTTAAATTTCAGGTTTAACGGAAGCTTCAGTGCTGAATGGGCCGTTTCTCCACCATCCAACAGTGTTGCAGCTATTTCGGTAGGTGGGAGAGCTAAAGTTCTAAGCGTGGCGCAGTAGGCGGTCATTCCATTTGACAGCTAAGCGTGTATTAATTGTGAATTGTTTTAATTTTTCAGTTGTTTTACAATTTTCAATTGCATCCTTTTCGTTTGATTGCATACTTTATTTCGGCTTAGGGGTGGTGTGTACATTGGTCGGCGTTCTCAGAATACAATGCGAAACCGAAGTGTCGCAGCGCGTCGAACAGAATATACGAAAGATTGAAGGTCTTGAACTGGAACTGGCAATTACGAATAATCCCCTCAGCAGGAAGTATCCAATTTGGTACAGTCGTTTTCAAGGACACTAGTCAACCACAATCCGTTTTGATATATATAGATTTTTATCCCATCCAAATATTTGGAAAACGGGAAATTGTTGAGTATGAATGCCTTTATGGCCCGAAGCAGAATCACGAAAAAGAAATTGAATTTGTTACAATTGCGGCTATTTGAAAATAAAAAATCTATTTTTGATAATTTTTTTTGCAAAAAAATCTTTAAACTTTTTTTTTTTATTCAATGATCGAGGTTCGGGCCACTGTTTTTTTTATTTTTCATCCTTTTTTTTTAGTTTTCTAAGTTTGCCATGACGACCATTGTACACAATTACCTTTCCGGTTTACTTCAAATATTATGTCACACAGTAACTCGCATAGTATCTCAACAACTGGGTCATTTCTAAGTTATAATTTGAACGAACAACATCCAACATTTCTACAAAAATGGTCTGGACAGAATTATTTTCAAAGAAATAAAAAATGATTGCAGCATTACATCAGCAAGGACTTACCATAGAAACACAGGGAGTGGTCAATTTGATACGAATCGGAGGACGTCGGAAGTCCTTTCTCGTTTGTGCTGCTCGAGGAGAAGGTTGCAGGACTGAATTTGATGTCGGCAACCGACGGCAGGTTTATCTTTGGAGCAGGTTGCCTGGTTTCGTTCTCAGGAATTGGGGACTTCTCTTGACGGTGCAGTTTTTGAATTCTTGTCTCGGACGCTATTCCTGTTGCTCTGAAAATTGCTGTGCCGCCTGGTTGTGGCCTAGTCTTCATGGGAGGTGATTTGCTCCCAGTATTCGTATGCAGTGAGAGACTTGGCTTCGGGTGCCAGCTCTAGGAATTCTGCGCTTCCCTCTGCCCTTCCCACTCATCAACCGTCTGGGTCAATAGTTCCGCCTTTAAGTAGTGCTCAGCCCGAAAACTGGACCACATGTTTGAGGAGGGCAACAACGAGGGTCTTACTTTTGTAAACTGCTACACAATGTGCTGTTGCAGCTGCCGATGCACACGATTCATTCGCCCACGACCTTGCAACAGCACAGTGTGTAGCAGTCTACGAAAGTATAACCCTTGGTGTCGCCCTCCTCGAATATGTGGTCCAGTTTCCAAGCTTAGCATTACATAAAGGCGACACAATTCCCCCAGAGGGTCGATGAGCGTAGAGAAAAGGGAAGCGCAGAATAAGCGTAGACCAAAGCGACGTCGTTCCTAGAGCGGGCACCCGAATCAAAAGTCTCTCGCTGCATAAGGATAGTGGGAGCAAATCACCACTGATGAAGACTACGCCACAACAGGCGGCACAGCAATTTTCAGAGCATCAGAAATGGCGTCCGAGGCAAAATTTCAAAAACCGCGCCTTCAAGAGAAGACCCCAAATCCTGAGACCGAAACTAGGCAACCTGGTCCAAAGATGAACCTGCCACCGGCTGCCGACATCAGATTCAGTCCTGCAACCTTCTCCTCGAGCAGCACAAAAGCGAAAGCACGTGCGACGTCCTAATTCGTATCAAATTGACCCCTCCTTATGTTTCAATGGTAAAATCTTTGCTAATGTAATGCTGCAGTCATCTTTAAGTTCTTTAAAAATAATTCTTTCCAGGTGGCAAAAAAATCGATAATTCGACTGTAAAACTTTGCTAACATTGAACAAATTTAATAGAATCGACTTAAATCGGAAAAAAATTCACCGCCATTTTAGTAGCGTCGCTGACATAACTCGCGCTAAGGGTAAGAATAAAATTTTAAATAGTTTAAAAATGCTTAAAATTCATTTATTGTATCGATTTCGGATAACTAATGCGACGAAAAGATGATGACACCTTTATTAAAGCATATCCTTTCGCTCCCAAATCAGTTTGCCCAATTGATTGTTGGAAAAAATGGTCTACATCAGCGATGTTCATGAAGAGCGAGGCTAAAAAGTAAGAGTGTATTGGTGTGCGATATCAAAGCGACACAGCCCAGCTTTGAACTGCCCTCAACGACGGCTGGGAAGCGAATGAAGGCAAAGAGAGCGCTGCTAACGCTCATATGCCCGACTTCGGCATGCGCTCAGCTCGTGTGCCCCCTGGGGGCTATGGAGGAACATCGCTGATCTACGTGGATTATGGATAAAATTGCTTAACATGTTTGTTATCTGGAATTTGAAGAAATGAGCTATGCAGTATTTATGTATCCCAATATTGCCAGAATATGAGGTCCAAAAGTTGCTAAACTTACTAAAAATTGTACTAATTTTTAAGAGTCGAAACTTAAAATATTGTTTTTTTTTTTTTAAATAAAAACCAACAAAAAATTTACTTTTCTGAATTAAAAATCCTCCTTGGGAGGCGTTTCCATTAAAAACAAACAAGTTTTTCTCCTTAAGACTAGTTTTTCGACCGATCCGGCCGGTTCCGACAAATGTACAGCGTATTTGTACCAAGGGACTTCGTGCAAAGTTTGGTGGGGATAGCTTTAAAACTGACGGAAGGGATATCATAGAAACAGACAGACGGACAGACGGAAATACGGGCAAGGCTAAATGAACTCAGCTTGTCATGCTGATTAAGAATATATATACTTTATGTGGTCGGAGATGCTTCCTTCAATGCGTTACCAACATCCGCACAATTTTATAATACCCTCTGCAAGGGTATAAAAACGTGGTTTCGAGAAAAACGCGTTTAAAGTTTGAAGTATTTTGTGAATGCCTCATTTAGGCAAGAACATTGCTTCACAAAATTTCTAAATCTCCGAAAATATACCGAATTTTAAAAAATCCTTTAAATATTTTTGATTATCTAAGAAACAGTTTAGTTTCAAACTCCGCTGCTGACTGATTGGACGCTGTTGCTCTCTCCCTGATGACGAAAGCCGACGGCAAATCGAAATATATTGGAGGCATCAAACATATTGTGTTGTTATTGATTTACAGCACATAAAAGACACACGACCTTGAGCCGGCTAACAAGCATTTCTTAAATAATTAAGAACAGGTCTCTAATCCCAACAACTAAGCTAAAATGTTCTAGAGCAGAAGGAGATCTTTCTAAAACTCACGTAGTTCTTTAAATCGAACCTTTAATGAAACAAAGAAGGTCCGGTTGGATCCGGGGTCGGGAGGCTAACAACTTTGATGGAAGAACCAACAAGAACCCAAAAAACTACAACCGAACCAGTTTTGCGGGGTCTTCACATCTAAAAGTGGTCGAAGTGCGGATTTTTGTTACCATCAGACCAATTCTGTGCAGATTATAGACCTTCAATAGGTTATACAAAAGGTGTTAAGTCACAGGACCTTGTTCTACATCTAGTGATATCTCGTTACTCGGCTTTTTGTAGTCCTTATGGTCCATCTTATGTGGCCCAAGTTTCAATTTGAGAAGAGGTTGGCTAGACTGAAAAAGTATGCATTTATTTTTTCTGTCCGTTAAATTAATTAAGCAGTCATTTGCGTTAGAGTTCAGGCTAATATGCTCCTCTGAACATATCCCAGAGAAAACCAAATATGTAAAAACTACATGAAAGTGTAGGTTTTATACACGTTTGACAGGGGTTTTCCACCCATTACGATTATGTTACTTTTCTACGTGAATCGTTTACTTATCTCATTTCTAGATGCAGCATTTAGCTTTTCTACGTGCTACATTTAGGGCCAAGCCCAAAAGGATGCTATGGTGGGAAGGGAGAGAGGAAGGACACGGGAGGGTAGTCAACCTTCTAAAAAACGAACAAATTAAGTTTATTGTTTTACCTACCTTGTCTGGAACTTGAACTCACAACTTACTTACCATGTCTCTGGAATTTTTACACAAACGCCGGCATCTTAGCCCACACGACTATCAAGCACTCCCGCGGCATTGCCAGAGATCACAGTAACAAAGGAAAGCGACAGGCAACGATGAGCGGATAGGATTAACAACACGTTTCGCTACACGCTACACGTTGCATTCAGCATTTGAAATTCTTAGCAATTATTTAGAACACCTAAAAATCAAGAGTGAAGAACAGTTTTCTCAGCGAAAAATATAACTATTTTGTACTAATTTTGGGCGTTAAGAATTTCCGCATGCGCATGTAGGTTTTCAGTATCCAAACGTAATTGTAGAAAACCTAAAGCTTTCGTTTAGAACTCAAATTGCTGTTTGAAAAATGTACAACTTATTATGAAATAAGCTGATTTTCTCATGTCACGGACCTTTTGCCTATGTCCACGCAGCATTTAACTATTCTACATGCCTCGTTTAATTTTGTTCATTTCCACATGTAGCATGTAGTTTTTCTACATGGGACACTACGTTTCGCTTTGAATTACCGTTTCTACACGTTTTGTTTTCTCTATGTAAATATGATTTTTTTGTTCCTTTAGCGACCTTAGCATTTGCTCTGCAAGCTTCCCTTAAGTCGAAACTAAAAAATTCTACTTTTATCATCATTCCTGTATCATTAGGAAACTTAAGTTCTTCCGAAAGAACATTGCTCTGTTTGATACGATTGTTACCAAAGCAAATTTAGTGGTACAAATGTTGGCAATAATAAATATGTGGAGACGGGATTTAAATGACGACGATTATAGAGCATACACACATAGAGAACATTACGGGAATAAGAACATTTTCTAATTGTTTAAATTGTTTAAATAGCCAGCCCTTGTAACTTACCTCTAGTCCATGTTAGGCCCCACCAATCCCACAACAGCTTTTGTAACTTTTGACTTTTTCACTTAAACATAATTACGTTTTATTTTATTTGATTTACCATATTTTTTATTCCTAGTTTCATATTGCATTTGCATTATAAGTTCATTATAATGCATGCAATTTCGTATCAATGATTTTTGATATTCTTTTTTTTCCATTTAATAATTATTGTTATATGTCAAATTAACTTAATTGTTACACAATATCCATGCAAAATAATGCGAGTATGATAAATGCGAATGGGGGAAATTGTATTTTATTTGAATTACACGATAGGAATTTACAATTATCGAATGCACTGCTAGGAGACATGAATCACATTATATATATAAATCTATGTATGTACCATTATGTATGAATAGATTCTCCATTACATGCATAATCATTGATTTAACACAATTTGCATTTAGTTTTGTGGGTTTGCACACATTTGCTCTACAAATAAGTTGTACATATGCAATGATTTCCATTTGATTTGCTTTGCTTTACGTTGCATTGTTATGCGCTTTGGCATCAGCTCATTGCCTTGTTTTGCCTCTGCATAATTTATGCACCTCAATTGCTGCCGTAGTCCTCAATGAATGTGTCGATGATGTAGCGCTTTACCTCGTTGATCGATGTGCGTTTATTGCTACACTGCAGCCTCTCCTGATGCTCGGGCAACACCAGCAATTGCTGCAACTCCCCCTAGGAGAAAAGCGAAAGTTTTACATAATTATCACCGAGGATTGCAATTCAATATTTACATTATAGTTGGTCAACGGTGCGTATGCGTTATCATGCCACTGCAGGCGGAATGCAATTGATAAAGTATACGCAGCGTGGTATTTAATAGTTTGTGCTTTAAACTTGCTGTTGCACAATTTATGGCCCCGAGTGAGAGTGATGAGTAAAGTTTTATAGAATTGTGTGTTAAGTGTCGCACATAGCAACATGGAAGTTTAAATTGCACCCCTGAGGCTAACAGTGAACGAACAAATCGAGCAATTGAAGTGGAAAGAAAATATACAATTTTGAAAGTTGGAAGAGCATTTTTAATGAGCACTGAAGTAAATGTAAATTAATAATAATTTAACAATCAATTTTGCTATCAGAAAAAGGAAGCATAAATTGTTTTTAGAATTGTTCCTGCTTACAGTCACATTTCTTGTAGCTGAGTTGCCTTGCTCTTAGACTTATTTTTTGTGTCTGATAAAAGGCGACAGTGCACTATGGGGAAAATGACCACTTTATCTGGCATTTGCATGTTTTTTAAAAGTTTTATAATTAGCACAAATTTGCTATTAACGCATTAAGAAAACATCAGACTGTTATGCCCCAAACTCAAAATGTTAAATTTAACAGTCCTATGTGAGAATAACAGCTGTTAAGTCAGCAGTTGCAATCGAAAGCACGTGCGGCTAAGTTTTGTACATTTTTGCATTGAGTTTTGTTTTTAATATTTTGTGAAGAAAATCAAGCCATGAACACTGATTTCGCAGGTTTGCACTGTGTTTTTAATATACAAAATCGTCCAAATTGTGCGTGTGTATACTAATATTTTGTCGTTTTATAAGCGCTTCTAAAGTTGGACTATTAGTAACAAATTTCAACTTTGGAAAGGATTATGTAAAAGAGTTTAGAATTGTTTATGTGTTTGTCCAAGTGTTTGTTGTAGCGTTGTCAATTCTGAGTTAACAGGTACGAGGTGTGTTCAAAAAGTATCGCGAATTTTGAATTTTCGCGGGTTACGTATATTCGAATTTCGATTTTTTTGTGGCGTTATGTTGGTACTCATGTCTCTCACTTATGCCGACAAGCTCGGCCATTTTGAATGTTCACTTAATTGTTGACAGCTGCTTTGCTTGCACGTGTTTTGGATCGTCTTCGATTTTTACCTATTCAAAAAAATGGATCAAAGAACCTGTATCAAATTTTGTGTGAAAAACGAAATTAAGTGCGCGGATGCATTCCGAATGTTGACTGTGGCATACGGAGAAGCTACCTTAGACCGAAGCAACGTTTATCGGTGGTACAAAATGTTCTCAGAAGGCCGAGAAGATGTAAACGACAAAGAGCGTGCCGGACGCCCGAGCACTTCAAATTAATGAAGTGGTGAAAATGGTATTGGCCAATCGTCGAATCACCGTTAGAGAAGTTTCTGAGGACCTAAACATATCGATTGGCTCGTGCCATTCGATTTTTATCAATGATTTGGGCATGAGACGGGTCGCCGCGAAATTCGTACAAAAATTGCTCAATTGCGACCAAAAACAGCATCGCATAAACATTGCTAATGAGATGTTAAACTCTGTCCGCGACGACCCAAATTTGCTCCAGAAAGTCATAACTGGTGACGAATCGTGGGTTTATGGTTATGACGTGGAAACCAAAGCTCAATCATCTCAATGGAAGCTGCCGCACGAACCAAGACCGAAAAAAGCGCGCCAAGTTCGGCCGAATGTGAAAGTTTTGCTGACAGTTTTCTTCGATTGCAGGTGCGTGGTGCATCATGAGTTCTTGCCACAGGGAAGAACGGTCAATAAGGAATATTACCTGCAAGTTATGCGCAATTTGCGCGAAGCAATCCGCCTGAAACGCCCGGATTTGTGGAAGAACAAAAATTGGCTTTTGCACCACGATAACGCCCCTGCTCACACATCGTTGCTTGTGCGCGACTTTTTGGCCAAAAACAACACACTAATGATGCCGCAGCCACCGTATTCCCCAGATCTGGCCCCCTGTGACTTTTTCTTGTTCCCTAAACTGAAGAGGCCCATGAAAGGACGACGTTACGCTACGCTTGACGAGATAAAGACGGCATCGAAGGAGGAGCTGAACAAGATAAAAAAAAATGATTTTTTGAAGTGCTTCGAAGATTGGAAAAACCGTTGGCACAAGTGTATAATATCTCATGGGGATTACTTTGAAGGGGACAAAATAGATATTCATGAATAAATAAATAATTTTTGAAAAAACACAAAATTCTCGATACTTTTTGAACACACCTCGTATAATAAGTTTGTGCTAGCCATGTCCGTCTGTCTGTCGGTCTGTCCGTATGAACGCACAGATCTCAGAGATGGTAAGAGATAGAGGTTTGACATATATGGGACATATGCTTCGCATACTTGCAGGCAGATCAAGTTTATTTTCAATTTTTGCCACGCCCCCTCCCGCCCCCGCGAATTGGTAAAAACGTCATATCTCCCACAGTTTTATAGTTAGAAGGCTCGTTCCTTCTGGACATATTTAGTAATCAGGGTTATTTATCGATCCGTCAAAGGAATGGTACAGGTCGGATGAACGGTTGTCGAGTTATAAGGAAATCAAACAATTATGGGCAGCACAGGTCGCAGCGGTGATGGGCAGCACTTCACAGGTACAGAGTATGTTGTAGTCGGGCTTGACCGACTTTCTTTCTTGTTTTAAATAGGCAAACACAACACCACAAAGGAGGCTGGTCAACTGAACAGAAGGTTTAAGAATCTCCCGTTTCAATCATCAGAGCAGAAGCAGTGGTTTCCTCATATCGGAATTGCTATAACTGCTTAGGAATTCCAAAGCAACATAAGTGCAAAACCAACACCAGTACACAAATTGTTCATGATTTTCGAACAACTGTTCGTTTTTATTGAGCTTCTAGTATGGACGCGTTTGTTTGTCGTAATAAAGTGTGATTAGAGGCGTGGAGTAAATTTTTCAAAAAAATAGGAAATCAGGAATAATTAAGTCAAATACGCATTTTTTTATGAACGGATATGCTAGTTTTAGTAACAAAGGGTATGCTTTTATCAACGACTGGTGTTTTGTCGTGAACGTCGGGCTCGTTTTGTGAACAAAAATTCATGAACGAAATGGTTCAAAGAGGAGTCCGCTTGGTCAGCGTCTTAAACCGCAGTTTTTTTCTTAGTGCAGATAATACCATTATTTTTTTCTATGTAGCTTACACACTTTAGTGGTAATGCTGTTTTTACACTTTCCGTAGCAATTATATTTTGTGATAATTTGTCCCAGTACTCACATTAAAGCCGCGTCCAATTTCCACATCGGCGTCCATGGGCAGGGTGTAAAGTCGTTTGGACACAACAAAACTGTTTGTCCACAGGCAATCGACGTAAATCGATATGAAATCGCCATTTTGTATGCTATATGTGTGCGAGAATATCAACAACAACAACAAGGCAACAATAATTAAAAAACATTCGCACGCAAACACACACACATATACATAAACAAACATACAGACATAGTGGCAGTGAGAAATGTGCCGACGGCTGATGACAAATGGCGCCCACTTGAACTAAGTGTCAATTTGGCTGTGTGTTGTCGCAAACAAAAACCGAAAAAGCCTTCGATGCATGTGTGTGTGTGTGTGTGTGTGTGAGTGCGTGTTATTTGCATGTGTGTCAAGTGTTTGTCTGTGTGCGTTTCATGGCACAAACATTTATGCTAATAAATTGAAAATGCAAATAAAACGAAAGTGTCAACAACGATGGCCATCAGACCGCAGGCACTCTCACTCACACATCCAAACTCGCACACGCACACACTGATTGGCAATCAACACACAGCCAAACATCGTTGAAAGCGCCTTTCACTTGACTCACTGCCTCCTCACAGTGCCTCACTCGCTCACCTGATGGCCACTTGATGCCAGCGATAATCATATAAATTGAATTTCACCGGCAACATTTCCGTTGTATTGTCACGCTCCAGATACAAACGTAGTCCATCCTGACACGCCTCCAGATACAGATTGTGCGTGGCGTTGCGTATGGAGAAGATATTGGCCGTACTTTTTGTATCGTTCTGTGCCAAAGGGGGGAAATTAATATAATAATTTATGTGTAACAGAATTGGAGTTAACCTTTGATCTCAGCGTGATCATTAGCGTAAAGTTGAGCGTATTTCTCCAGCTGCGTACGTAGCCCATATTCGAGGGCGTAGAGGATGAGCCCATTAAACCCGCTGTAGTCAAATCTGACAGTTCCCCTGGCACACCCGCATCTGTGGTCAAAACGGGCAACTCTTCAGTCAGTGGTAATTTCTTATAGAACTTCAGCAGATCGCTTATGTCATCTGCAATTGAGTCTCACTGAAATAACTGCCTCACCGCACCATCCTCATCCGCCACTTACCACTGCACTCGAAGCTGTTGCAGTTGCGCTGCTCAATGTTGTAGCCCTCACAGAGCAGCGTGGACAGGGCTACGCTTTTCGACGATTTGTGCTTTTTGCGTTGATTAGAAGCACGAGTCCTTCGGCCACCCACTTGTGCACTCCCAGCACGCTGGTTATTACGTGCAGTCGACACAAAGCTGACACTTTCGATGCCCGCCTCTTCATTACCGTTGCTTGTTCCCGCCCAGGCGGAAGAAGTTGCAGTTGTCATCGACGTCAGTGGGTCAGTGGTTGGCGGCGCCAACTCCTCATCATCATCGGCCGGGGCTGACACTTCATTATTAACAGCATTGAAGGCAACTGCTGCTGCTGCTGCTGCCGCTGCTCTTTCTGCACTGACATCATTATTCGCCTCGTCAGCCTTAGCCAGCCCATACACGTCCATCTCTTCAACGTCCTGCTGCTCCTCCTCATCCACCACCACCTCATCGTTAGCCAGATTGATATTCATGTTGATGTCCACAAGTGGATTGTCCAGGAGACAGCGACGGAAGCGCTGTTGGACACCTTTGCCGCATGTCACGCTGCATAATGTAAAGTCACTCCAATCGTCCCAGCCTAAAAAAAAAAATACAAATTTTTTTGCAAAGAAACTGAGAGAAAATAGAACCAAAGCCCTTGAGGCTATCGCGCTGTTGCCTTATAATTAATGAAGTTAGTGCTTTAATCGTGTTTTTTTCAATATTTTGGATAAATACAAATACCGGAAGCAAACTTCGGCTTTGCTAAATTGTATATACCCTACACAGAGAAAAAATCGAGAATTTTATACTTGGATCAAGAGTGTTTGACGTAAGAAGTTCGAAAAGAATCTTAATCGAAGAGCAAAATTCTTAATACAAGAATGCAATTTTGTTCCTGTTTTCCTTGATTCATGATCAAGATCTTGATCCAAGATACTTAAACCAAGTACGAAACATTCTCAAATCAATTAGAAAAATTCTTCAATCAAGTGCCAAACGTACCCAAATCCTGATTGCTCATTCTTGAATCTGATGCATAGTGCATTGTCAAAAACCTAGAATGTGCGTTCTTGTAGGAAGAGCTCATCAGGCTCAAGAGATAGATCGTCCACTCTGGAATCAAAAGCTCGACAGATTCAAATTAAAGGCACTCATACTCCAATCAAACATCAATTTAAAATCAGCTGTTCTTTAATTTTTTGTTTTAATATATTTTCAAGAGAATTAATTGTCAAACTATGTAACAAGTTTCAGCCGGCTCGAGAAACACAACACCACAAAGCGGCTGCAGTCTTTGCCTACAAACTGTCAGTCCATGCCAGCAATGTCATAACTGCTTGGGAATTCCAAAGCAACATGAGTTCAAAAATCGATGGCGTTTCCCGAGAGACTGTGAGAGCGGACTCAAAGCTATTCTCTAAATGTTTGGTTTTAAAATTTCTTAAGAAAATTTCTGCGTATTTCCCCATAAGAGATAAATGTCCATTCGGGTGGTCATCCATGACGGATAATCAAGTCAAAGATAGCTGCCATGTGACAGATAAACCCTGAATTTACTCTGTTATTTAAAGGTTTGTTTGTGGCAGATAGGGCTATCTACAAGATGTGAAATCGGCCCTTAGATTTACTCTGTTATTTGTTAGATTATGTGACAGATAGCAATATGTAAGAAGATGAAAAATTTGCCCTTAAGGCTATCAAATGATACCGTTGTCCGGATTCCTTTCTAATACATCCTTATCCAATGCCTTTGTGACTTAACAAAGTCGGTCAAGCCCGACTGTAATTTGTTCTGTACCAACGAATGTAAATGCTCAGTGTACAGCTTTTTCCTGCAGGAGCAGCTGCAGCGAACTTTGTTTTGTTCATAACTTGACTATCGATCATCCGATCCGGAGGGGGCGTGGCTAAAATTAAAAATAAACTAGCAGCTTATGTCCCATAAATGTTCGCCATCTTTTACCATCTCCGAGAGATGTTTGTTCATACGCAGAGACGGAACATATCTATATCGACTTGGCTGTTGTTGCTGATCAAGAAGACATATTGATTATAGGGTCGGAGATGTTTGTTCCAGCTGTTACATATGGTATATACATTTGCAGAATCTGTGACTGCACAGAAAAAAATGGCGAGATAGGATCAAACCCAAAGTAATTGATTTGATCTCGACCTTCAGATTGAAATTTCAAGCTCGAGTCGTACTAGATCGAGCTTGATAGAAGTTCGAACGACTTGAAACAATCCTGAAAAGTGTGTATCAATCCGCAAAAGGCTCATGTCGATCTCGAATCCGTACTTGAAGGTGAGTACTGTAAACGTTAGAATTTTTCTTCAAGACATTTACTAGATATAGTATTTATTTTTTCGCGTGAAGGAGGACCAAAAAAATACGCTATGACCGCAGAATGCACACCACCCACAACATCCGAGTCAGCTCTGGTGACAATTTTCAAAATACTTTTGTATATTGCTTGGTTTCTGAGTTTCAAACAACAAAATCAGGCAAGGAAAAATGTCTCTCAGTAATTTTTTTATATGGAAATTGACAGCTAAAGGAAACCTTGAAAATCAAAAAGTCCTGGCTTGAGATTGAAGTCAGCACTGATATCCTATGTCTATATCAAATAATCCTGACTTGAGATTGACGTTAGTTCGGATGTCCCATGTCAAAGCGAATGAGAGAACGAAATTGAGAGCAAGAAAATCTCTCTCATCAGTACTATGAGGCTAAATGGGTAAACTAGGGCGGACATTTGATGTATGAAAATATGTACGCTGCTTATACCATGCGTTTTGATGTAGAAAAAAATGGGTGCTAGTGTCTGCGCATTGGACCTAAAGTTTATCACTCATACGTACTGTTGCCATGCTTACAATCTTAAGTTTAAAGTAGTTGGCGCAGCGGTTAGTGTGCGCGACCGCTGTGCATGAGGTCGTGGGTTCGATCCCGCCTCGGAACATCTAATGAAAAGTTTTTTCTTTGAATAAACTTTACACCCGGCCACACCCCTTTGCTGTGGGCGCCAGCTTTGTAGTAATTAGCAATGAAAAGCTTCTCAAACTGCCGTTAGGATTCGGCGTTAAACTGTAGGTCCCTTTCGCTTGTGCTAAAATTAGAGGCGCACGAGCCAAGAGATTGAGAGAGGCTCCGTTTTGGCCCTTTGGGGCTCTGTCAACTTGACAAGCTTTGGGGCTGCGTCAACCTGACAAACCATTTTACTTTTACTTTTAAAAGCCAATGGGCAGAGGAATAAACTCAAATTAAAGTTTTTTGATTTTTGAATTTAATATGTACACCTGTTAAGGAATCATTTAAGATGCGTTCCTCATGGAAGCTTATCGGCGTCCACCCTAGGGTACACACACATGCGCAAAGGCTTCTATCAACTTGGTATTTCATTTCATCGGCGCAGTCCCAGAAATTTCTTCCAACCAAATTCCAACCCAAAACCAATTCTCGATGTCTTAGAAATCTCTTACGGTTGGTTTCAAACCTCTTGTATTATGTTGGGAGATTTTGGGAAACCAACCAATACATAAACCAACCAATAGCGACTTCACGAACCCACGCAATATATCACTGTTTTTGTAGTAGGACCATAATATTATACACTCACCTTTCGAACTTGACTTTTGAACTAGACTTTCGAAGAAAACGGAATCTCTCGAAGTTCTGGGACACTGACGGGTTTCTCTAGCGATTTGAAAACCAACCGAAGCCAAAATCTCTAGAGATTTCCAGGACACCCCCGTATGTGTCGATTTTTCTACTATGATGCCTTGCAATTCCCAAACAAATATAGCAATGCTGGCATGAGAAGAAAGCTAAAGTCTATTACAGATAGAACCAGGGGATGCCAGCAACTAATGATCTCGAGACGGCAAGAACAGGCTGATTTGAAAATCAAAAATGTCGTTCAAAAAGTCGCATGGTGCTCTTGTGAGAAACGTGGGCGGTAACATAAAGTTTCATCAAGTAAGGGCACTGTAGTCGAGTGCCCCGACTCTAAAATACCCTTTACCCTTTAATGCGTGTGTTTTCATTCATATTCTAGACAAATGAATACATGCACACTGTGCACTGTGCACCCACTTGTGGCTGGTAACATACACATACAAACCAGCGCGCAGGCTCTCTCTAGCTGACAATGACTTTATATTCCCATTTTTAATGAGATAATGTCAATCTCATTCATTTATGATGCAATCTATTTTCGGGTTGAGTGTAGTTTGAATATCGAGCTCAATTTTTTCTCGGCAAAACTTGCACCAAACCGATTTCTAGATCAAATCAAGTTCTAATTTCGAGCTTAAGTCAATATTGGGCCTTCTTGATTTGATCCTACTAAGGGATCAAGTAGAGTTCTGACAACAAGCTTAAATCAATCCAAGTGGGATAAAGTCGTGATCAAGACAAGAATTCCAAGATTAAAAAATCCGGGTTTGACCGATTTCTGACATCGTTTGGGATTGATTTAATCCCGAATATCTCCGATTTTTTTATTCTGTGTGTGTACCTTTGGTACAGAGTACAAACAAATCCGAATTCCGAAACTATTTGATATTCTCGTAAATTCATTATCATTCGCGGTTCAACGAGAATAAATATATTCTCATTTTTTGGCGATTAGAAAGATCAAACGATATAAAAATCCACGATCTTCTCTTAAATGATCTTACGCATACAACATGGCAAACCAGAAACAGTCAAACATACGAAAGTTACATCAACAAATCGCTAATTTTGTCATACACTTGGCTGGCGTTGTCGCCACTTGACTGCCTTTTACCAAGCAAAAACCAATTCTTGTGGCTGGTAACTTCTTTCAATTGATTTTCAGTATATTTTTCACACGGTATATAAACATCGGTGCAGCTTTTGCGTGTTTATTATGGATTATAGAAATTTTTTGCTGTGTCCTAAGACCCAAGCATGAAACATCATGCGCCTGGATTTTATATCTATTTTTTTTTTGCGCCACGCCTTCCCTTTGGAACGGACACAATTTGTGGCGGATTCTTGACACAAAAGTCAAGTGTTACTTTGCCTCAAGTGTTGCAGCCTGTTGGAAAGCTCCTCCGCATAAGCCTCCTCCCTTGCCTCTCACGATGACTTTACGATACAGTTACCATCTGCTTCGTCATCGAAAAAGTATCTTTTATTTTTTATAGAAATTGTCACACCTATTCACCCGGACACACACACAAGGACACCCACAGTGGTCTGGTTTGGATTTTGTTTAGTAATTTGTGTTAGTTATCAATCTTCTTCAAAGTCTAATCTCTTAGCCTTAGGCACGCAGAAAATGTGCAAAATTGAGTATTGTAAACAAACTCGGCTCCGAAGTGGTCAAAAACCCCGGCCAATTAGCCCTAATTGCTGGATCCGCCCACTTGGCAAGTGGTTTCGAAATTCAAGCTCATCGCTGCTTAGTCCAAACATCCGGCCCAGGCGAGTTGCTGAACAATGCAGCTAACAAGCAAAATGCGATTAACCCACAGGAAGCTTGGAACCAAAACAGAGAGGAAGCCAAAACTTACCCAAATGCTTCCAGATATGATTCTCGAATTGCGACGTCCAGCGATGCAGGCCGTTGATGCTGATATGAAGTACATCCTGCGGACGCGGCAGTTGCCTAGGGAGACCGCTGACCCCCAAGCTGCCAGATGCTGCGGCAGGCAACAATTTGCCAAAAGCAATTAATTCCGTGGGCAGCATTTTCAGCATATTAGCATCGAAGCAGCGCAGCGGCTGCAGTGTGGCATTCAGTTGGCTAAAGGGCAACAACGGGCAAAGGGAGTCAGCCAAATGGGAATTTTTCGAAAATCAAAGAATAAGGCTAGGCCGAAGTTGTTATACACTTGCAGTTCCTATAGACCAAAAAGCACCTTATTGAATAGCTTTTTGGCATTGAAAATGCTTCTTTAATCGCTGCAAGGGTATACAAATTTCGGCAAATCACACTCACCCCTCATACTGGTAGGCCGTACTGCCGCCGTCACTCAAGCTGCCATGTTGTCCGCCACTGCCAGAGGCCAAGCCTCGTCCACCCACACCTCCAGCGCCAACATTTTGCATTTGCAACGCTTCGTCGCCTCTGCCATTGGCCATTTTCAGCAGGGAGGCACCTTTGTATATCGTTTCGGGTGTTAATGTTATTAAAATTGCCGACGTTGGCTCCACCACGTCCAGCTGCAGTTCGCCATCGGTAAAAATGCGCGCTCCAAGCGCCTTGACAATCACCGGACTAGTGCGAATCAGCTCCGCAATGCCCTTGTGTGCACAACGCCGACGTTCCGTCGATGTGGTGGCTGCTGATTCTGTTGGTGTTGCTGGTGCGGCTGTTGCAGCTGCGGCCGCCACTAGGGGCAACAGCAACAGCATCCAAATGGCCGGGCAATGGCTATGTCGCCTACCCAAACTCATCTCTGATGCACCCGGAGTGACAGCCATATATATATATAGACACGCTACTATCCTTTATCTATTTGATTGCACTAACGAGTCTCGCTCAGGTTGGCATCGCAGTTTTATCGCTGCGGTGGCTTCAATTTACTCTTTTCGGCAAAAGTCACGTTTCGGTCTTGATTCTTTTATGGGTCTTGCCCCCCACCACCACGTTGCCCGAGTGCAGTTGGGCACTTAAAACGCGTTGACATTCATTGCAAAGCTGGAAAGAAGAAAGATAGAGATAGAGAGCGAGAAATGAATTTCATTTAAATAAATGGAGGCAAAGGCTTGATTTATGAAAAGAACTTGATAACACTTAAAGAAATTGAAAAAACTTTCCAGAGAAAACTTTGGGTAAAATGGACTGTAAGGGTTTCAAATTTAGCTGAAGCATTGCGATTGTATTGAAGAGATATTCTACGTTTATGCTTAACTAAAGAATCATGATTGATTCTTCATCTCAGAAACCTTCCAGGGCAAGCGTCCAACAATTCCCAAAAGTTTAGTCGCAATTCGAAATTTTACAAATTTCGCGGTTTTTCGACCATTTTCCCGCTCGTTTCTTCAGCTTAAAAACCTTCCAGGGCAAGCGTACAACCAATCCTCAAAATTTCATTACAATCGGATGGACGGCATAATTTTGGCTAATTTCGCGGTTTTTGGACCATTTCTCGGCCGAAAGTGGAATTGATTCGTGTTCTTGTAAAAGTAAAACGAACAAATTTTGCGGCTTTAAAAATAATAGGGGGAAAGTTAACTTCGGCCGGCCGTAGTTTTGCATACCCTTGCAGCCTCCTTTAAAAACAAAAAAGTTTTTCTAAGACAACTTTTCGGGCCTTAAGCGCAATTTACACGAACTGATCTCTCAGCTGAGTATTGTATGTCAACCCGTGTAAACAGGAGTCTGAGCCTACTCAGCTAAGCTATCAGGTGTAATAAAACCGGTTCAAATTAAACTATTCGCACAGCTGAGCGCTCTTCTTAGTCATGTGTAAATGATGAACTAAGTTGCTCAGCTGAATTTTTTGACATTCAGGTCTGAAAAACACAGCTGAGCGATCAGGTAGTGTAAATTGAGCTTAACTTTTCTAAGGGAGCTATTTTAAATAAATGTCAAATTTCGGCAAAACTTAAAGGAATCATGGAAAAGAATAACAAACTGACAAATACAAAATATTGGAGGCGATTCCATTAAAAACAAAAAAATAGGGAAAAGTTAACTTCGGCTCGGCCGAAGTTTTGTATACCCTTGCAGCATCCATTGAAAACAAAAAAGTTTTTGTAACTAAGACTACTTTTTGGACCTTACTTTTCTATGGGATCTATACTACATAGATGTCTGACTTCGACCAAACTTGGTGAAATCTTGGAAAAGCATAATACACTCAATGCGAAATTTGGAGGCGATCCCATTTAAAACAAAAAAGTTTTTCTCACTAGAACTTCTTTTTCGACCGATCATTCATACTGCAGCTATATGCTATAGTCATCCGATTTCAATTAAACTTTGTAGAAATGTGTCCAAAGTATATACAATAAGAATTTGCCAATAATAAGGACGTTTTCATTAAAAACAAAAAAGTTTTTTTCACTAGAACTAGTTTACTTTATGTGGTCGGAGATGCTTCCTTCTATGCGCTACAAACATCCGGACAATTTTATAATACCCTCTGCAAGGGGTATAATATCTGATTTGAAACTACAATACTTGCAAAAGAATATAAAGTAGTAAGGGTTTTGATTAATTTAAAAGAAATTTACAATTTGAAGTTAAAAAGTAAGAGCATAAAATAGAACCTAATTTTTTTCATCCTCCGCACACTGGGCCAGCCGGCCGAAATTTTGGCCAAAAGTCACACTTTTTTGTTTCGGAGACTGGATAAAACGATTGTCGGAAATGATTAAGAATACTTTTAGCTATTTTATGCCAAAATTTGGAACATTTTTACAAATTGATTTTTGAATGGTAGCAATTCAAAGTTGATTTTTCTTAAAATTGTTCAAAAAAACAGAAAATTAATATTCGAAACTAGGAAAGAAACAGCTTCTAGAGTTTGATTGTATATTTTCGACTACGGAAAAAAACTTCAATTAAAAATTTTAAATATGTTTCCAATTCTATTCGTTTTCATAAAAAATGGAAAAATCTTAAATTTTTTACATTTGGCAACTTTGACTTTTGAGTGCCCACGAGTGCCACTGGGTATTCACTGAAAACATGACTAATTATTTTCTTTAAATATTGTACTATAACTTAAATTTAAATATTGTACTATTAGATATATAAATGGTTTTGCTTTGGATTTTATTAAATCGCTTTTAAAAATGTATCCCCATTTGGCATCGAGCCAGTTTCAATTTTCAAGTCAGCCGAAAAGTATGCTTTTCCTTTTTTTAAAACATCGGAATTTGGACCGTGAAGACAAACTGTGAGAGCTAAGATATTTTCATTCCCATGGATTAAAATGTGTAGCATACTTTTAGAAGCACGGAATTACGGTTTAAAATATATACTGAAATTATTTTTTAATTAATTAATTTTTTATTTTTAATTTTTTGTTTTAAGAATCCAATATAAGGAACAGGTTAAATAAATGAAAGTAACAGTGAAAGTAATCAGCTTGACTGAAAATCCTTAACGGGGTGGGCAGTCAAAGTTAGTACCATTTTGGGTCAATAACTCATAAACGACTAATCAGATCACGACAATTTTTTTTTCCAAAAAACAACGTTTCCTTATAAGTACCTCTCTGAAAAATTTGGCTTAAATCTAATTACAAGTTTTTTTTTTTTAATTAAAAACCAAAAAGTTTAAAAATTTTCCAACTTTGATTTGGATTATCAATATGTTATAAAATTTTTAAATTTTTAAAAAATTATGTGCGTTAAGTTCAATCTTTTAAGAACATATCGTAAGAAGTTTCAGCTTCCTAGCTAGTCTGGTGTAGAAATTACAGAGTTTTGGCCAAAAAATGAGATTTCTGGCCCACAGTGCGCCGATAGCTTCGCTGACTTGGTCACTGTTTGGGTCACTGTTTTGGTAACTGTTTGGTAATAGCTTGGTTACCGTTTTTATCACTTTTTGGCCACTAATTTTTCACTGTTTTTCACTGTTTTAGTCACAGTTGTCACTATCGGTCACTGTTTTGGTTACTGTTTTGCTCACTATGTTAATCACTGTTTTGAGCACTATTTTAATCTAAACATTCCACTCTTTCGGTCACTGTTTCCTTCACTGTTTCGGTCACTGCTAATCCACCAACACCACCCACCCACTCACAACCCACCTGTTGATTAGGCTGTCTTGCAAAGACCAAAGCTGCTGACTTTGCAAAGTCAAAAGCGTAGCTAAAGAAATCTGTCGTAAGGACACCTTTGTTTCTATGCTATCCCCCCCCGACACTCCATCAGTTTATAGCTATCCTCACCAAATTTTGCACGGTCTTTTGGTACAAATACGCTGCACATTAGTCGGAGCCGGCCGGATCGGATGACTATAGCATATAGCTGTCATAGGAACGATCAGTCGAAAAACTAGCTATACTGAGAAAAACCTTTTTGTTTTCAATTGAAAAGACTCCAAACTTCGTATTTCTTAGTTTACTATGCTGCAGTATGAATGATCGGTCGGGAAAGAAGTTCTAGTGAGAAAAACTTTTTTGTTTTATTAACAGTTTGTTATGCTTTTTCATGATTGCACTAAGTTTGGTCGAAATCGTACATCAATATAGTATAGCTCTCATAGAAAAGTAAGGAACGAAAAGATGTCTTATTTAGAAAAAACAAACTGCAAGGGTATACAGAACTTCGGCCAAGCCGATGTTAACTTACCCCTATTTTTCTAACTAAGACTTCTTTTCGGACCTTACTTTTCTATGGGAGCTATACTATATAGATGTCCGATTTCAGCTTACCTTTTGGAATTATGAAAAAGCATAATATACTGATAGTTTCGAAATTTGGAGGCGATTCCATCAAAAACAATGGGATAATTCTTTTTACAATTTTAGATATTTTCGTATCTTGAAACATTCGTCTGTAATGGTAGACTAATTACAAATAATTAAATTGCTGAACACCTGCTATTTCTTTGCGGCTAGGCAAAAACGAAAAGTAAAACGTGAAATTTTCGATTTCTGACACATCACGAAACTCCTACCAGTTCGATAGGCGTTCATCAACTGCTAGTCGTGTATCGTAGGTTAAAGGGTTGCCAGACCATTAGAAAAGTGATAATTTGGTTCTTAAATTCTTTTGTGACTAATTATTTCAAAGTGATGGCAACTAAGGAGGTACAATGTGCTCGACTGAATTGCACAATAAACTCAAAGTTTAATTTGCTAAGTGCATGTGCATGTGTCTACTGTCTGAGAAGTCTACAGTATACGTTGCAGTCTCACAAAACTGACTCCCGAGCTGAGCATTATTTTGACCTTCAGCAATTTGGAGCTATAAATTTGTATAGCCTATGGTATTGTGTTGTATTTGTTATTGTAAAAAAAAAATCAAGTCTAATTTGCTTTTATTCGATAGCTGTAGTTTCACAACTATCAATCGATATGCGGCAGTGGGACCACTAGTTCACAAAAGTTATTTCGAATTTCACGTGGAATTCAGAACACAAAAACGAAAACGTTTCGGAATTGATGCCGAATAACCTTTAAAAAGTAAGTCGAATTGAAAACAAAACTGTATATTTAATATTTATGGATCTTCGGCCTGGACTAGAACTTTTTTGCGCTTAAAGGGGGGATGGGGAGGAATTTTCCAAATCTGAAACAAACTCGATTTGAATCTGGTATACCTACCTACCTCCATGCAAAAATTTGTGGCTCTATCTCTTATAGTCTCTGAGATCGACGCGCTCATACGGACAGACGGACGGACAAACGGACATGGCTAAATCGTCTCGGCTGTTGATGCTGATCAAGAATATATATAGCAATGTCGCAAATGCTTCCTATTACCTGTTACATACACAACTTCATGATTCCCCTCCCCTTTTCATATTTTTAATGGGAGCAGCGATTTTTTTCGCAATTTCGTACAATTTTCTAACTAGTTGTGCTATCCATCCGAAATAAAAAAAAAAAATTGAAGCTGTCATTTAAAATTAAAACAATACCTATACACGCATACAATGTTTTAACAAAAATCCATCAAAAGCGTCCAGCAGAAGTCAATCAAATTTTTTTTTTATTGCTTATGTTTGATGGGTGATTTTTGATGTATGATGAATGCTGCTAAGCACGCCCATTGTGTACGCCCCACGTCATCCGCATGAGATGAGATGTAAAAAGAATTGCGATTTGATTTCGCTCTCGGTTTTTAATAAATCCTTACAATGTATAAAAAAATATTGATTTTGTGTGGGAGCTATATCCGAATGAAATCCGAGTGGCTTTAAGCTTGGTAGAAATAAATAAGTTTAGAGCTAGTCTTTTTCAATAAATATACAGCTGTGCACCCATTTTCACCTAACTTTTGCGATTTCAGCATATGAACGCTTGAATTTTCGTGTTCGTAGTCGTTGCTTTATATTGAAAACGACAGACGTAAACATGTTCATAGGAAAAACCAAAAAGAAAGTCGGTCAAGCCCGACTTTAACATACTCTGTACCTGTGATGAGCTACCCATCACCGTTGCGACCAATGCTGCCCATAATTTTTTGTGTTGCTTATAACTCAAGAACCGTTTATCCGATCTTTACTAATCCTGATTACTAAATATGTCCAGAAGGTTCGAACCTTCTATCTATAGAAATGACGGAGATATGAAGTTTTTTCTAAATTTCGGGGGCGGGAGGGGGCGTGGCAAAAATTGAAAATAAACTGGATCTGCCTGCAAATATAAGAAACATATGTCCCATATATGTCAAATCTCTATCTCTTACACTCAAATAAAAAATCAATCCAAACGGGCTTACATCAATCCGAAACATGATTGAAAACAGGGTAATCCCCGATATTCTTAAGGCGATCCGAAAAAGATTGATTTGATCTCCCTTTTTTCAATTCTGAAAAGATCAAATTTCTCCCGCATAAAGATTAAATTAATCAAAAAATTCGAGCTCAATTTAATTCCAAAGCAGGATCACTTTAAGCTTTATTGCGATTCATTTGCTCCCAGAAAGATTCCTCTACCTTTCCTTTCTTCCTCCATTTTCCACCAATTTTGGTATATTTAAAGCTTCTGAAAAAAACAAAGAAATATTAAAATTATTGTTGTCTTGTCTGGGACTCGAACTCACACAACCTTTCAGCTTTACACTGAACACGAATGGCATGGTATTTCATCGCACATCACCATAGTATATGATTGTTGCCGCATGTCTTAAGTGCTATTTATACTTTTCTGCTATCGTTTCTAAATAATGAACATTGTGATCTCGAAAGGGATTGAAGTAAGCACATATGGAATGAAACAAGCTCGAAAGGATTGCGTCAAGCCTTAAAAGACTGAATTGAGTAGAATATCCCGAAAATCGAAATTGAATTTTTAAGCTCGTGGCAGGATTAGTCTAAGAAAAAATAGATTGAATTTATCTCGCCGTTTTTTTTTCTGTGTACCATCTCTGAGATCTGTTTGTTCATACGGACTGACGGGCATGGTTATATCGATTTGGCTGTTGATGCTGATCAAGAATATATATACAACTAAGAAAAAAACTGCGGTCAAAAATGCAGCCCAAGCAGACTCCTTTTTAAACCATTTCGTTCATGAATTTTTGTTCACAAAGCAAGTCCGACGTTCACGGCAAAACACCAGCTCTGGTCACACTACATTACAAGAAACATTCGCGATCGTTAAAAAACCGACCAGTTGTTCGGAAATCATGAACAATTGATGTTCTGGTGTTGGTTTTGAACTTATGCTGCTCTGAAACTCCCAAGCAATTAAGCAATGCTGGCTTAAGGAACCCTCTGCTTCTGCTCTAATGATAGAACCGAGAGGTTCCTAATCCTCCTGTTCAGTTGACCAGCCTCCTTTGTGGTGTTGAGTTTGTCTATTAATGTTATGTGGAAACATAACATGATCTTTAACCAGCTTAAACTTGCTAGTTTTAATATAATAAATGTCTTAAAATCAGTCACATTGTATAACCAAAAGGTTCACAAAAATGTACCAAAATTGTTCGAAAATTGAACCCAATATGTTACCAAAATGAGACCGCGATGTTTCCAAAATAAGACCGAGATGTTCCAAAATGCTTCCCAAAATGTTGCCAAAAAGAGCACCAAGCGTTCTTAGAACGTAACCAAAATGTTTCTAAAAAGACTCCGAAAGATTGTAAAATGACCCCAAAATGTTCCCAAGTTGAGCCCAAAATGGTATTAACGCAACACCTTAACGTTAATGAAGATCGAACAACGGGTCTTAAAATTGCGATCATGAAATGACACCGCCGTTCACAGTTCACGAAAAACGGGATTACTCTACTTTTGTAAACGAATAGTCTTGATTTCAGTAGACTTTGAACGGATTTTTTTCTGAGTGTACTTTATAGGGTCGGAAATGCTTCCATCAGGCTGTTGCACAAACTTAATATACTCTGTGTACCTCTGGTACAGAGTATAACAGGAAAGAAAGTCGGTACCTGTGAAGTGCTGCCCATCACCATAGCGACCGGTGCTGCCCATAATTGTTTGTTTTCCTTATAACTCGACAGCCGTTCATCCGATCTTTTCCATTCCTTTGGCGGATCGTTAAATAATCTTGATTCCGAAATATGTTCAGCAGGTTCGAACCTTCTATCTATAAAACTGACGGAGATATGACGTTTTTTCTAAATTGCGGGAGCGGGAAGGGGCGTGACTAAAATGGAAAATAAACTTGATCTGCCTGCAAGTATAAGAAACATATGTCCCATAAATGTCAAACCTCAATCTCTTACCATCTCTAAGATCTGTTTTTCGTTCAGACAGACAGACAGACGGACATGGATAGATGGACTCGCCTGTAGATGCTGATCAAGAATATATTTACTTTATAGGGTCGGAAATTCTTCCTTCTGGCTGTTACATACTTTTGCAAAAACTTAATATACTCTGTGTACCTCTGGTACAGAGTATAAAAACTAATTGTTATTATTTTAATGGTTTGGGGTATATATTCGGTTATATTGAATCCTTCCTATTTTATAAGTTGGATCATTTAAAGTCGACAACTTTGGTTTAAATGGCCCAATTATTTGCCTGGGATATATCCCCCTTTTCGGTCAACTTTAAAGCAACCATAACAATGACCGCTAATGGCTCTAGTGGCCTTCAATCTTTTGTGTTTAAATAAGTTCTTGGAGTTCTGTCAAATGTTTTATATTACAAACTAGCCAACTCCTTTCGATACTAGTGCGACTTGGCATGGCCTTCTTGTTTACCTGATGCCAAGTAGAGTTTAGTTGATGGTCTAAAGCTTTTAACAGATTGTCTTAAGAACTAACTTGGCCCATTTGCAAAATCAAAAGCAAGCAAAGTCACTCAAAAGGCCATAAAAAATGAAGAAACAATAACAATTACACTGATGGCCGCTCGTCCCAGAGAAGGCGTGGAAAGTGGAAAGTTGAAAGTGAGTTTCAGTTTTTCTGGGCCAGGCACTGCCATAAAACAATCGAGAGCTCAATTGTGCGCGCCCGGTCGCATTTATTGTCCAGTTTCAGATTCAGGTTGCGCCTGCAGCACAGGATATGCACATTCGGAACGATTTCATTTCCAGTCGTAACTTTGTTAGCTCCGCTTGGCCAGAGCGAAGGAGAGTGGACAGAGGACAGAGGAATTCCCACATTTATCTCACAAAATGTTTTGCTTTTCTATTATTGTTTTCACCCGGAGAGTCCCGGGTTGTGCGTAAAAATTCTATTTGATTATACGGCGTTTATGTTGTGCATTTTGTTTTCGAACTGCTCCTTTGCCCATGCCCCAGGCCCGGACCGGAGCGTCCCGGCCTTTGTTTGTTTTGCCTGGACGTTGCAGAAATATTTAATCCTGGTATTTATTTCCTGCACCCGGATATGAAAGCGAATGCATTGACTTTGATGGCGCCACCCCATTTTGGCCAGCCCAGCAAATATCTTAAATGGACTGCAACTGCACCCATCAAGTGGGTTGGTTGCATTTAATTATTTTTGTGGGCTAAGATGCACACGCTCCAGTTGTAATGGCTGCAATAAATTGCATACTGCAGCATTAAACATGGGTCAAGGGAGACTGGTTAAGCACACGTCTATTTGAACTGCAATCAGAGGGAAATGTGGGGCACAACTGTGGCTGTGCTGTGCTACCATGGGCCAATTATATCGAGTTTATGCACAGAGATAAAAACATTAATCGCTCGAGTGAGTTATAGATTTAAAGTAAGGGCCGGCTTTTCCAGAGGCTAAAGACCAGGGACGAAAGAGTTATCCAATATGTACCACTGACTTAGCATTCGGACTTTCTCAACTTTCACTGGCAATAATTTTCGATATTTGCCTTGTCTAAAAAGTCAAAAAAAGTAATACATTAACACACCTATCAACAGATAGACACACATACATACACCTGCTTACCCACTAACCAAAAACTGCTATATAATTACTGGTAAGCTTTGACTCTACCTATGTATTCAAGCCAACTTTCTACCCTTCTGCAGTTTCAGCTTCAGCTTATCCATGAGTAGAAGCCCCCAAAACCCTTCAAGCCTCAAGAAATCGATCGTAAAACCATCGATTACCTTAACAAAATCAAAATGCTCGAAAAATATTTGCGGCTTTCCAGTTCGCGTGGGCTTTCATCAGGCGAACGTGGCGAACACTCTCAACATGCCCACCAGCATGCGCACTTATGGCTTAATCAAAACGAAAAGTTCTTCCACTCCGTTCCCCAGGCCCACTTCAGAATTGGACAAAAATCTGCTACGTCTGCGATTGGAGGCGGAGAAAATTAAGTGCGATGTCCCATCGCTGGTGCAAAGTTTGCTATCGTCCAGCGACTCTAGCTACCATACAGATCCGGAATTGGACGGACACGTCACCGTTAAAGGCAAGGCGAATTTTGATAACCGTTCGAGTATTATGATAGAAAAGTTGAGGTCGGCCAGTCAACTAAGTTTTAAGCGGCGTCGCCGTCTCTTCGATGAGGGAGAGTTCACCATTGCCAAGGGCAAGAAATTGGGTGATGACTACCATAAGGAAAAGGAACCATTGCCCAGTCCTGAAAATGATGGAGTCCAACTGAAGGACAGGGGTTCAATGGTCTCTTACTTATATGACATCGAGAGGGCATGCCGAAACTTTAATGTTAAGATTGCCAAGGGCTTCGAGCTCTAAGCTGTTTCTGAGCAGAAAAAAATACACTTAATAATACTTACAAACTTAAGATGATGAAGCAAATTTTTATTTAAAAAGAAAATAGAGATCGGTCACCCCTCTCTGCTGTTGGCGCCAACTTTGTAGTAATTAGCCATGCAAAAGCTTCTCAAACCGCTGTTCGGATTCGGCGTTAAACTGTAGGTCCCTTTCTCTTGTGCGAAAATTAGAAGCGCACAAGCCAAGAGATTGAAAGAGGCTCGGCTTTGGCCCCTTGGGGCTGTTGTCATCTTGACAAGCCGATTTTACTTTTACCGACTATTAAAAGCTTAAGTTTGAAGTTTGGTGCCTTTACCTTGCACATTTTTTTTTTGGTAGATTTTAATAGAGAACGCTTGTTATTGATTTACAAACATGGACAAAATTGGTCATCGTTATGTGATATAATACTTTCATATAAAAAGTCTTAGTCCAACCACTATTAAAAAGGAGCTGGATTCTACCTTACGTAATTCTGCTCCATCGTTTACAACAATAAAATATTGGGTGGCTGAGTTTAGGCGAGGTCGTTTGAGCTGCGAAGATGAACATCGTAATGGGCGTCCAAATGAGGTGACCACTTCAAAAATGGTGGCCAAAATTAAAAAATGTGTATTGAGCGATTGAGAGTTCGTGAGTTAGCAGAATGTGTAGGCATTTCAAAAAATGCTGTGCATCGCATATTGACCGAAAAATTAGACATGAAAAAGTTATGCGCAAGATGGTTGCCGCGTTTGCTGTTCCATCATGACAATGCGCCGGTTCACACCTCTGCCGTTGCAATGGCTAAAATTAATGAACTCACGCCCCTTATTCGCCAGACTTAGTTCCCTCTGATTATTTCTTATTTCCAAACTTGAAAAAATGGCTCGGAGGAAAAAGATTTGGCAACAATGAAGAGGTGGAGTCGGAGGTTAAGGCCTATTTTGAAGAGCTTCACAGTTCTTATTATAAAAAAGGTATAGAAGCTATTGAACATCGCTGGGAAAAGTGTATCGACCTAAAAGGATCCTATGTTGAAAAAAAACAAATGATACAATTTTGTGTTTCAGTAGTTAGGTCGGCTATTTCTGGGGCCGCCCTCGTATATAGTATAGCTGTCATAGAAAAGTATAGTCTGAAAAGTGGTTTTAGTTAGAAAAACTATTTTGTTTTCAATGGAGATGTCCTCCAAATTGGTTTGTGTTTGTTTTATATTCTCCCACACAATTCTACAAAGTGTGGTCAAAATTGGATGACTATAGCATATAGCTGCCACAGAAACGATCGGTCAAAAAACTAGTTCTTGTGAGAAAAACTTTTTTGCCTTAAGGCCTTTATCCAGCACTGCGGCGTTTGTTTTGTTCTCCACCCCCCATTTGCCTCCATCTATACGCTCACCACATCCAAAATAATTGTCAACAATATATTCCTGAGCTGTGCAATAGCTGTTTTAGGTTCCACACATGCTTAAGAAACGCCGCTATCGATACGCCGCTATCTATAAAATGTGTGGATTTTGGTCAAGTTGCAGGATACTAAACAAACGAAATCGTAAACAGAAAATTCCTGGCACAATTTTTTTCATATGAACTTTCGCAGGAATTTTTTGGTTTTGCGTTGCTGGATACCCGGCTTTAAGCATAGTACGGAGAACGCCAAACTGTTTGTGCGCACAAAAATTTGCAAAAGTGGATTGTAAAATCACATTAGTGTGCTGAGACAGCCAAAAAATACCAAGAATAAGGCGTTATTGGTAATTTTTAAAGGTACGGTCACACATTTCCCCGGCTTACAAACAATTTAATGAGGATTTCAAGTCGCAACAATAAACAAGTAGAGGAGGAGACCCAGGCTCACCAAATACCCTGTTCCCTTGACTTCTTGTGTTTTCATACACATATACACACACTCACACATACACACACACTCTATAACACGCACGCGCAAACGCGGTAACTGACAATGCAAGGCCCCCCCCCCCCTCTCTCCCACAAGCGAAATTGATTCGTATATAACTTCGGTGTTTTTCGTCCGATCTTATTGATCTTTTCAGAATAGATAGATATTGGGCCTTACTTGATATATGTAAAGTTTGGAAGGTCTATCTTAAAAATTGTGGCTGTGACAGTTTTTTTGCGCTTAAAGGGGGGAGGGGGAGGAGTTTTCCAAATCTGAAACAAACTCGTATTGAATCGTGTATACACCTACCTACATTCAAAAATTTGTGGCTCTAGCTCTTATAGTCTCTGAGAAACACGCGTTCATACGGACAGACGGACGGACAGACGGACGGGCAGACGGACAAAATCGACTCGGCTGTTGATGCTGATCAAGAATATATATTCTTTATAGGGTCGCAAATGTTTCCTTCTCCCTGTTACATACTTTTGCACAACTTCATGATCCCCCTTTTCCCATTTTCAATGGGAACAGGGTATAAAAATAGGGGAAAGTTAACTTCGGCTCGGTCAAAGTTTTGTATACCCTTGCAGCTTCCATTGAAAACAAAAAAGTTTTCTCAGACTACTTTTTGGACCTTACTTTTCTATGGGATCTATACTATATAGATCTTGGAAAAGCATAATACACTGTTAATTACGAAATTTGGAGGCGATCCCATTTAAAATTAAAAAGTTTTTCTCAATAGAACTTCTTTTTCGACCGATCATTCATACTGCAGCTATATGCTATAGTTATCTGATTTTGATAAAACTTTGTAGAAATATGTTAAAGTATATAAAATAAGAATATGCTAATAAAAAGGACGTTTCATTAAAAACAAAAAAGCTTTTCTCACTAGAACTAGTTTTTCGACCGATCGTTCCTATGGGAGCTATATGCTATAGTCATCCAATTTCGACCAAACTTAGTGAAATCATGAAAAAGAATAGTAAACTAAGAAATACGTACTTTGAAGGCGTTTCCATTAAAAACAAAAAAGTTTTTCTCACTAAAACTAGTTTTTCGACCGATCGTTCCTATGACAGCTATATGCTTTAGTCATCCGATCCGGCCGGTTCCGACAAATGTGCAGCGTATATGTACCAGAAGACTTCGTGCAAAGTTTGGTAAGGATAGCTTTAAAACTGACGGAGGAGATAGCATAGAAACAGACAGACGGACAGACAGACGGACGGACGGACGGACGGACAAGGCTAGCATATAGCTCCCATAGGAACGATCGGTCGAAAAACTAGTTCGAGTGAGAAAAACTTTTTTGTTTTTAATGAAAAAGTCCGTTTTATTGGCATATTCTTATTTTATGTACTTTAACACATTTCTAGAAAGTTTTAGCAAAATGGGGTGACTATAGCATATAGCTGCAGTATGAAAGATCGGTCAAAAAAGGAGTTCTAGTGAGAAAAACATTTTTGTTTTCAATCGAAGCTGCAAGGGTATTCAAAACTTCGGCCGAGCCGAAGTTAACTTTCCCCTATTTTTTTTTATACCCTTGCAGAGGGTATTATAAAATTGTCCGGATGTTTGTAACGCATAGAAGGAAGCATCTCCGACCACATAAAGTATATATATTCTTGATCAGCATAACGTGCTGAGTTGATTTAGCCCTGTCTGTCTGTGCGTCCGTCCGTCTATGCTATCTCCTCCGTCAGTTTTAAAGCTATCCTCACCAAAATTTGCAAAATCTTCTGGTACATATACGCTGCACATTTGTCGGAACCGGCCGGATCGGATAACTATAGCATATAGCTCCCATAGAAACGATCGGTCGGAAAACTAGTTCTAGTGAGAAGAACTTTTTTGTTTTTAATGGAAACGTCCTTTTTATTGGCATATTCTTATTTTATGTACTTTAACACATTTCTACAAAGTTTTGTCAAATCGGATGACTATATCATATAGCAGCTGAATAAATGATCGGTCAAAGAAGAAGTTCGTGTGAGAAAAACTTTTTTTTTCTCAGATCAACTAAAAATTAATTTTTTCACAGTACTTCATATAAATAGAACATCATTGCACAGCTGCAAAAACAAAAAGCTTTTGAACAACTGTCATATTCATACGAAGCATTGTGACAAAAATAAAATATATTGTTTCTGAGAATAGGCCCTTTAATGGAATCGCCTTCAAAAAATGTACATGTTAGTTTGTTATGGTTTTGCATGATTCCACTAAATTTAGTCGAAATCGGACATCTCTATAGCTCTATAGCCATGGAAAAGTAAGGTCCGAAAAGTAGTCTTTTTAAGAAAAACAAACTGCAAGGGTATACACAACTTCGACCGAGCCGAAGTTAACTTCCCATCTTGTTCTTTAGTTAATATTATTTATCTTCTATCTCAAACTTCTTTCCAGCTTGTCGTGAAATTAAAATATTGGAGCAGCAACTATTTTACCAGTCAACTGACATTGGATTTACTTCTTTAATACTGAAACTTTATTTTGGTAAAAGCATTGGCCTTAAAACATCAACAACATTTAAAAAATACAAATGATTTGGTTTTTCTTTTTTCAGTTTATTAATAAAGGCCATGTTGAGTGGCGGCTCCGCATCTGCCTTGAACTTGAAAAGGGACGATTTGAAAATGGCCGACCATTATGGCAATTGAATGTCATGTTTTGTATGTGATGCTCTCGACATGATTGAATATCAAAAGGCAGTTGCCAAAAACGCAAATCTCTGGCATGTTTTGTTGTCTCCTTCGACCAGTTTTTTAGCAAGTGCGTCCCTCTAAGGACTCGTAAAACTGATAGCCCATACCAACCAGCCCTTGGGGCTGGGGCCAGTTTACAAAGCTCAGCACGTTTTTCGTTAAACTTCCACAAGTGGCGGGTGGTTGGGTCGGCTCCTTGTGGGCAGCGACGACAACGACGAAGGTAGGTTTTCTGCGTAAAACAGCAAAAATATTTTGTGCACAAATTATGCCTTGAATGCCAGGTCCCCAGTTCCCCAAAGGGACAAGGTTCTGGCGTTCCACACGCACACGCAATTATCCTCGGGGACAACTGTCGCCTTTTATCTGCACGAATGATTAAACCCGAAATGTTTTAAAATTAATTTTATAGTGTCGTCGTCGTTGCTGTAATCTGCCGCAGCCAGTATGTGGACTCGTATTCGTTTAATCTGCGGATGCGATTGGTGTATTCATAAAATGGCTACTTGAGCCCGACATATGCTTCAGTGATGTGTATAAAAAAATAGTCAAGCAGAGAGCTTTCAGTTTTCCAACGGAAATGGAACAGGAAAAAAAAGTAGAGACCATTCCACTAGTTGATAGGCAGCCGCCACCCAATGCGTAGTCAGGCAACGAGCATTACAGCGGTTTGGGTATCTGGCATGACACTCAAAGTGGCACTTTATACCCTTGCAGTGGGTATGCCAATTTTTGGATTCAGGGAAGCTTCTTCGTAAGCTTAAAAAGTATATTCGGGATTGGACTTTGACCTAAACTATCAGGACTTTAAATGTAAAGTGTCAATAATAATGTGGCCTACTAAATTATAGGAGAGGAAAACTGTACGCTTGAAATGTACCTGGTGCTGAGCAGTCAGTTTCAAATCTCTCAACTTTAGTCATCTAATCTAGTAGACTGGCATTTTGGAGACTCTTCACATGTAAATGCAAGCAGTTGCAGTTCGAAATGAAACCGTTTATACGAAAATCTCTAGAGATTTCTGAAACACCGCCGAGTAACTTGGCAAGTTGGGGGATTTTGCTAATATCAATTGGTGTTGATTTGATTTTGAACTTCGACTCAATAGGCCAATGTACTTGATTTCTCTAAGAGAATCTAAACTTCGTTGCGCCAAGGTAAACATTTCACTATTTTTTTTCAATTTGCGCTCTCTCTCTCTCCCAATATGTAAATTATTTTGCACCCAAGAACAATTGAGCCACACAGCAAGTTTATCAATGAACACACAAAATTCCTGCATAACATTTGCGACCTAAATGGCACGTACTGTGGCTATATTAAATTCCGATTTTATTGATTTATATTCTCGTCTACTTTTTGCTTGATTCTATTACGCCTGACAATGAAATAGTTGGCAGTTAAGGAAATTAACCACAGCTTTTGAATATCACATTAGCAAACGCCTCTTTAAACAATTTTCAGACAGACAGAGGCAAAAGATATTTCAATTTTCGTTGCCTGAATTATGCAAACTCATTTCAAGACTAAAGCAAATTTATTACCCACACTCAAACCGAGGGGAAAAACAAAAACAAAGCCCAGAGGTTGCCGGCTCCATTAACCAAATGGCAATGGCAAGCGGCTCTGTTGAAATTTATGCGCACAATTAATTCTAAAATCCCAATCTCAGACAATATCAACATGGCTACGCCAGAAAGGGGATTTATCCTAAAACAAATTGTTAAATTGTGGAACGGTCTACCTGCAGCAGTCAATTATTGACACAAGAGTCGGGCAATTAATTTAAAGTCAAGCGGATTATTTGCCCTCTCGTATTTGCTAATTGGCTGTGCCAGAAAATCTTTGATTAGACAACGCAAAATCTCTAAAACCTTGGCGCCCGATTAGCGTTTGAAGTGCGATTTGCTCGCATAACTGTAAATGATGCGACTTAAGTGGCCTTTACCACTTTTGCCCCCAAGATTCGCAACAACAACAACAACAGCAACCTTCAACTTAATGAGCATTACCAAATGCGAAACTTTATGGTTAGTAGAAACTTGGTTTTGGCCGGGGTGGCGGGGCTGCTGTGGTATTTACTGCTCCTCTGTGCAAATTGTAATTATAATACCACTTAGCGGCATAAGAGCTTCCTTCACTACGGATGCTGCCTTTGGCTGTTGTGTTATGGCCAGCGTTGGCCAGTGACGGCTGAACGGGTTGAATGGGCGCCCAATTAGTTTATGAGGAATTTAATTAGAAGCCACATATACGACATTTTTTGCTGTGTGACACGAACAGTAGAAAAATGCTTAGGAATTTTCTACATACAAATAAAAATTTGTATTCAACAACACAAAAGGGCCCGGCCGAGCTTCTCTCACTCGATTGTGTAGTTTTTAATGGTAAGCTACTTACAGTCCCAGCCGATGTTAGATGTTGTACAGATGACGACTGATTAAAAGCTTTTTTTTATTAAAGGTGTACCTTTCGGCAAGATGTTGATGCAACCACAATATCAATTTTAGAAATCACTAGGTTAACTGAGGTACACAAAAATAATTAGTGGTGTTGCCGTTTTCTTTTCCTATCAAATCATGTGAAATCGAAATTTTATGTTTCCGCTTTCCAAAACCGACTGTGTTATTTGGCTTCTAATTTTAAATTTCTATAAGTTTTCATTTGACACTTTTGATGGCAAATCGTTTTAATTAAGTTCTTCAATTCTTCCTTTTGCAATTTCGCTCAATCGAATTGGGAAACTGATCCCGTTTATTTGGTTAAGTAAGTCTCTATATACATTGAAAATCTCACTAGGATCGGACAAAATCAAAGAAAACACAGAATGCTCTTTCAGCAAGAGAAGACAGCTTCAGCAACAGTTATGCTACTAACTAAAACGCGATGGGTATGAGAGGAAGTACTTGTGTGTACTGTACATTAGCATGCACCTCCTAAGTATGAAGTTTTGATGACCATGGGCCCACCTTTAAGTTGTTTCTGGGTGTATATGTACCAGACTTAAGTAAAATCCAAAGTAAACTAACTGTTTATTGTTCCAAAAGTCTTTATAAAAACTCTCTTGGTCTCCGCTTTTGTGAAATTCACGATTTGACAACAATTGAAGTGAAATACCAGAGCTCGTAAGTAACAATTGAACATTTTTGACTTTGCGGACTGCACAATTACTAAACCTAAAACATCCATGCACGCTTGCTCTCGCTCTGAGCAGAGCACTTCGTTTCTTCTTGTTTTTGTTTTCAGTTGAGATTTTTTTGTTTTGCTGATTCAATAACAATTTATAGACAGCGATTCGACTGACCGCTTGCACATTAAGAGTCAGTAGATGAGCAAAAAGCCGAACGACTCACCTCAAAGGGTCTTTTTTTCTTTTATTTGATTTGAGTGTGTGTGTGTGGCTTGTGTGAGTCGCAAGCCCAAACAGACACCTCACTCACACATACATAAACAGCATTGGCAAATGACTTTTATCTTCTTTGCTCGCGACGATTCGTTCAGTGAATGAGCAGAGCAAAATGTAAACAAATCCATTTGATGTTCATTGAGCACTGAGCGATTCGTTCATGAGCCGATGTGAACGGTTCATCTCTGACTTTTGCTCAAAGGGTCCGTAAATAACTGTGATTTTTGGACAACGAAAAACGGTCAATTGTTATTTGCTATTTTTGTGTAATACACATTAAAGTTCTACAGAAGGTTCGGTCCGTAGGCCCGAACACTCGTGAAGATTAAAGCTAACTTCGAAGTCCGGTCCTTAACTTGTCGAATCTGAGGTTTTGGTTCAAACCTATTTCATAGCATCTGAAGCTTATGAAATATTTTTGGTTCTATTTCTTTGCACTTTAGCAAGTTAATTAAATGGAAAACTGAAGAGAACTTATTTAATATTAGAAACCTTTTGATATATCTATCAACCGTTGTTGATAAAAGTCCCTGATCCTTCCAATATTTATTTATAGGGCAAACTTCTTAAAGCCAAAAACTTAAATTTAGGGGGGTGCCCCTTTAACGGATTGCTTTCAAACAAATGAAACATTTCAGTTTTATTGGGCACGAAAGAGGCTACAAAGTTTGAACTGAAAATTACTCATACGCCCCGGAAGCTACATTAAAATTTTAACAATGAATCCTGTGCTACATGTGTCGGGTTATCAATTCTTTAACTTGAATAAAAATATTCCCCAATTCTGTACCAAGAGGGAAAACGAGTTTCACGCATTCTTGGTTGGCCCTTTAAGTCTCAGATATGACAAGTCAGATTATCTGCCTGGTAACGGGCTGATAGTAATAGTTATAAAACATGAGGATCCGAAGATTGTCAATAAGAGGAAGTGCGAATGCAGTTTCCCAAAAACTGCACAATTTAGGACGAGATGGTTAAGCCAAAGTGAAAACAAAGTCCACAAAATAGTTGGCCTCTACTAGGAGTAAATAGTTTCATCTGGAAGCATAGACTGAAATGTTTCAAGCGCACTTTATAACGAGAGCGTAAGTAAAAGTCGGTGCTGCACTATTTCGATATACCAGTGACTCAGGGGAATTAATGTTGTATAGCCTTTCCTTATGTAAGTTAACAGAGCATTAACATTAATGAGACCATTTCAACATTATGTAAGCAAACAGCGCAAGCGGCACAAAAAAGTATGCAACGATTTTTATAACTCTGCCATTTATTATCCGATATTTATGAAAATATCAGAGATAGTAGATATTGTACACATACACTACACTGCAACATATGAGTTCGATATCTATTAAATTCTTTTATTTTTCTAAATAAGAGCACTTTTCGGACCTTACTTTTCTATGGGATCTATACCATATGGATGTCTGATTTCGACCAAACTTGGTGAAATCATTGAAAAGCATAATACACTGTTAATTACGAGGCGATCCCATTTAAAACAAAAAAGTTTTTCTCACTAGAACTTCTTTTTCGACCGATCATTCATACTGCAGCTATATGCTATAGTCATCCGAATTTGACAAAAGTTTGTTGAATTGTGCAAAAGTATATATAATAAGTATATGCTAATGAAAAAGAAATTTCCATTGAAAACAAAAAAGCTTTTCTCACAGGAACTACTTTTTCGACCGATAATTCCAATGGCAGCTTTATGCTATAGTTACCCGATTTTGACAAAACTATAAAGAATCATGTTAAAGCACATAAAACAAGCAGATAACAAATTTTAAGACGGTACCATTCAAAACAAAAAAGTTTTTCTCACTTAAGACCATTTTTCAGACTTTTTTATGGGAGCTTTACTATATAGCTGTCCGATTTTCACCAAACTTAGTCAAATTATGAAAAAGCATTGAAAACCAATAAATACAAAGTTTTGAAAAGTATACATTGAAAACAAAAGTTTTTCTTACTATATAAGATATAGTCATCCGATCCCGTCGGTTCGGACTTATTAGCAGCGTGCAGTAAAAAGAAGACAAAATTACAGCTCGATAGCTTTAAAACTGAGAGACTAGTTTGCATTAAAACAGACAGACGGACAGGGCTCTATCAACTCAGCTCGTCACCCTGATCAAAAATATACCATATATAGTTAATGGGATCGGAAATATTTCTATGCGTTGCAAACTTCTGGGCAAAATTATAATACCCTTTGCAAGGGTATAATGAAAGGCACTATTTGGAAAGCTATTCATTGCCATATGCATAGGCAAAGCCACGGTTTCTTTCATGGCGCATTATCTACAGCAGTTTTTAAGGCTGCTGCCACAGAATTATTGTTGTTATCATAGCCAGATCCACCACAGTAATGGACTGTGGAGGGTGCGCAATTTGACAATCAGAAAGTGTAAATCGGCTTATCAGCCATATCTAAATCTCTCCCTGGATACCGAAAAGGATTCTCCATCAGGCTAGCATCGAGAAGAGTGTTATGGGTGAAATCCCAACCATAGACCTGCCACATGTTGTTCCTTCGCGGAATTCTCCAAATATTTTCGTCTTCTTTGTATCCATTTTTAATTACGTGCTCAATTCCCAATTGCACCATTGAATATTCTGAAACATGTTTCAAATTAATGTCTTAAGAGAAAGCTTATTCCTCCAACGTTTGTTTAGTAATTCAGCAGCCGGAATTGTGAGTATAAACAATTTTATTTGGTACCTTTACTAATTCTTTCCAAACTATAGTTTTTGTCAGAGTATCCGATTGAAAGAATAAAAACATTTTGTTTGAAATCAACGCCAACTAGAAAAATATATAAAGATCAAACAGTCTCTCTGGAAGCTGCGCGACCATTGCACTTTGGTTGAAGGGGAACTCGGCGTTGCCTTTTCCAAGGCACGTGTTTTGCGGGTTCTGCCTTTGTCAAGGCACGCGTCTTTCGTCATCTTGAAATTACAAAGAATAATTGGAAAAATTGAGTTTGACAAAACATTAAAATTGGTACACCTAGATCGCAATAAAACAACAAGTCGTGGCGATTCCCACTACAAAAGTGGGCGTCCAAATTATTCCCTATACTCACGGGTATAGCGGTAACCTAAATTTTCAAAAAAAAATGTAAAGGTCAAAGGCAACACCACCTATGAGTAATATCAAAATTTTATAAGTTACACTGGGGCGGAAGCTAATAAAGTCCAACGAGAAAACTTAACACCACCTATCATAAATGATTGCGTTTAGGGTACATAGTAAATTAAAAAATTTTTATTTTTCTCTCAGCAAAACGATACATACGCCTCATCCAAATTTTGCCAACGAATTCTCCGTATCATTTTAAAAGTTATCAAACTAAACAAATAAATATGAAGCAGGAATCAAAAGTAATTTCGGTGGGTACACCAAGGCCAATAGAGAGGTGAGTCTTATCCACGCTCGCAGGTTGGAGCCCGCATGGTCCACGAGCGGAGTTTGTTGCTCGTTGTCAATGATGAAGCAGAGCGGGCCGAAACAACAATTTTCCATACATCAAATGTTAGCTCTAAGGTGCCTAAAACTTATTTTTCCCATTTTAAAATTCCCAATTTAAGATTAATGAAATGTAAAATAGATTATTTTATTGTGTACGTGGCGTATGAGTAATTTTTTTACCAAACTTTAAGACCACGTCAAAAAAACAATTAAGCCGAATATTATTAATGTATATGGATTTTTGCGAACTGTTTTTGATTTTAGTCAAAGTGGCTGTTAGCCGGCTCGAGGTCAAGGAATAATTATTATTCAATAATCAACAGAAATCAACAAAGATTTTTGTACGTATAAACAGCAAAGGTTGGTTAGACCTTGTTTCAAATGCTTCCCGAAATACGGCTTGCACTGTATTTGGGAACCGGGGCATAATCGAAAGTTTTCATTTTGTTTCGGTGCTTAAATTCTAAATACTTATCTATTAAAAAAACTTCACTTAATAGAAAGGATTTCTAATTAAATATATTTTGTATTTTTTTTTTTTACAAAGAAAGTTGAGTTTTTTTTGAAGGCTTATAAATACCTTCATTTAATTCAATCAAGTGTATTGAACATGTTCTAATAACTACTTAGTAGGTTGCCTTTCCATCATGGCAAGTCTTTGGTTAAAAGGGAAATAATATATAAGAGCCTCAGCACATACTTAGATCGGATGCAAAACAAAAATTTAAAATCTGCTTAGTTCCCTGCTTTACAATAAAGTTTTGAAATTATTTTCCCCTTTTGGTCCGACAAATGAACCTATTCCTTTGACTATATTGTTAGACCGACAACTGAAGTAAAAGAAAAATTATAAAAACATAAATACCTTTAAGCTTCATCAGCAAAGCTGTGACCTATCGTCTTAATGTAAGAAAGATGGGAAATTGCACTTTATACCAAGATTTAGTTTTGCAGTTTTTTCTACAGTCCGACCCATTTTCACCTGATTCCCTTTTTTGCCTTAATCCGGCACTGTTTAATGTTCATAATTTATGAACATAATCGCTAAGCGCATTTAACTTGAAAATTACCATAGATCAGAATGGCACGAAAGCGATGCGGGTGCACATTTAGCCATTATCTATATGGGGGGTACTAGCATTATTTTTATTACATTTCAGCAAAAAAATAACGCACACACTCACACACACTATACATACAATAGATACAAACGCTGGCATAGAAAGAACCGCAGATATTTTATGCTGTCGCAGCAAAAAGTTGCCCCATTACAAAAGACTGCACATTAACCAATGAGTATGTAAATGGCGGTAGCCCTGTTCCACCCTAGTCTCTGCTCTGTCTCTTTATCTGCTATTCTCGTCTGGGTCACATTAACCCATTTTGGCAGCATGGAATGCGGTTGGGATGGGATGTTGGCGGGCAAAGAAACGACAGAAAAAGACAGCCAACGGCCATTAACAATGCAATTTTGTAACAATATGAAATTGTGGCTATGAAATGCCTCAAAAGCTGACTCTTGGCTCTGGGGTAGTGTGTAGTAGAACCCATATTCAATTATGCGCAATGCCACAGATGTGTCCTTTGCAGGAGTAGCATCAGCTTGCTGGCGAGCACATAAATCAAGCTGCTCTGCTTAAAACTATAGAGAAGTCTAAAGCCATTTTATTTATAGTACTGGAAAACGTTCTTAAACACTTCTTAAATTCCATTTTCGATTTAATATACTTAATAATTATTTACTCACTCTTTGGTTTCTGGTTCTCGCAGCGGGAGTTCGGTTCGCATTAATTATTTAGGTATCCATCTTCATAAATTCTGGTTTATAAATAGCCAAACTGAATTACATTAGCAAATGTCAGAATCGGGCTCTAAATTATTACCCTCTTTTGGCTTCTGTATTTTATTTTTACACTTGACCTAACTTGCACACACAAACACACACACGCACATAAACAGAGACTGGAAAAAACTCTTAAACAAAATGGATTTTGATTAACATTTACTAAAAGTTGCAGTCTCTATTCTTCTCCTCTTTTGCAGCTGTTTACTTTTAATCTCAAAGTTTTAATTAAATGCTGATGTTGTTTATTATTTGTATTTTATGCATATTGTTATTTAGTTATTTTACTTGCTGTTGAAATAAACTACGTGTCTTAAGTATTGGGCTTTTATTGTATGACTTAAGCGGCTGTCTGTCTAGAGTCTGTGACACAGGAAATTAAAGTTAAGAATAATTCAATCATTATTTAATTGGGGTTTTCTGTTATTTCACTTATGTTTTTGAAACAATTTTAATTAAGGGATGACTTTAAGTGAACTAAAAGCAGCAATCAACGCAAGATATTGAGTGAATGCCAGTCTGGAAAAAAATGTTAACTGCAGGGCTACCGTTATTGTACACTGCCTGAAGAAACTTTTTTATTGAGGTAAGAGCATATGCTCATGCATATGCATAAGTCAAACTAGGTCAAAGTAAAACTTTTTTTCAAAGAACCGTGAAAAACTCTATACTTATGTTCGAAACATAAAAACATACAGGACTCAAGACAGCACCGTTTCTATGTACGTACACAGAGGGAAAAAAACCAAAAAAAAGAGTTCAAGATCGGCACACAAGTTTCAAAAATCAGGCCCGAAACGTCTTTTCTCACTTGTAGTACATGAACCAGTTCCGAACCTAAAGTTTCGGTTCGGTTCAACAAAAACTGTACACAGAAAAATTTTTGACCTACCGCCTAGATAATTCTTTTCTTATCTGGTCGGTTTTTGGAAACTAAGTCTTACAATCGCCTTGAAAGCTCGATCAAATTTCAACACTCAGAAAACAAGCCGATAATTTTGTACTTGAATTAAGTAAAAACGGTGTCGATAGTACGGTAAGTACGAAAATGCTTGATCCAAGAACAAAATTCTTGGATCAAGTACGATTTGTTCAATCCCATAATACTTGATTTAAGACAGTTTCGGGTTATATTTAATCCATTTCGAACTATTTTAAAATATTCTTGATCATTCTTTAAGGTTGTAATGGCCTTAAGTCAAGCACGATTAACTCTCAAAAAAAGTAAAAAAAATTCCAGTAATATCTTATGTCAGCCCAAAAACATTATTGAAAGAAAAAAATGAGAATTTCAAACAAGTACAAAATGTTCTTAGTTTAAGTCCATTCCGAAGTTCTCCTAAAACAAGTTCTCTGTTTTGAACCAAAGAAGGCTGCAAATATCCAAGGATCATAAATGAATCTCTTTGGTAGAACTATTGTAGGTCAGAAATTAACCACCACTCCATTACAAAAGAACTAGAATCAGTTGGGAATTTTAAGATCAGACTCAATTAAAAACAATTTACATCTTACGTTGAACACTACTAATCTAGCATATTTAGTTCTTGAATTTACTGTTAGTACAAAATGTTCTTGATTCAAGAACATTTGTTCTAATTTCAATAATAATAGCATTTGATTTTCGATTTTAGTATGTTTCGTACGCAATTTAAGTAAACCCAATAACGAATCATACTTGAAATTTAAGTACAAAACGGGTTAAATTCATTCCCGTTTCGTTCAGACCGCTTGCAGCCGTTTTTTTCTAAGTGTAGAAAGACTTTTAGAAAGACTTTTAAAATCCCCACATAATAGCCCCTTTTTTTGAGATCCTCGACTTCAACGGTGATAGTTTAAAAACAAAGTCAAAAATTTTGTGTTTATGCTTTTATTTGTTGGAAATATCATAATCTGATATTATGGTTTTTGAAATCATAAACGTAGTATATGAATTCAAGAAGAGTGTTTGAGTCGGTAAGTCAATTTTTCTCAAAGTCTCGACAATGTTATTAAAGACTAATTTTTGACTCGGAGAATAATAGTTGTTCAAGACTTTTATAAAAAGCAGAGCTAGCAAATAACAATTCACCGTTTTTCGTTGTCCAAAAATAACAGTTATTTACGGACCCTTTGAGCAAAAAGTCAGAGATGAACCGTTCACATCGGCTCATGAGCGAATAGCTCAGTGCTCAACGAACAACCAATGGATTTGTTTACATTATGCTCTGCTCATTGACTGAGCAGATTGTCGCGAGCGAAGAAGATAAAAGTCATTTGCCAATGCTGTTTATGTATGTGTGAGTGAGGTGTCTGTTTGGGCTTGCGACTCACACAAGCCACACACACACAAAACAAATAAATGAAAAAAGGACCTTTTGAGTCGTTTGAGTCGGTGAGTCGTTCAGCTTTTTGCTCTTCTGCTGACTCTTAATGTGCGAGCGCTCAATCGGATCGCTGTCTACGAATTGTTATTGAAAGAGCAAAACAGTCAACTGAAAATAAAAACAAAGAGAAACGAAGTGTTCTGCTCAGAGCGAGAGCAAGCGTGCATGGATTTGTTCGGTTTTGTTATTGAGCAGACCGCAAAGGCAAAAATGCTCTGTTAAAAAGTCAACTGATAATAATTATTGATGACTTTTATTTATAACTCAGAAAATAAAAGTTATCATTTAATTTAAATAGTTTACAAAGCAAGCAAGAGCTTATCATTACCAGGGATGGAAGCCACTCGAAAATAATTACTGGTTCGGTTAAGTGGTTCACACAGTTTCTGAACCGCCGGGTCGGGTCATTACAGGGTTTTTGGATCTAACTGAAACGCTGTTTCGGTTCGGTTCAGTGGGCACATTATGAAATATCATGAATTCTGTCGTAATGTGACTTTTCGCACACGTTGGAAATTGAATTCCTATAAACCATTTAAATAGAAACCATAATATTACCTTTAAAATCCTTAGAATATTGTCCAAAATTTATGATGCAGTTTTCGTCTTTAGGCATCTTACACACCCTATTTATCATATATAGTGAGAAAAAATTATTCTGACTAAGATTGAATTAAGGTAAAGAAGTACTTCAGATAATTGAAAATATTGTTCGCTAGAGGACGACAAATCAATTATCAACTTTCATGAAAAGAATGCCGATTGATGACAGGTATTTCAAGAGATCGGTGGGCAATAGCAGAAGACTTACAGTATTACATGTTGTTAAATTTGTGTCAAGCTATCCTTAAAGGCTATATTAGGCATCGCTTAGGATCAATTCGGTTTAACAGTGATCTCCCTTGTAGATGGTCAAACGGAATGTCGCATAAAAATTATCTTAGGGAAACGATTTAAATTCCCAAAATAATAAGTTGGCTCATTGGCTAGAGGAAAGCGATTCACGTCTTAAAACTCGTCAGAGGACTCAACCGAACCGAACAGTTATTTATTTTGCGGTTTGAGGTTTGGTTTAGCATTTCTGAAAGGAAGACGGTTCGGATTGCGGTTCGTTTCACCAGTTCGGTTCAGAGTCGGATTGCATCCCAGATCATTACATTAATAGTTTTATAAAAATATGGGCTGAACCAATTTTCGAACCAAAACCTCTACAAAAACATCGAACCTCAAATTTCCGAACCTTAACCATTAGTAAATTTTGGTTCGAACCCACGAGCCGGAGCTCCAAAAATTGTTTGGGCTTGCACCCCTGGTACATACATTGTTCTTCACTTTAAGAACAATTTTTTGAGAACGGAAAAACTTGATTTTGGTTGATATTTATACGTTTTCAAATGAACTGGGTAAAAATTTGTTTCAGTTTGGTTCAGGTTACAAATGCATCCACATTCTGTTGTTCGAATAGGGTTCATATCTCGTTTCAAAAGGAAACCTGCCAAGTTCGATCGATTTAAAGTGAGCGAACTTAAAAAAATGTTCAATACATAATATTAAGAATATGGCCAAAGAGTTAAACTTCCATTTTAGTCAAAGTGTTTGTCAATAATCAGTCAGAAATCAACAACAATGATATAAATATTTGAACTTCTATGAATTTCAAAGATCTATGCAGCCTTAATGGCCTGTTACGCAATTCTTGCAAATTCATGATTTTGGTACATTTTTCAAAATTTAATGATTCATGAAATAGCTTGAAATTTAACCGTTTGAACTGTACTTTTTTTGAGCCCTGAACACAACGCATATTCAGTTTTGCAGTCGACTACTTGGGAGCATATATGAACTCTCTGAATATATAAAAATATATGTCAAATTCTACAATAGGTAGAAATTTGCTAACATATTAGTTAGTGCAATATTAATTGTTTTGTGTCTCAAGGTATAATTATAGCTATATTTGAAAAGATTTATGAGTTTAGATTATCATTAAGTTTTAATAGATTACTATTGTAGAACGGAAAAATGAAGGTTTTACACACGGCGAGTTTCATCTTGTTTAATCAAAAAATATTCAAAAATTTTCATTAAACATAAATTTCTCATAGAAAATTTTGTAATTGTCCAAAACAGGGACCTGCACTAAAAAAATTCCAAATAAAAAGCCTTCGATGGATCGCAAATTATGAAGAAAATTTTAAAATTTTCTGTTTTTGCACCAAATTTATCCATGTGCTTTTCGTCAAATGCCAAAAAACAATAAAAGTTTACAAGTTTTGATTGACTTGCACCTAGAATCGCTTAGCTCAACAAATTTAAGAAGAAATTCCTTGGATGGACCGCGAAATATAAGGATTCTTTATTATGGTTAAGCACGAATGACTTTTACCGTCTAACAAAGTTTAAAATGCGGTGCTGACTTATTAGTCGTACAAGTGATTTTTGTTTGTTTTTATTTTTGGTTACTAATGGTTTTTGTGGTGATAAAGATTTATCAAACTGTGCGGTTACTCCCACACACAACGGATGTAACACACCATGGCCTTACAATCAGGGCTGTAAGCCGGTTTTAAACCGAACCGGTTCGAACCCGGAATTCCGACTATTAATTTACTGTGAACCGAACCTTGAACCGAAACAATGACCTACTGCATAGCGACTTCTTCTGTTATCTGGTCGGTTTTGGGTAACTTAGTCTTAAAATCGTCGGAAAAGTTTATTAATAAAAATACTGATAATCGTTCAGAATTATTTATAAAGACCCAATAGCCTCTGCCTTTTTAAGATCTTTGACTCCAAAGCTTTCAAATGTTTCACAAAAACAAGAGTTTAACATTTCATTGGTAATATTTTACAGATTACGAAATGAAATTGAACTTATCAATCTATACATCTATATAAAAGTGAAAGTATGTTTGTATGTTTGTCCCTTATGGGCTTCTAAACCGCTGAACCGATCTTCACGAGTTTTTCACAGTAAGTTCATGTCGATCAGGAAAGTGTCATAGGCTATGTCTCATGTCTGTGAAATGGTCAAAAAACCGCGAAATTCGCTAAATTATTCCGTTCATCCGATTGCAATGAAAATTTGGAAATGGTTGTACGCTTGCCCGGGAAGGTTTTTAAGTTAAAAAAATTTGAGGAAAACGGTAAAAAAAACCGCGAAAATTGCAAAATTTAAGTTTTCGCTAAAACTTTGGGAAATTGATCGACGCTTGCCCGGGAAGGTTTCCAAGTAGAAGAAACCGCGAAATTTGCAAAATGTTCGTGTCTTACAAAACTTTGGAGAATGTTTAGACGCTTGCGAGTGAAGGATTCTGATTTGAAGAAATAGGCGGGAAATAGTCCAAAAACCGCGATAATTCCAAAACTATACTGTTCATCCGATTGCGATGATATTTTGGTCAATGGTTAGACGCTTGGCCGCGAAGATTTCTAAGGTCGAAAAATCGCAAAATTATACCGTTCATCCGATTGCAATCAAACTTTGGGGAATGAATTGAACGCTTGCTCGGGAGGGTTTCTAATTTGAAAAAATTTGCAGAAAATTGTCCAAAAACCGCGAAAATTAAAAAATTTGCGGTTTCGGTAAATCTTTGGATAGTGGTTCGACGCTTGCCCGGAAAGGTTTCCAAGTGGAAGATATGGGCGGAAAATGGTCCAAGTTTGCAAAATGCTCGATTTTGTGAAGCTGGGAATGGTGTCGCTCGGTGGTCCAGTAAAAGGGGAGCGAAATTGAAATTAAATTTGGTTTGATTGGTATTGTGATAGAAACCCGGGTCAAAAAGTCACGAAATTTGCAACATATTCATGATTTTAGACTATCATGATGACGTGTATATAGAGAAAAAGATCGAACGGTCCAAAATGTTTACACCGACTTGCAGCCTGCACTAGATTAAATATAATCGCTCTTTTAAGAATCATAAGAACTCGGGCGACGCCGGGTATTCAGCTAGTACATAATATTTTTGAATATTCCCATGTGATCTACAAATCGCGTCCGATTGAGAGGAGCTCTGCTTTGGCCCTTTGGGGCTGTCAAGCCATAAAAAAAAGCGTCACGCCAGACTTTCATATTTTGTGGTGCTGTTGTTTAGGGCGTTAAGGTGGTCGTGTAGGGGGAGTGGCAGTACTTAGTATTGAGTACTTTGAATTGAGTACTGAGCATTGAGTATAGAGTATCGAGTACTTAGAGTCGATTACACTCAGTATCAAGTACAGAGTATCGAGTACTTGGTATCGAGTACTTAATATCGAGTTCTTACCATCGGTTGCTGAGTACCAAATACTAAAGTATCGAGTCCTTAGTATTGAGTACTAAGTATTGTATTGGTATCAAATACTTAGTATCAAGGACTAAGAATCGAATACTGCCTAAACGAGTACTAAGTATCGAGTACTTAGTATCGAGTACTAAGTATAAAGTTCTAAGAATCGAGTACTGAGTATAGAGTACTTAGTATCGAGTACTTAATGTCGAATTCTAAGAATCGAGTATCGAATTCTGAGAATCGATTACTTGGCATCGCATCGAGTATGTCGTGTCGAGTACTTAGTATGGAGTACTATTATCAATTACTGAGTATCGAGTTTTGAGAATCGAGTATGCTTATAGTAACCCACGACCACAATAATGTGAAAGGCGGAGCCTATCGTACACAACATGTTTCACATCAGGGCCCCTTGGGTGTTAGCCCCACTCATACCTATTTTTAATTAACTCTGTGTAAATCATGGGCTGAACCAAGGTTCGAACCAAAACCATCGCCTAAAAACCTCGAACCTCAAATTTCCGAACGTTAACCATTGATAAATTTTGGTTCGAACCCTCGAGCCGGAGCTCCGGAAAAATTTTTGGTTTGCAGCCCTGCTTACAATAAGTACTTTCTAATGTATATCCAAATTCCTATTCCACAGAAGATATTCGACGCCCAGATCGTATACATAGAATTGTTCAATGTATGTGGTCAATCAACGTAAAAAAAAGCGCCGAACGCAAAATATTTTTTGTTTAAACATCGCGAGGGTCAATTTTAACCTTTTGGCTTCAACTGCAACCTAATTTCAAATCAAAAATTCACGTCAGTTAGACCAAACACATCAAGTTGTGCTTTGCTATTGGTCTGTTTTATGAACCTCGAAACGCTATTGCAGTTAAATTCAAGGGGTAAGTCGTTCAAAAATTGATATTTTTAATTATTTATTTGACATTTGACGAAAAGCACATGCATAATTTGGTGGAAAAAAGCAAATTTCAAAGTTCATTTAATAAGAAACCATGTCGTTCGCGGCGCTTTTTAAATGACAGTTCTTCATAATTCGCGGTAAATCGGTGGAATTTGTTTTTGGTATTTTTTGAGCACTGGGCTATGTTTTAGACAATTACCGTATTTTTTTCTAAAAATCCAACATACGGTTAGGAAGTTATGGACAAATATCTGAGCTCATCTCTCGATAAGTCAATAAAAATATGTTTATTTGAAAAATTCTTCATAATTATCTTGGGTTCAGATTCTTCAGCCGGAGTCGGTTCTTGTTTACAAGCTTGCAGCCTTGAATGTCACACTAACTTTATAATTGACTTTACAGCCCCACAGGGCCAAGCCGTGTCTTTCCCAATCTCTCAATCAGACTAACTAATAAATAATTTTATAAGCAAAAAAATGATCAAATCATTTAATATCCTTGTCTTGGCAACACCAGCCATTGGCCACAAAAGCAATCAGAAAAACCAATTTCTGGTCAAATGGCTAAACAAAATTTCAATTTTATCAAAAATTTCTCTATTTTTGCTTGCATAAAATAACAAAATGTCGTTATCCTTTATTCAACTGAAGTCAATTTCAATTTGTGGTTTCACTTTGTTGTAATATTTGATTGAAAATTATTTTTCTCTCACAATTGCAGTTTTATTTTATTTTTCACACTAATTGCTGGCTAATAAAATTTCACATTAAAAGTTAACAGCAAAAACTAATTACAGTTTTTATTGCCAGACCGCAAATTGACAGATTTTCTAATTTTTGCAATTTTATTTCAAAAAGTTTAATTAAGGTTGAGGCCTGCGGTTGGCAACCAAGCATTCAATTTGTTGGCATGACATTTAAATTTAAGCGTTTTTTGTTTGTTGGTTAGTTGATCAACTTTTCTCACTTTTCCACCAAGATGCCGCGCGTGAAACTGCTGGTGGATTGGCTTGAGCAGTGGCTTTTATAGTCATCCAAGGACCAGCAACATATGGGTCCTGCGCTTGCGCGGATAATATGAGAGTGTTTTTGTATGTAAAATTCTGAAGCCGGCTGATTTGGTTGTTGCTCGTTTCGCAGTTTGTTATGCATTTGTTTACTTGATGAGCACAGCTGAGATGCCAGGCAGGACTTCAATCTGACATTCCAAAGCTAAGAAGCTGACACACACACACATATACACTCATGTGTGTTTGCTGGCATTACATTGAAGTTTTAATTGAATTGCGGCTGCAAGTTTTTAACTGCATTCTGGCACTGTGAATTCTCTAGTCGCACAAAAGGTGCGAGAGAACAGCAAGTTTGCACACTAAAGTTTTCAGCTTGAAAGTTTTTTCACTTTTCATTTGGGAGACTTTGGTGAATCTGCTTATACTCGTAGGTATACACAAACACAATAGTTTGCACAACACGCATACGCCATGTTGAGTACGTGTTTACTCTGTGGGCAGCGCCAGTAAGTAGGCAACAAAATTTGCAGTTAGCCTGAGAAACTGTGCCGAACACCTGTTGAATTGGTTTTTCGTGCTAGTGCAGCCTTCTGGCCATTTCGTTTATATTGTTTGGCAGCAAAAGTTTTGGATTTTGCTTTGTTCTAGGCTCTATTGTTATTACTGTTGTTGTTCTTGTTGTTGTTATCATGTAGCGCCATTGTTTTCCCATATTCTTAAGCACCCCCAAGTGCTGTGTTTTGATTTATTGCGTTTTGGTTTAGTTGCACGGCACAAACTTCATTTTAATCCGTTTTACCTTGGTAAAAGTTTTTGCTGGTTTAAGTTTTGTTAAGGGGCATCAAGAAATAGATTATTTGCGAGGTTAACAATATCAAAATTTATAACATAACTAATAATAATGCAAAGTCTCGATATTGATGCTTAAGAAATTGATAAGAATTGAACTTAAATTCAAATTTAGAAGTGAACTTGTGTTGTAAAGTGATCAAACCTTTTTGTAATATGTGCTTTAGTTATCAATAAGAGGCATTAAATTCATAGATGTCAACTTCCACACATTTCTGGATGGACACATATATGTACAGTAGAGCTGTAAAAATATCGATAGTACTATCGAGGAATCGAATATTTGAACTAAACCATGATGCAATAACTATAAGGTGGTCCCGTCATGAGAGCTGCTCTTTCGATTACTCCCTTATTGTCATAACTTGACAGGCAGTCAACAGAGTAGGTTCGAATCGGACGAAATTTTGTGTTTGTTGCTTTAACCCTTAAGTGAGGAGAAAAAAATGTCCTTTTGCAATTATTGTCGTGAGATGATTAAAACTGAGGGAGTGAATTTTATTCATGTTCCCAAAGATGGACACAAAAGAAAACTGTGGGAAGAATCCTTAGGATGTAGTTTTGGTCCAAATGGAAAAATTTGCCACACACATTTTAAAGCTACCGATTGGAAGCCTTTAACCAACAAAGGCCAGGTGTCGAAGAGAAGACGCCTAATGCCAGATGCAATACATGAAGAAATGGATTTGGTAGACAGGCTTTGTGTTTTGGATTTTGACGAGATGAAGGTGGCTGCTTCTTATGAATACGACAGTTCTGCAGATACTGTGTACACACCCAGTAACTATGTCCAACTGGCTATTGTTCGGGGCATTAAAAAATCGTGAAAACAACCGGTGTTTTTTGACTACAACTCGAGAATGGACGTGGATACGCTTTATAATATTATAACAAAGCTATTCGAAGCTCGATATCCTGTGGTAGCGTACGTTTCTGATTTGGGTCCAGGAAACCAAAGACTGTGGAGAGAGCTTGGAATAACAGAAAGTATATATATGTTCTTAATACTTTATGCAGCTAAAAATACTGAAATATTGTCCAACAAGGGATGTCGAAGATGATAACACAGATCATTGGCCAAATTTAAGTTTTGAAGATAGTCGCCACACAGAAGACAAAGAAAATTGTACTGACCCCAATGATGTTACTGCGATGGATGTGAACCCTGATGATTTAACTTTGATTGAGCTACCTCCGAATTTAGAAAATAACATAGATGAGCTTACAGAGGATGCCATTGAATACGTCGCAGGGTACATTATAAAAAAATTGGGACTCTCAAATGATTTGTCAGACTGCAACACATTTACCTATGTGGATGAAATATCGCATGGTGGACTTAAAAAGCCATCAATAGCATTTCAGCAACTCATCAAGCAGTTAGAACTAATTTTTATATATTATTTAAAAAAAGAGTTTAATGTTACTAAAAACATAAAAGAGAAACTGTTTAAAGCCGCGGACAATGTAAGTTTATCATTAGACGAACAAAAATTGTATTTTTAAATTCGAATTTATTTTAGAGTTAAGCATCTTAACAAAAAATTAGCTATAAAACATCAAAAACAACGCTTAATTGCCAATTCATATTTGTTTAAAATTAAACTATGAGAAAATTAAAGTCTTGTCTAATTTTTTAATCATTGAGCATAAGTTGCTACAGTAGTCTGTAAATGTACCCCACTGCCATTCTCAGGGTTAAACACAAAAAATGTTACTCACTTGAAATTAGTAGGCTTGGACTCATTTCTCAATATACAATAAGGGAGTGATTTTCCGGACGGGACCACCTTATAGTTATTACATCATGAACTAAACTATTCATAATTTGGCTTTAAAAACGTCAAATGTCATTCAGAAAGCGACTAATATTTAGTAAAAACTTTGACATTTACGAAATGGGTCGCTATTCGCTTGAAGAAAGTTGGAAAATATTAAAAACATATTTCCAAAGTGGTGAGTCCTTGACTCAAACTGTCCGAAATTTGAAAAATACATTTAACAAAAAAATGTGCCGAAAACTCAATTTGTGTATCACTTCGTGGAGCGAGTTCGGGAAACTGGAATGTTGGTGGATAAACCAACCCGTGTACGTTGCTGCGCTGCGGTTGCTAAAAATGTGCGTGAACAACCATATACGTCAACTCGCCATCGATCTTAACAAATGGACATTTCGCGCACTCCTTTGATACGAATTTCGCATAAAGACCTTGCCATGAAGCCGTAAAAAGTTCAATTGGTGCAGCAGCTGAAGCCAATTGACAATCCGAATCGTCTAGATTTCGCCAATTTGGCGGAAGATCGTTTAGCCGAAGGCGGCGAATTTTACCGAAAAATCCTCTTATCGGATGAAGCACATTTCCACCCCGGTGGTAAAATAAAATTTTCTCATCTGGTGCACAGAAAATCCGCACAGCGACGTCGAGAAGCCAATGCATCCACCACGTGTCACTGTTTTGTGCGTATTGTGGTCCCGAGGCATCATTGGTTCATTTTTTTTTTGAAAATGAAGAAGGAGCCAACGGTACCGTGAGTGGTCAGCGCTACGGCGCAATGTTAAGTGATTGGTTCTTCGAGGAAATTGAAGCGGAAGACTTGGACGATACTTGGTTTCAACAAGTCAGCGCTACGTGCCACACAGCGCACGCAACATTAAATCTTCTGCGCCCTATCTTCGAAAATCGAATTATCAGCAAATATGGAGATGTGAATTGACCGCCAAGAAGCTGGATCTGACACCGTTAGACTATTATCTTTGTCGGTCAAGGACAAATGTTATGCAAGCAATGCTGAAACAATTGATGAGTTGAAGAACGACTTTCGAGCTGCTTTTGCTGACATACGTGCCGAAATCATTGAAAATGTTCTCAAAAATTCGGTGGATCGAATGGGCTACTGTCAAGTCAGCCGTGGTGAACATTTGACCGAAATTGTTTTTCATAAATAAATGACATCAACCAACCTTTCCAATGAATGTTCAGCATTTGCAAAATATCGAGCCCTTTTTTATAGCAAAATTAAATTCCAATTTTTAAATGAACCACCCAGTATATAATAATAATAATAATAAATTTATTTAAAACCAATTATACACATGCTTTATACAAAAAATTTCAAAAGAAAATATAGAAAATATAACATATCTAATTGCTAGAGGTTTTAAATAGTACTCGACTATGACTATATGTCGTCAGTCGGAGAATTCGCTTCTATTACTTTGTTGAGTTTTGTTTTATTTTATTTGAGGGTTCCCTAGGTACCATACAAAAAGTCTTACTACACCCTGCTTCCCCGCTCGTCGCGAGATACAGGATCGTTGGGACCTAGTGTCGGATTAGGGGCCCACCAAATTTCTTTAGTTTATATTATTTGTTTTGTTGTGTTTTAAAAATATTCCGCCAAAATCCGTTTCCTATACTGGGTGGCCTGTTGCAGGAACTCTACTAAGCCCTTCCAATTAGTGTCGCTCGCATCATTTAAAATGTCTCTAATCTGAGTTGGGCTTAAGACAGGTTGGCTAAAACATAAAATTCTGTGCTCTCGTAGTATTGGACATCTACCCAGAAAATGATTTATGTCCTCTACCTCATTTGTGTTGCACAATTCGCATTTATTAGTTGGTCCTGTAATGAATCTGTTTCCATTTAAGAGTATCATGTCACTTCTTGCCTTAATAATCCATGACACTGCCCGGGTATCTACTTGTGCATATTTTTTGCCGACGGTATGGTCAAGTTCTCGGTAAATTCTCCATTCACTTCTTAATTTTTGCTGCACGAGTTCTGTAAGTCTGTGTCTCTTAAGCTCCGCTAATAGTGCAATGCGATTGGCATTCCATAAGGTCTCGTTGCCCCAGTTCCACTCAATGTTATGCAATGAGCTCAGTGTGAATAGCTCTTTTGCCCAGAATACATTTTTATCCAATACCAACTGCGACAGGATTCGTGGCAACCTATGGCTATCATATATAAACAGAGTTTTGTAGATATACCGAAGGTGCTGGTCCAGCATGTAGAATCTGCTACCGTATCTATCCGTATCTAGAGCAAGTGAATAGTGTGGCGTTGTTTGTGGCAGGTTATAGATACGCTTAATGAAAAAGGTTTCCAGCTTATCCACTTCCTCATGTTGGCCATAGCCCCAGACTTGCGCTCCGTAAGCTTGTATTGCCCTACACACGGCTTCATAAATTTTCCACTTCATTTCAGCGGAGACATTGTTTTTGGCGAGAAGGCTCTTCCAGGTTATGTTGATGCTTTGCTTTGCAGCCGCAGTTCTAGCTTTAACATGCTTCTTGAAATTTAAAGTGGGCGTCAACATAACTCCTAGATATTTGTACTCAGGTACAATCTTTATGGGTTCGCTCTGAAATGTCCACTTTTCATTCTTTGCAAGTCCTGAATCCTTTCCTGAATACCTGAATACCTTTCCTGAATACCATTATTTCCGATTTGGCCATATTCACTTCCATATTCCAAGTCTGACAATTAATTTCCAGGCGATCGATCATTTCCTGCAGTACAATGACTTCATCAGCCATTATAACTATGTCATCCGCATATAATAAAAGGCGTATATTTTCACTTCCCACTGTTAGGCCGCAACCTATGCTATTATGGAGATCGTCTAGGAAGAGCGCAAACAAGAGAGGCGACAGTAGACAGCCCTGCCTCACTCCGATATTGGTTTCGAAATAACCAGATAGCTCCGTGCCTGTCCAGACTGCCACATTCGTGTTTGCATAAATATTCTCCAGCACATTTAGGAATTTGGTCGAGACTCCCATCGAATATAATTTGTACATCAAAAGCTTCCTTGGGATTTTATCAAACGCAGCACGAAAGTCGACAAAGAAGGCGTATACTTTCTTTCTCTCCTCTTGTTTCAGATACACTATGGATATTAAGTTGTATATGTTGTCCACAGTCGAATACCCTTCTCGAAATCCGGCCCGATACTCTTTTAATTTGTCGTGACACTTAACCCAATTTGTTAGTCGACTGTTCAGAATGCCCATAAAAACTTTCGCTATGCAATTTATAAAAGAAATCCCTCGGTAATTTTGTGGCAGGTCTGGGTCACCTTTTTTGAAAATTGGGAATACGACACTCGATGTGCAAGTTTCTTCAATTCTTCCTGTGTCCAGCATGTCATTATAGACTACAGCCAGTGAGTCTATAAAGGCCATCGGGGCATTTATATAGAATTCATATGGTATTCTATCTTCTCCTGGTGCTTTGTTTAGCTTTACATGATCCAGTATTTTCAATATTTCAGTCCTGGTTATGTGCATATCCAACAAATCATCTGTTGCAAAGGTCCTCACAAAAATAATATCCGCTGCAGTTTGTACTGGGATCAGTAGATTTTGGAAATAGCTCTGAAAATCGGTCGCTGAGATGTTGTTTCCTGTCTGGAAGTGGCTATTTTTGAGCTCTCGTGCCACTTTCCACCATCCTTTGCTGTCTTTTACCTCATCCAGCTTCTCTCCCAGTTGCTGCCAGTACTTAGTTCTTTTTTCCACCCAGTATATATTATCAGAATCTTTTAATGTCGGGCGACTTGTATCACTTGAATCAGCGTCTGAAACGCAAAATTTCCACAGTTTATATATGTCGGTTAGGAAAGACCCAGTCTGACCTGTCATTTTGAAATATGCACTTTTTTAATACTTCCCTTTTATCAAAGAAATAGTTTCCAAGACGTGAAAAGTTTCATTCGCTTTTGTTAAGGGGTGAAATTCTCGAAGAATGATTCTTTGATAACGTATTTTTGGTTGTGTTTTGGGTCTTTGTTGTGGCTTTCAACTTTGTGATCGAAAAATAGCTATCGTTAACAGATCTAAAGAAAAGAAAAGAACAATGATTGCATTTAATTTAAGGTGGCACGATGTAAAATGTAGAATGGCTTGACACAGCCCCAAAAAGACAAAGCCGAGCTCCTTTCAATCTCCTGAATAATGTGGGACCTACAGTTAAACGCTGAATCGGAACTGCAGTTTGAAAAGCTTTTTTTTGGCCAATTACTTCATAGCTGACGCCAACAGCAAAGAAAATCGTCACAATCAGCTGACTGAAGATGTCGTAGCATTGTATAACTATACGGACTTTTCCCAGAATTTTACGTTACGTAGTTACGTAGTTACTAGAGATGGGCGATTGTCGAATATTTTTAACACAACACGACTCTAATACAAATAGCATACATAAAACACGCACACCACATGCATGGTCTGAAATTTCCTAAGCACAACACGGCACAACCCACTAGACTTTAGTTTATCGAGATTTGGCACCAAAAATTTAGTATGCCGCTCGATTGAAATTTCGGAAGAAGTGGAACAAACGCTCCCAATCGTGTCGGAACTAATCGGAATATTTTAAAATGGCTTAGAAAGCTTCTACAACCGTTTCTATTTATATAACTTTTCCAAATTTGAAATGACTCGATTTCATGTTTTTTTGAGCTTCAACAGAAATTTCCAAGTTCTTTGTCCTAGCCAAGGATTTTTAGCCGGATTTTTGTTGCTAAGTTCGTAGAATTCTTGGCATTTTTTGGGGAAACTGCAAGTGCAAATATGAATTGTCATTTTATCAATGACAAGGACAAGAGTTCATTTTGTTTGTCCTGACTTAAAACCAACTCACTTAACCGGGAAATAATACCGGGAAATAATACGATTTTCCATCAATTCTAAAGTTATTGATATATGCTCAGATATATAATAGGATGGATGTCAGTGTTTTTTCGGAACTTAACTTTCTGAACATTCTGTGGAGTTCAGAAGTGTCGGCTTATGTCGTGAGTTGTCCCTAAAAACTGACAGGCAGATGCACGCACGAAATCTGATCTGGCAACACGGACACGTCGTGTTGAGTCGTGCGTGTCTGTAACACGTAGGAAAACATGACACGCGCCCAACCCTAGTAGTTCCATTAATTTTGACCAATGTTCTGATATATGTAAATAAGTGATGAGTTCATCTTTCGTTAAAGTAAATTGGCAAATGACAGAATTTGAGTGTTTCTGATTCACAGCAGTTCTTTGGAGAATTCTTCTGCGGTTCTACCCTCTTGCAAAGTCGGAAAGTTCCATACTAGTATGTATCACTACGTTGATATCGGAATCATGGAAAGTGTTTGTTTCAACGGAAGCAGGTTCCGAAGCAGCTGTCTAAGCCCCATTAAAAGTGGTTCTGAGACATAACTCAAAAATAGTTTAAGCTGTGAGTGTTAATCCTTTTTTTTGGCCGGATCCGACCAAAGTTTGTACAAAGAATACCTCAGAAATTATTCAAGCTTTGAAAGTCATTTTTGTGGTGTGTTTATTGGAAATATGGAGTTAGTAGTTTTCAAAATTCAAGTCCTGGGCCATAAGAATATCGTATCCGAAACTGCGAAGTCTAATGACTAGATTAATGTCGCTGTAGAGCTTATAGCGACCATATTCCTGCCTGCAGCGAAATCTATTGGCCTTTCTCGATTACTAATCTCCTTCTTTGTAGAACTTTGCTGGAGCAGATCTCGCGGGATGCATTAGTCGAGGATGTTCTCAACTTGCTTTGCTGTTCAATACATCGCACTTCCATTATGTTATTATTATTTATTTATTTATTTTTTCTTACTTTCTACAAACCGTTTCGTGAGTTCAAATATATGGATTTTCCAAACTTTATTTACACTGATATAAAAAATACGTTCCAGTTGGTCAAATTATCTTGGTAAGCTATTTAGAAATACATGAACTATCTCCTTTTGATTTTCTTTTATGCCAGAAATATCAAACACAAAGTCAAGTCTTGCATCGGAAGTCAAAGGCAAAAATAAGCAAAACGAGAACGAACGTGAAAGAAAAAGTTCGATTTCCAGTGAAGAAGATGAATGTGAAAGATGAAAAAATGGGAAAAAGCCATTAAGTCAGATGATAGAGTCAGCAACAGAAGATAATAAAAATGAATAAAAATGTGGCGGCACATCTTAGAAATCGACTACAAAACTCCCACGCTCTATCTTTAAGTACTGTGCCAATTTCACACCCACCAAATGACCAAATCCCCCAGACAGATCCTTTTGTTCGGCCGATTCGACAGCAGCTAATTACAATTACGGCCTATGACCGCGTTGATGAGAGGAGGCGGGCCGGGTCCGTGGACAAAGCAATAGCAATCGTGGCCCGCAGCAAACATTGCCATGCATATTTTATTTCTCGTAACCCAGAATTGCTGGCACAATGCCTTCTCATTGCTCTTGCTCTTGTTTTCCTCCACCCCCCCTTGCCCCTTTCGCACAATTCGTTTGGCGTTTTGCAAGTGTAACTTAATTTCTGTGGGGTCGGGGCCAAAAACCATTTGGAACATGCACCATTTTTGACACCACCCACCAGGCCAAGTCCCGCCATTCTCATTCAGCCACGCCCAATTACAAGTACATATGGCCTGGCGTTTTCATTAGAACTCAATTAATGGAGCATGATCTTAATGGGTTTTCAACAACAGGCAGACCAACAGGCCCACTGTGGCCTGGTCAGGGCAACGAGGCGTACCGACACATGCCGCTTGCTAAGTGCGCCAAATCAGCAGAACTCTAATTGGAGGCGGATGCCGAATGGCCAGGAGACTGGTGGGGCCCATTGTGGGTCTCGTTTGACTGGCACAAAAAAAAAATGTATTTTATCCCCAAAAAATGCCAAAAATCTATAGCACTTCCTGTGCATCTGCCTCTCCGCAAAAAAAAAAAGAAGAAAAATGATTTGTGAACGTTTGCTGTGCAATTAAGTGGGCAGCCGTCAATATTTGGTTGGAGAAAAGTGGAATTGGACAATTGGTTAACAAACCAAGCTAAGTTGGGTTTTCGACGTTGCCTTTGCGGGGAACCGTTTAATAGGTGTTTATATAATATAAAAAATGGAACAACGAAGTTTCCTTTTAAGCTAACAGTCGAAGTGGGGATTAGGTTAATCTATCTTCAGACAACTGTTAAGTATGCAATGAAATTAACTTGTTTAAATCTTAAACTTAACCAACTTTCCTTTTTTTCAAGCATAAATTAATCTTCATAATTGAACCAAATTACCATCTTTATCATTAAAAAGTGACTTAGACTAGGATTGTAACACCAAAAAGTCTGCAGATAATAGGACTGTAAGACCCTTGAAACAGGGTCATATGTAATATTCCAACCTTTGTTGATTTGTGTTGATTATTGAATTATAACACAATGCAACAAAAAAACCACACAAGGCTCTTCAGTGAAGGTTCCACCAGGATATCAAAGAAATAGAGAAAAGGTACCAGGCAAGGTGGGACATTAACATGATAGCAAATTAAATTAAATTTGACAAACGAAGATAAAAAATGCGCAGATTCTTGGAAACCGAAGAGCATTGTGAAGTTTTTTTTTTTAAATTTTGTTGCTGTCTTGGATTTCAAATGACCAGCCTACTTTACTGTTTTTAGGAAACGAAAACATATTAGTCACTACCACCCATTGCATACTTTGGGCACCAGCAATAAATAGGATATTTCAGGATTCTTACACAAGTGCTAAAAGAGGTATATCTCCATTTGGGATAGTTCATTTCAAAGCTGAATAGTGGTACTTTCCGATGGTATCAAAGAGAGTCCAAAAAATAGAATTGATTCCCCGGATAACGCTCCTAAAAAGGGTCAAAATAAGCACTTTTAGCAACTTTAAGCTCAAATTAATAAAAATCTCGACGTGATGGACAATTTTTGATAAACAACCTCTCCGAGCCTTTAGATGCCAGAAGAGGTTTTAGGTGACACCTTATCGTGTAACTTCTTTAATCTGCTGATGGAGTATATACAGCGCCAGTGCCCAAATGCTAACGGATCGGGCACCATCTTTTATAAAGATGTAATGCTACTTGCATATGCCGATGACATTGACATTATCGGCAAATCCGAATGGGCGGTAAGCAAGGCTTTTTTTAGAGATTGAGAAGCAGTCAAAACACTTGGGTTTAGCGGTAAATGAGGAAAAGACGAAATTCCTAGTCTCAGCGAGCAGTGAGCCTACGCATCTTGGACAATCTGTTGCAATGGGAGAGTACAACTTTAACGTTGTAAAGGACTTTTTCTACCTCAGAACGATGACTACCAGCGACAACAACATCAGTCTGGAGATCCGAAGAAAAATAACTCTTGCAAACCGATGTTACAACGTTAGAGCAGAGCCCTCTCTCGAAAAACGAAAATTGCGCTATAAGTCGCTTATTATCCCAGTCCTGCAATACGTCGCAGAAGCATTGACATTAACAACAGTGGATGAGGAGGCTATCGGCGTGTTCGAGAGAAAAGTGCTTCGGAGGATTTATGGACATGTAAGAGTTGGCGATCACGAACTGTATGAGCTCTATGGGGACACTGATCTAGTCAAGCGCATAAAATAACAGCGGCTGCGCTGGCTTAGACATGTTACTCGTATGGATGAAGAAGCTCCTGTAAAGAAAGAGTATACAGGCGGAAGGCGAACGAATTAGGGAAAGAAAGAAGTGTCCCTGTAGTTCAGCTGCACCTGTGCGGCACTTACGAAGACCCTAGCTTTTCGTAGTGAGCACTCGCTACCAGACCAACCACCAGCCAACTATTTGCCTAGCGATTTTTGTATGGGAATGTCCGGAAAACGTACCGATCGGTAAGACCCTGCATTACCAGTCGTTAGTGTGGTGATGGGTTCATACCATAGTTCACGAACTATCGCTGTGATGCCTTACCTGTCTTTAACGACGCGACTGTCGCTCAGCGATTCATCAGGTCGTTAGGCCTGGTAGTGCTGAACTACAGGGGTAGGACGACCGAAACTTAGTTGGGATAAACAGGTGCTGAAAGACATTGAGGCGCTTAAACTGACCAACTGGTGCCAGCTCGCACAAGACAGAGGCGAGTGGCGGGCATTAATCGCAGCGGCAGAGATCGTCAAACGGTTGTGATTGAAATTTCGGGCCAAATAAGAAGTTAGCGGTTGGCAATGCGTGCAAAAACCTTCGCAGAACTTTAACTTAAAGAGAGAAGCTGAAAATTATATGAAATATTTTAAGTGTTCGAAAATCTCTGAGAAACTTAAAAAACTCTAAAAATGAAAACGTTTGCAGCCAGTGAGATCCGATCTACGGTAATAAAGTAAGTGGCTGGTAGCAGTATTAAACAATAATGATTTTCTTGCAGCTTAGTCATATTGGGAACCTCGATGGATTCCTCATAAAGGGTGATTTTTTAGAAGCTTTCGGATTTGATTAATAAATAAACAGATAATTGTCCTAACTTTACATCGTCATGGTGGTTTTGCTTTGATTCTAACGGTTCTTTCTAAAAATTGCACCGGAAGTGTGGCCAAATTCGTTTGCTTTGTACAGAGTCAGCAGCATGCTGCAGTTGTTAATCTTGTATAATTAAAACAGCTAATTATTTGAATTGAAGTTGGATAAAAGGAATATTGTACATAAAATAATATGTGTTTTAATATGTGTTTATATGTGTTTTATTTTGTGTAAATCGTTGTTTATACATGAAAGCTCTTGTGTCTGTTTTGGTTTCGTCTTGCAAATCTTTCATTAAATTTTAAAGTGTTTCCCCTCCTCGCCCCTCCAAAATTTTTTTTGCATGTTATTTTTTGATATGTTAAGATTATAAAAATGTTTGGTTCAGCTGCTAAGACTTGCTAATGCTCATATAGTATTCCATAAAGTACAGCAAGTTTTTTTACTAGTCTCTTCGTATAAGCGCTCAGTTCTTACAGATGGTAAAAGATAGAGGTTCGACATGTATGGGACATATGCTTTTTATACTTGTAGGCAGATTAAGTTTATATTAAATTTTTGCCACCCCCCCCCCCCTCGCCATCGCAATTTAAAAAAATGTCATATCTTCCACAATTTTAAAGATAGAAGATCGGTTGAACGATAGTCGAGATATAAGGAAAAAGCGTTCGTTGCTGCAGCGCTGCCGATGTAGAGTGGGCGTAGATGTGTCCAACCACTCCCATTTTTGAATATTACAGTTTTTACTGTTCATTAGATGATTTAGTCCGATATTTCAACTGGGAGTATTTATGGCCGCTATCTCCATGTAAATGCAACCACTGTGCAATGATGCCACCTGCCCATAATCCACACCAAATAGTTAATATTTCGTTATGCATTGGCATTTCTTGCAATACTTCTGGCTGCTCTTCACACCAAATACGGCAATTTGTTTCTTCACGTCTCTATTCAACCAGAAATGAGCTTCGTCGATGAACACAATTTCCCGATAAAAAAGTTGATCTTTTAACAGAGGCCCCATTGCAGCGAATGGCGCCGGTCAATGATTGACGGTCATTAACAACACTGGCGGATACTGCTGCGATATTTTCTACTGTTCGCACTCTACGTATGCGTGTTAGTTTTTTAATGTCCAATACATTAAATTTGGTGCGAAATTTGTTCAGAAGATTCCGAATAAAATGGAAGAAGTGAACGCTGTACTTTCTTAGCCGAATATGAATTTTGAAAATAAAATTCAATAATCTGCAAAATTTGTTCATTTGTAAGTCTATTCATGGTTAATTTACAGACCAAACTGAACATGTTTGACAGTAACATGTGAAACGAAAGCAGATGAGCTGCCGAAAACAGTGTTGCCAAAAAAAAGCCAAAAGAAATGTACCGAAGAACACAAACAAGTATGTAGGTCCAAATCTCTACGCAGAGAAAAATACGACGATCCATTTGATAGTTCTAATAAAGTAATGTGCATTTTATGCTTATGTTTTAGACGAAAAAGTCGAGTTTTGGACCACTGTAAAATAATATAAGCACCATAAACAGAAAAAAACGAGACCGCGCGGATCGGATGAATATCTTTTAAAGCTGCCATAGGAATGATCTGTTTCAAGTGTAATAAAACTTCGGCACCGACAAACCTAGCTTTGCATTCTCGTTTATGATAAAACACATTTAAAATACCGAGCACTCAATAGCTTAATTTTCTGACATAGTAAATACATTTATGAGGTGCCCATCCGAGGACAAAGCATGGCATAACAAGTTAGTTGATTCTTCCAAGGTGCCATTGGCTTGCCTTAATCCTTAGTCTGTGCACTGCACACATCTATCAATTATGAACCATTAGTCAACCATTCAACTGCCTAAGCCTGATTAATTCTTCACATTTGTAAGCCGTGTCAGCCCTTGTGCTATAAATATGTGCAAAAAAAAGAAGACATATTATTTTTAACGCCTGAAATCCACAAAAGTCTAAATCCCTTTGGCAAGGCCAAAAGCAATTAAATGCTGCCACATGCATACAATTCCATATACATAAATTTGGCCTATCTTTTGGACTACCCACACACACAACCCACAGGATAATAATTTCTGAATGTTGCCCGCGATGATGCAAATCCTTCGGCATTCAAGCTCTGCTCATTTATCACAAATTTTCTCATTTAGCACCCAAACCCTACGACGAGGAAAATTAATATGCGAAAATAAATTATCAGACTAAATGAGCAACGTTTACCGCAGTCAGCCAAAGGTTAAGTGGGAATTCCATTTCCTCACGCATGTTTTTTGCGCCCATTTCGGCTTCATTGGACGCAGCACTAAACATCATTTGTTATGGCAAATGTCTGTCAACTGACGGTTCCTTTTTTTGCTTAAAGCCCACATAAAATTCTTACCATTCTCTTAATATATAAGTCCAAAGGGTAATTGAAAGTTGGTCAAGTGGAAACATCTGACAAGAAGTTGGGCGGGCATACATACTCATTCGCCCTGTATGTAATGGCCGCTGCTCAACGGCTTGTAAAGCGATAAAATTCCACTACTTTTGTGTATCAATTTAAAGTACTTTAAAGACTTCACTTAATTCCCCTTGCGTGGCCAACTCCAGCCGGAACCTGTTCACGTGCCGTGCTGGGAGATAATCTTTACAATAATGAGGCCTAATTTGGGCGCATTCATTTGGAAAATTAAAAATTAAATTGCTTGTCTTGCTGTTTTCGTTTTCGTTTCTTTTTTTGATATGATGAAAATACTGTAACAATCTCCGGTAATAAATCCCATTAATATGACAAAGAGAGAGAGAGAATATAAAGCAAAATATGTTGACAGTTTATTAAACGAAACATGCATATTTTTGATTGCCTAACTTAGTTAAGCTGAGTTGTTTTCCCTTAAAGACTTTTCTAACTGCCAAACAAAATCAATCAAACTCAATATGAAACCTCTCTGCTGTTGGCTCCGCATCGATGACGCGTTGATAAGATTATTGTATAATAATACGAAAAAAAAGAAAAAAGATATCTAACCATACACACAAATTTGCATACAATCCAGACTCGACAAAAAAGCGTAAAGTTTCCATAGCATACCAAAGGGGGCAAAGCGAAAACCCACACAAATTCCCTTTGGGCAAATGCATGTTTAAAATTGTATTTTACTTCCAGCCAGATGCTACACATCGACAGCTGGGCTTGGGCTATGGTTACGGCAACAAATACACCCGTAAATAGTCAGGCACACAATAACCGGAAAGCAATTGCTTCACGGCATTCGAGTCGCTGAAATATTAGCCTCGTTTGCCGCTGCTACGCACCTTTCAGCAGCTCAGGTCGCGTCTCTACGAAGAGAGAGGAAGAGAGCGATTGAGAGTTAAGCGCCAGACATATTGAAAATTTTGCGCACGAATTGCTCAAATAAATATTTAAATATTTGAGCTGCTGCTTTTGGTTTTTTGATTGGGTTTTAAGCAGATTTTCGAAAAGGTAAGAAAGTGAATGATATGCATTGGCCTTGAGTTTTAGCCCTTCTTTCAGATTGCCATTCGTTAAATTACTTGTAAAGTAATGAAAATATTGAGATTCTTTCAGGATGTATTTCTTCCGCAGGCGACACTTGTGTTAGATTTGAAAGCGTTTTTTTCAGGAAGACAGTGGCAATTCACTATAAAAATGATCAAAAGTACTCAGAAAAAAGAAAATCCATTTATATCCATTTGAAGGGATATTTTTTAATATCCTTTATAATACTCGTTACTAGGGTGTGGCCGGGTGGCTCAGCGACTAATGTGCGCGACCGCTGTGCAAGAGGTCGTGGGTTCAATCCCGCCTCAGAACATCTAATGAAAAGTTTTTTCTTTGAATATATTTTACACCCGGTCACCCCTCTCTGCTGTTGGCGCCAGCTTTGTAGTAATAAGCCATGAAAGCTTCTCAAACTGCCGTTCGGATGCGGCGTTAAACTGTAGGTCTCTTTCTCTTGGGCCCTTTGGGGCTGTGTCAAGCCATTTTACATTTTACTCGTAGATTAAAAAGGGAATACTATAGTCGTGCAAATATTTGTAACAGGCAGACGATGTGAATGTCAGTTTTTACAACGAAAAATTATGAAAAATGGGTAAATATAACGCGCTGATTAGAGGAGGCACTGCTTGATTGGTTGAAGCAGCAGCGTCGCGCTTGGTAATTGGTAAATATAACGCGCTGATGTAGAGGAGGCACTGCTGGACTCGTTGAAGCAGCAGAGTTCCGCCAATTCGATCTTAGAGCGTCATGATATTCTCGACAAATCCAATGAAATTTGCCTTAAGATAAATAATGAATTCGGTACTAATTGCAACTGGCTGTGGCGCTCGAGTAAGCACTATAATACATATAAGTTTTGAAAAATTTCACGTAGAATCTACTGGAACCGATAATAGAAAAGCAAAAGATTCTTCTTCTTCTTTTTCTTTGGCCATCACAACCGTTTTACGGTCTCGGCCGCTGCTACTAATGCCCGCCACTCGCCTCTGTCCCGAGCGACATTCCACCAGAAGGACACTCCTAGTTTCGCAATGTCTCCCTGCACCTGGTCACGCCATCTCCGCTTTGGTCGACCAGGCGGGGGAGTGCCTCCCAACTCTATCGCATGCCGATTGTACACACGCTTTGCTGGAGCGTTATCATCCATACGGGTAACATGTCCTATCCAGCGCAAACGCTGTTGTTTTATGCGCTTGACTAGGTCAGTGTCCCCATAGAGCTCATACAGTTCGCGATTCATTCGGATGCGAAATTCGCCGCCAACGTTTAGAGGTCCATAAATCCTCCGAAGAACTTTTCTCTCGAACACGCCAATTGCCGCCTCATCCTCTTTTGTCATTGTCCATGCTTCTGCGCCTTATAGCAGGACTGGGATGATAAGCGACTTGTATAGCGCAATTTTCGTTTTCCGAGAGAGGTCTCTGCTCTTGAACTCCTTATTGAGCCCGTAATAACATCGGTTTGCAAGAGTAATTCTTCTTCGGATTTTCAGATTGGTGTTGTTGTCGCTGGTTATCGTCGTTCCGAGGTAGACAAATTCCTTAACAACCTTGAAGTTGTAGTCTCCCATTGCAACAGATTGTCCAAGCGTAGACTCACTGCGCGTTGATTGTAGGTACTTCGTCTTATCCTCACTTATCGCTAAGCCCATAAGTTTTGACTATCTCTGAGAACGCCTTTTTTTACCACCGATTCGCTTTTGCCGATGATGTCAATATCATCGGCATATGCAAGTAGCATGTTATCTCTGGTAAAGATGGTGCCCGTTCTGTTAGCATTTGGGCACTGGCGCAGTATGTACTCCATCAGCAGATTAAAGAAGTCGCACGATAAGATATCACCCTGCCTAAAACCTCTTTTGGTATCGAAAGGCTCGGAGCGGTCTTTACCTATTTTGACGGAGCTTTGTGTGCTTCTCAACGTCATCATGCAAAGTCGAACGTACTTTGCTGGAATACCAAAGGTAGACAGGGCTTCAAAGAACTTTGACCTTATCGGCGTGTCAAAGGGGGAGGGGGGTCCGTATCCGAGGCATTGTGTTAGTTTTCATTGGCGGGTGGGGATACGCCTATCGGGTGCCAAGCCCGATGCGACGCCCCCTGTTGACCCCAGGGGGAGGGACGCCGCTCACGTTAGCCAGCAGCTTTGCGGGTGCATTGCGTTGTTACCAGGGGTTACCACGGGTGAGTCGACTTGGGACGCAGTAAGCCAGGATCGCGCTGGGTTTTCCATGTTAAACCGATCAGCAACTTTACCTCACTACATACGCCCCCATAACCACAGGAGAGTTCCTGCCTTCCGTAGAAGCCCCATCCAATCCGACTTGACCGCAAATCCACTCAGATATTGCCTCTTCTGTCCTCTTGTTGCTCCATGGTTCGAGCAACTGAAAATTGCTGAAGACAAAAGTAGCTGCAATACATTCAATTTTTCGGAAAACGCGCAAATTTTGCGCAATGATAATTATTATTCTCTTAAACTGTATATTTTCTTTCAAAACGAGACATATTTACTTTTTGGCACAGATTGGCAGGGAACTAGTTCTACTCCACAATTCACGAACACTGGGTTAAACTTTTCAACACAAGACACATAAGCAACAAATAACACACATTAAACAATTTTTACTTGGGATTAATATTAAACATACCTTGCTCTTCATTATCAATTTTAAATATAATTTAAATATAATTACTGTTCAAAATTACACAGCTTGAAACTTTTAAAAACTTTCGCACGTGGCAAATGTAAACAAGGCGCTGATATAATGTTTGACTTTGACGCCCTGGTACAACACCAGGGTCGCAACTCTACTTGTTTAATTTATCGATTAAGTGTGTTTGGAATATCTATTTTCAATATATAAAATCAAAATCACAAAAAGCTTTTCATGACTTTTTTGGGACTTTATGCCGAAAAATCGGACTTTCCGTCCAGTGTGCATTGCCCAAAGTTTCATTGCAATCAAACATTTGCAAATTTCAGGGACTTTGGACCAATTTGCGCCCATTTCTTCTTCTTGGAGACCTTCCTGGACAAGCGTTAAACCTTTCCTCAATATTTTACCAAAATTTAAAATTTTGCAATTTACGCGGCTTTTGGACCATTTTTCGCCAAATATTTCAACTTGGAAACCTCCCCGGGCAAGCGTTTGACCATTCCCCAAAGTTTCGTTGCAGTAAAACGGGACAACGGGATAATTTTCCAAATTTCGCGAATTTTGAATCATTTCACAGACATGAGACGTGGCCTATGACACTTTCCTGATCGAAAGGAACATACTGTGAAAAATTCGTGAAGATCGGTTCAGCGGTTTAGACGCCCAAATGGAACAAATATATGTATAGATTTGTACCTCATCACAAAGAAACTGGCAGCATCATCAGCCCAAATCTCAAACCGCCTTTACCATATCCTAGTTTACTGCACATGATGGCAACCGCGTCATCAATTTCCGCAGCCTCCAATTGAAACTTGAGTTTTCTTCCGTTCCCGTTGCCATTTTCACCGCGCTCATCAATTTGCATGCATGACAAGCCCCCCTCCCCCCTTTCCCCTTGCCTTTGGATTTGTGTTGCATTGATATAATGACAAAATGTTACAACACGAACTAAAGTCAACTTCCAGGTTTGACAAATTGGCTGTGGGTTGTTCATGTGGTAGCTGTTGCTGTTTATGTGGCTCATTTGAATGTGGCTTTTGTGGTCTTTGATTTATGTGGCGTAAAATAATTGACAGAGCTTCAAGAGTTTTGGTACTCACGAAACCCCTTAAGACTTAAGTCAGAGTCAACAAATTGCATTTTCCCATTTTCGACGCTGATTAACATAATAAAGTGGGCTATGAAGATGTCGACTGACTGGCAGTGACAGCGGCAACACGTCGTATGCGCAATATTAATTATTCAATGCCAGGCGAAATGCCAGGCGACTGCAGACGAAAACAAAGTGAGACTTCTTCTTCTTCTGCTTTCTCGCAGTCTGCAATCCAAACATGCGCTGACAATAAACGCGCAATTTTCGTAAAATTACAAAAATGTGAGCAAACATTTTATTTGCGCTTTTAACTTTGTTGCCAGCCAGCTGAAAGTTGGCAGTTGCCTCATGTATCTGAGTGTGACATAAATCTTTGGCAGTTCTTCTAACAGCTGCCCCTTTTTATTTTCATTTCATTTCTTTTGCTCCTTCTTTGGCTGGCGCATTGCAACGACAAGAATTTGAATAATTCGCCAAATGTGCCAAGTTGAAATGTTAAAATTTCCCCAACGATGCCGGAAGTAAGCGAAGCGTTTGGCAACTTCCGGTTTGGCACAACTCTGAAGTCACGACCCGCCAAATGATTGCAAATGAATGGCACCCGCGTGGCTGATGGTAAAGTTCGTGTCGCCTCGTTTGCGCTAATGTTTCGACAGCATAAACACCAATGAGGAAAAAAAAAAGTTAGTGTCATTAAATTTTGTTTAATTTTCCTATGAAGATGACATTCCTTTGGGTTTTCACGTTTTTATGTCTTCTGCTGCCAAAGGCAGGCAACTGCAAGCTGCAAGCTCCACCCGCTGTTATAGTCCCTACGCCTTACACTTGGTTTGACGGCTGAAAGAATTTTTCAATAAAGCGAAGCAAGCAAAAATATTTTGTCGTCAACAACGCATCCATTGAACAAGTGGAAATTAATAAACAGTACAGGGCGTGGCAAGTGGGCGTGACTAAATGCCAAGGCATTTAAAAATGCGAAAATTGAAGCAACTATTTAGCACTAAGGGGATGGCAGATAAAAGGGAAAAGCAAAATCAGAAATGTTTTAAGTTTAAGTACTTAAAGATCCGGGGTCGGCAGTGGCAGCAGAAAAGTTGCCACTGGCGGCTGAGAAACTTTTTGTATACATATACAGAAAAAGGGCAAACACAGAAATCTACTCAAGCATATGAAATCTTTTAATTTAAAGTCAACTTCAATTCAATAGGCATAAATTTCCAAACAGACATATGAGACATTTCCTTCTGGTTTACGAAACGGGCCCAAAAACAAAAATCCCTTGACGCTTAAACATTATTTAAATACAGGCCAACTCTTGTTTTGCTGTTGGCCCTGTCAAAGATCTGCAATTTTGTAGTGTGAAATTTATGGGCAGACGTAAAAGATAAACTTGCTGTCATTTATCAACGTTGTCGGATTGCTGCCCAAACTCTCCTACTTACTAAGTAGTACGTGTTTGTATGGGTGAGTGTGTGTGTGTGTGTGTCTTTTGAAAACATTTTGACTTGAAATGATTACGCCAAAAAACTCAACAGATAAAACCCTGAAAACGGAAGCGCACATAAATCAGTAAGTAAATGTGACTTCCTCGGCCTGTGTGACTCGGACTTTACTCGAGCTCGAACACTTTTACACTCTCTAAGACTTAGCGCTGGACATGGAGTGTGGTCGCTACCTGACTTCAGTTCGTTGGAGTGGTAGGTAAAAGGAACAAAACTGCAGCTAAAGGGGAAGAAAAGGACACAAACTACCAAGTACGATTGGCAACATTTGATGGTAAAAGTTACGTTCGCATTTATCTTTTGTGCAAGTGTCACTTGTGAGTTTCTTGAACCAGGGCCAAGTGTTGAAGGCGAAAGACAGACAGACAGAGAGAGAGAGAGGAGAGAGAAAATAAAGTCTGTATTATTTCATTTGGTGGTTTCGTGCTTAAAATGGAACAACTTTCATTCAGTAAACAACTGCTTAAGCTGCCAATTAATTGTTCTAAATTAAACAATATTAAGTACTCTGCAGGCTGTTTCCATCGTTACCTTGAGTAACGAAGTGAAGAATTACAACTTTTATTGATGATATCAACTAACTTGCTTTATAAGCTTTTTGAAATTATAATGTAAACACACCGGAATGTTATTCAACATGTTACATTCAGAGCCACACCCACACGATTGGTAAAGTTCCGCAACAAATAAAAGTTTTAATCAATGTTTAACCATTCTCACTCATTTGATGGAAACTGATTAAAAGTCTTAAGAACAAGCACAAATCTCAGGCACAATCTTGCTAATGGCATTGTGTGAAACCGATTTAAATCTATATTCTTAACTATAGCTATCTACAGTGGACAAAAACTACAGCGGGGCCACTACACGACAAGTATCCAGGATCCCATTGAGCAATTTGATGCCCACAAAGGCATGAGATGCCTCTCATCGCAATTTATAATTGAGTTTAGTGGCCGGGTGTGGTGCAACGGGTAGTGTGTGTGCATGCTGTGCAAGAGGTCGTGGGTTCGATTCCGTCTTAAGTCATTTTAAAAAAAACGTAATTTCCTTAAAGATCCTACATATCCGGGCACAGATTGACATTCACTCTCAAGCTATGCCGATCGAAGCTGTAGTTCCATTTCTCTTGTGCAAAAATTAGAAACACACAAGCCAAGCGATTGAGAAAATCTGCTGTTTATGGCCAAATATTTTTATACTCTTTATCAAAGGCACAAAGCATTTCCGACCCTATAAAGTATTTATAAAGTACTTAGTATCAACAGCCAAGTCGATTTAGTAATGTCCGTTTGTTCGTCTGTCCGTATGAGCAAACAGATCTCAGAGATGGTAAGAGATGGAGATTCGACAAGTGTGGGACAAAGACTTCTTATAATTGCTGGCAAATCAAGTTTATTCTTAATTTTTCCCACGATTTCTCCCACCCCAGCAAATTGGAAAAATAGGGGTAAGTTAACTTCGGCTCGGCCGAAGTTTTGTATACCCTTGCAGCTTCCATTGATAACAAAAAAGTTTTTCTAAGACTACTTTAATTGCGAAATTTGGAGGCGATGTCATTTAAGACAAAAAGTTTTTCTCACTTCAACTTCTTTTTCGACCGATCATTCATACTGCAGCTATATGCTATAGTCATCCGATTTTGATAAAACTTTGTAGAAATGTGTCCAAAGTAAATAAAATAAGTGTAAGCCAATGATAAGGACGTTTTCATTAAAAACAAAAAAGTTTTTCTCACTAGAACTAGTTTTTCGACCGATCGTTCCTATGGGAGCTATATGCTATAGTCATCCGATTTCAACCAATCTTTGTAGAATTGTGTAAAAGTATATATATTAAGTGTATGCCAATGATAAGGAAGTTTTCATTAAAAACAAAAAAGTTTTTCTCACTAGAACTAGTTTTTCGACCGATCGTTCCTATGGGAGCTATATGCTATGGTCATCCGATTTCAACCAATCTTTGTAGAATTATGTAAAAGTATATATATTAAGTGTATGCCAATGATAAGGACGTTTTCATTAAAAACAAAAAAGTTTTTCTCACTAGAACTAGTTTTTCGACCGATCGTTCCTATGGGAGCTATATGCTATAGTCATCCGATTTCAACCAATCTTTGTAGAATTGTGTAAAAGTATATATATTAAGTGTATGCCAATGATAAGGACGTTTTCATTAAAAACAAAAAAGTTTTTCTCACTAGAACTAGTTTTTCGACCGATCGTTCCTATGGGAGCTATATGCTATAGTCATCCGATTTCAACCAATCTTTGTAGAATTGTGTAAAAGTATATATATTAAGTGTATGCCAATGATAAGGACGTTTTCATTAAAAACAAAAAAGTTTTTCTCACTAGAACTAGTTTTTCGACCGATCGTTCCTATGGCAGCTATATGCTATAGTCATCCGATTTCGACCAAACTTAGTGAAATCATGGGAAGGGATAGTAAACTAAGAAATACGTACTTTGGAGTTTTTCTCATAAAGACTAGTTTTTCAACCGATCGTTCCTATGGCAGCTATATGCTATAGTCATCCGATCCGGCCGGTTCCGACAAATGTGCAGCCTATTTGTACCACAAGACTTCGTGCAAAGTTTGGTGAGAATAGCTTCAAAACTGACGGAGGAGATAGCATAGAAACAGACAGACGGACGGACGGACAGACGGACAAGGCTAAATCAACTCAGCTCGTCGTGCTGATCAAGAATATATATACTTTTTGTGGTCGGAGATGCTTCCTTCTATGCGTTACAAAAATCCGGACAATTTTATAATACCCTCTGCAAGGGTATAAAAAACGTCATATCTCCCACTGTTTTATAGAAAGAAGGTTCGTTCTTTCTGGAAATGTTTAGAAATCAAGATTATTTATCGATCAGCCAAAAGATTGGTAAAGATCGGATGAACGAGAGACGAGCTGTAAGGAAAACAAATCATTTTGCTGGGCAGAACCGGCCTCACGGCGATGGGCAGCACTTCACACACCTTAACACAAACTTTGAGAGGTACAGAGTATATTATAGTCGGGCTTGACCGACTGTACCCATTGAAAATGGGTACAAGGGGATCATGGAGTTTTGCAAAATTATGTATCCTATAAAGTATATTTATTCTTAATCAGCATCAACAGCCGAGTTGATACAGCCATGTTCGTCCGTCCGTCCGTCTGCCTCTTTTAGTCTCTGAGATCGACGAGTTGGTATGTATGAACTTCGGTCACTGTTTCGGTCACAGTTTTGGTCACTGATATGGTAACTGTTTTGGTCACTGTTTTAGTCACTGTTATGGTCACTGTTTCGGTCACAGTTTCGGTCACTGTTTTGGTCACCGTTTCGGTCACTGCTTCAATCACTGTTTCGGTCACTGCTGCGATCACTGTTTCGATCACTGTACACTGTGCCGGATGGCCAATTTTTTGGCATAAAGTCAATTTTTCATGACAATTTTTTTTGATATTAGCTCAATATTCTAAGAGAGGATATTTCTAATTAACAATTCCAAAAATGAAAGCTATTGGAGTGCTATCATAGACATTTAACAAAAAGCGGGAAAATTTATCTTATCTTTGCTATAAGAAACAATGGCTGCTGTTGAACAACTAATTTGTGTGGAATATGCAAAATATAGTGAAATGTATACGAGTATACTATGTAAATAATACTAAGCAATTGTATTTTATTTTTCAAATACTTAACATTACGTTGGTTTGTGATACGTCCTTAGTCAGAGAAAACCTTCGAAAAACACCTTTTTCCAGTGGACTTAAAGTAACTTTCGCCCACTTTTCGTGGAGTGTGCTTTTCAACTTGTTATTAACTCTTTTTGTCCGATTTTGCTCGTTCTCCGTATTTTAGGAAGGATTAAGCTCAACTTAGGACGTATGTTCCACGTATGGTTGGTCAATAATCGAAAAAAACGAGACTTATTAAAAGATTTTTGAACAAATTAGCATGCAAAACGCTAGCTCCGAGACAAACAATTTTCTAAAACAAAACCATATGGGCGGTGAGGTAGGCGTGGTCGGATCGGTTAAAAACTTTTTCCGTATGTTTTTTATACTCTGTACCAAAGGTACATGGAGTATAATAAGTTTGTGCAAATCCATGTCCGTCTGTCCGTCTGTCTGTCCGTATGAACGCACAGATATCAGTGATGGCAAGAGATAGAGGTTTGACATGTATGGGACTTATGCTTCTTATACTTGCAGGCAGATCAAGTTTTTTTTTTAATTTTTGCCACGCCCCCTCCCGCCCCCGCAAATTGGAAAAAACGTCATATCTCCCACAGTTTTATAGATAGAAGGTTCGTTCCTTCTGGACACATTTAGTAATTAGGATTAATAATCGATCCGCCAAAAAAATGGTAGAGATCGAATGAACGGTTGTCGAGTTATAAGGAAAACCAACAATTATGGGCAGCACCGGTCGCAACGGTGATGGGCAGCACTTCACAGGTACAGAGTATGTTATAGCCGGGCTTGACCGACTTTCTTTCTTGTTTTTGTTATAAAATTCACCAAGTTTCAACTCTGTGGCTGCATATGTCGACTTTATGCCAAAAATTTGGCCACCCAGCCCACTTTCGATCACTGTTTTGGTCACGGTTTCGGTAACTGATTCGGTCACTGCTTTGTTCACTGTTTTGGTCACAGTTTTGTTAACTGTTTTGGTAACTGTTTAGGTCACTGTCATGGTCACTGTTTTTGTCACTGTTTCTGTCACTGTTTTGTTCACTGTTTCGGTTACTGTTATGTTATGGTCACTGTTTTGGTCACTGTTTCTTTCACTGTTTTGTTCACTGTTTCGGTTACTGTATCGATTACTGTTTTGGTCACTGTTTCGGTCAATGTTTTGGTCCAGGAAATGGTGTATAAGAATCAATGCATCAAAAACATAGCATGTTATTCACACATGGCGGAACGTACAGCAGCCTATCTTGTCGCCAAGGGTCATGGATCAGCACTTGGTTACTGAAAATATTCATCCATATCTTGGTGTGAAGATGGACAAGAAACTGCAATTTACTCAACACGTAACGTCTACTGTTGGAAAACTGCAAAATAGGACCAAGAAACTAAATTGGATGATCTCTGGCGACAGTAAGCTGCCCCTAAATACGGAAGTTATCCTTTATAAGCAGCTAATCTCATCGATTTGGCAGTATGCAGTTCCAGTTTGGGGTTCTCTGATTTGTGAGTCCCAACTTCACCGAATGCAGGTTGCGCAAAATAAAATCTTAAGGACCATTACGGATGCTCCTTGGTATGTCGGGAATCGCACGATCAGAGAGAATCTAGGAGTGAATCCGATTATAAAGACATATGAAACGGCTTAAGCGAAGTATTGGGTCCGTATTTGATACCGTTCAAATGAAGAAGCCAGTAAAATTGCCTCGAATCCTACAATTCCTGTCAGGTATGTTGAGATGCTCAAAATGCACCTACCTGAAGCTTTTCAAACTCAACAGCAGCAACCAACCCAGCCAACTCAGCAGATGCTTCCTCATATGCAAACACCACCGATTCACCGTCCGCTTCGCCAATGCTTCAGCCCTAGTCAGCAGCATCAACAAACATCTGGTCAGCAGAAGCAACAAACGGTCGCTCAACAGCAGCAAATGCAGTCAGTATCCATGACGCAGCGGCCAATAGAAACCATTTCATCACAGCAGCAGCAAGTTATTCTAAGCTCACATCAAGCTCTGCCTTGGCAACCGCAACAGTCATACTATCCACTCCATTCAAATCCATTTCTGCTGATGGTTGCTGGTCTATGTACGGTCGTACCTTATCGTCGCCAAAGAATAACTCAGACTGTGCAGCTCACAACCATTAAACGGCAGTTGCAACTTAGGAGGCTAAGAAAAATAAATAAACTCCGAATAAGATGCACGCGTCCCCTTGATCGTAGCTGGTCTGACTGGCGACTACACCACATAAGGTTATAGCAAACACATAGCTGGATTAATTCCAGAAGATGGAGGAGAATATTTCCATTGTCCCCTACCAGTGATTACAACCACAAATACCATTTTAAGTAGTATGTTTAGATATCACATTCTTTAATTAATATGACACATATTAAAAAGAATTTGTGCTGGCTGCCAAAGTCAGACAGATTGTGTTTAGATCTTGTATCGAACAGAACAGAAAAAAGTATCTGTTATGGTCACTGTTATAGTCACTTTTCGGTCACGGTTTCGGTCACTGCTTTGGTCACTGCTTAGGTCACTGTTAAGGTCACTGCTTCGGTCACTGTTTCGGTAACTGATTCTGTCACTGTTTCGGTCACTGTTTCTGTCACTGTTTTGCTCACGGTTTCGGTCACTTTTTGGTCACTGTTTTAGTCACTGTTTCGGTCACTGTTTCGGTATGTTGGTCACTGTTTCATGTGTTGCTCGGTACTGTTTCGGTCACTGTTTCTGTCACTGTTTTGCTCACGGTTTCGGTCACTTTTTGGTCACTGTTTTAGTCACTGTTTCGGTCACTGTTTCGGTCACTGCTTTGGTCACCGCTTATCCACCACCACCACCTACCCACTCACAGCCGACCTGCTGCTATGGCTGTCTTGCAAAGACCAAAGCTGCTGACTTGGCAAAGTCAAAAGCGTAGCCAAACAAATCTATCGCAAAGACAATCGATTTCTGGATATGCCCCCCATTCGGCAGTCCGTCACACAGCTTCGCTCTAAAAAAAAAAATCCATCAAGGACTTTTTTCAGAATTTATGGTGAGGGGTAACTCCAACCTTTTTTTTGCTGGCTCTTCTTCATAAATACGAGTATCATCCATACAAGTCAAATCAAGCGTAGCCGCAGTTGCTTTATGCGTTTGACTAAATCAGTGTCCCAGAGAGCTCAAACAGTTCGTGGTTCATTCGGGTGCGAAAATCTTCGCCATCTTTTGTAAATGTAAGATGGCTTGACACAGTCCCAAAGGGCCCAAAGAGCCTCTCTCAATCTCTTGGCTTGTGCGATTTTAATTTTCGCACAAGAGAAAGGGACCTACAGCTTAACGCCGAATCCGAACGGCAGTTTGAGAAGCTTTTCAAGGCTAATTACTACAAAGCTGGCGCCAACAGCAGAGAGGGGTGACCGTGTGTAAAGTTTATTCAAAGAAAAAACTTTTTCATTAGATGTTTCGAGGCGGGATCGAACCCACGACCTCTTGCACAGCGGTCGAGCACACTACCGGCTGAGCCACGCGGCCAACCGCCATCTTTTAGAAATCCATAAATCCTCCGAAGAATTTTTTTCTCCAACACGCCGATCACCGCCTCATCCGCTACTGTTAATGTCCATGCTTCAGCGCCGTATTGCAGGACTGGGATGATAAGCGACTTGTAAACCGTAATTTTCGTCTTTCGAGAGAGTGATCCACTCTTGAACTGCCTACTAAGACCGTAGTAACATAGGTTTGCCAGAGTAATTATTTTTCGGATTTCCAGGCGAATGTACACCCAGAAAAATTCTTTCTAAAAGGCAAAATCGCCTAAATTGAGAAATCGTATTTGCGCCTAGGGTTAACTATCTTACTAGAAAAGACTTCTACAAAAATACAATTTATTTCTGAAAAAGGGTTTTGTGTTAATCAAATTTAGAAAAAAATTTCTCAAATATAGAAAGCCGTTTCACACAAAAGACAAATTTAAAAGGGCTGGGTGGGGGGTGAGTCGGTGTGTGTGCTGCTGCTGCTCCCCCACCCACTCTCAGCGCCCACACCAAACCAAGCCCACCCACCCCCCCACCTACTTTTGCTGTATAATTTTTAAAAATTTTTTTTTATTATTTTTTTTTATTACCCTTACTGGGTTCGAACTCAGGCCTCGGCACTCTAACAACGACGGACATCTAACGCCACCGATACAACAGTGTCGCGCAACGGTGCGAAATGCAGTAAGAATGCAATCAAAACCGGTGGTGAATGGCAAGATATTTGCCGGGCGCCGCCAGTTCGTGGGTTCAAATCCCATTGAAGGCATTGACATAAAAATTTTTTTAATTTTCTCTTTTTTTTCTTTTGTTTTTTAGTTTTGTTGTTTTTAAAATTTTCTATATTTTCCGATATTTTTTACAATGCACTGAGGTTTCAAATACATTTTTTCGTCAAACGCGAAGCTCGTTACTGCAAGCATCGTTTCTAAAATTTAGGAAATTATTTTCTTGATTTTAAGTAAAGACGAGTGCATCGTTTTTTCTTATTTTTTGGTAAAGACGAGTGCATCGTTTTTTTGCCTACTTTTAGGTAAGGACGAGTGCATCGATTTTTCTTATTTTAAGGAAATTTTTTCTCAATTTTAGGGCTTTATATTTTAATGGTTAGTGTTTTTTAAAATTCAGGTTAAAAATTTCACCAATTTAGGAAAATTTTCTTAAATTAAGGGCAAATCCATTTTATGGCGAAATTTTCTTAAATCTAATAAAAAAATTTTCTGAGTGTACTAATAATAAGTAAAAACTTTGACATTTACGAAATGGGTCGCTATTCGTTTGAAGAATTTTGGGAAATATTAAAGACATATTACCAAAGTGGTGAGTCCTCGACCCAATCTGTGGAAAATTTGAGAAACAAAAAACATTTAACAAAAAAAATGTTCCGAAAGCTCAATTTGTGGATCAATTCGTGAAGCAAGTTTGTGAAACTGGAATGTTGGTGGATAAAACAACCCGTGTACGCACTCGTACGAGGCGCTCGACCGAAAACATTGCTGCGGTTGCTGAAAATGTACGTGAACAACTATCAACGTCAACTCGCGCTACGGCGCATTGTTAAGTAATTGGTTCTGGGGGAAATTGAAGCGGAAGACTTGGACGATATTTGGTTTCAACAAGACAGCGCCACAATCGATCTTCTGCGCCCTATTTTCGAAAATCGAACAATGAGCAAATATTGAGAAGTGAATTGGCCGCCAAGAAGCTATGATCTGGCACCGTTAGACTATTATCTTTGGGAAGCGGTCAAGGACAAATGTTAAGAAAACAATCCTGAAACAATTGATGAGTTGAAGAACGAGATTAGAGTTGCTATTGCTGACATACGGGTGGATCGAATGGGCTACTTCCAAGTCAGCAGTGGTGGTGATTTGACTGAAATTGTTTTTTATAAATAAATGACATGAACCAACCTTTCAAATAAATGTTCAACCTTTGAAAAATATCGAGCCGTTTTAGTTTTATAGCAAAATTAAATTCCAATTTTTAAATGGACCTCCCTGTAGATGAGTTTAACGCAGCAACACTTCTTTCTGCGAAATAAAATCCAAGTGGAACACTGCGTGAAGCTTTATTCGTTTTCTTTTTTAGCAGCATAAAATAATACAAAAATCCTGACAACAAAATCAAACTGATTCCTCAATCAAATCGACCTATACCCAGAAAAATGCGACTGGCAGAATTCTAAATCGATTCGGATAGTATTCATACCGTTTCGTATTTAATGTTTGGTTCTTGGAAATTGTTGAATTATGGACAAAACATTCTAAAATCGAAAACCACCATTAATATCATTGAAATAGGAACAAATGATCTTGAATCCAGAAAATTTCGTATTTACAGTAAGCAGAAACGTTTAATAAACTCAATTTCAATATATCTTGTACTGAGTCCAAAATGGACTTACAAGGATATGCGAATTAGTTTTATGCGATTTTGTACTTAAAATTCTCAACTGGCTCTTGCACTTTTCGTATGGAATGATGGAAGATTTCTTAACTACTGTTATAGCATTTTGGTCCCTAGTTAATTGGCATTAATATGGCACTAATATATTTTCAACGTTCTTTGGTTCAAAACAGAGATCTCATTCATGAAAAATTGGAAATAGTTTTATAATTTGATGGGCTGCCCAAACGTTTTTGGATCTTCATTGATTCTTTGGCTCTTAATTAATTTCAAGAATGTATTGTGGTTAACCTTAGAATTTATTTAGATTAGACTTAGCCAATACCAATTTCAATACCTTTTAATAAAAAGCTGACTCCGCCCAGCCTCCCCTAAGTGTTAACTAACATTTAAGATAAACACTTTAATATGACTTCAAAATAGTTGCCCTAATTGCTTGAATTGGAACTCTTTAAAGTCTTTAGTGAAATTGATTACTTAATAAATCAGAGCGTTTGTCACTTGGTTGCTAATTGAACTGATTCTGACTGACGTGAAGTGAACAAACAATGAAAAGCGCAAGCAAAAATACCAAAGAAAGTGCTTTTGCTGGAAGGTGTGAAAATGCTGGAGTTCTTAAGTTCAGTTCTAGAAAACAGCTTCAACATGTTGCATCGCTTAATAGCTGGTTTAAGTGTGATTTTATGGCTGTCTTTGGCTCAAGCCAGTTTCAGTGGCGGCCACTTGAAACGCATGAGCAGATCGCTGATCTTTCCGCCCACCTCGCCGACACGTGTACAATTTATTGGCGGCATTGGTATACCTGTGGATAATCTACACTTTGAGTCTGTAACCTCTGGCTATGTGCTGAAAGCTGAATACTTTTTGCCCACCAATGCGACAGAGATCACACGCATATATCTCAAACCGCAGATCATAACAGGCCGAGAGAAGAATGAGGAGGAACAGGAACCGGTAACAAATTATGGTTCCATATACCGCTGGATTATCTACCGTGGCATTGAGATGGCCTTGGAGAACTTGGGCCTAAACGGACGCAGCTGTCTTCTGAGGGTAATCTGTGAGCATGCTGCCTTGCCCCTGAACCATGAAAGCGGTTTACTTGGCGAATTGTTGCATATTATATTGACACCCACGAGTTCGATTGATAGCCTCAGTCTGCAAACAGATCGAGAGTATCAGATCTCCGAGCAATTTGGCAAACGGGGCGGAGATTGTGAGGCTGTGTATGCCAAAAAGTGTCCAAAATCACCCATGCAACTGATTAGTATCATAATGGAAGAGAAATAAACGGAAACGAACTTAAAGCTAACCTTAATCGATTTTCACTAGGCTAAACTGTGGCCAAAATCACGTACACGGAGGTGTCGCAATTACAAAGTTGATAAACATTTTAATTAGTTTTCGCACACGCAGTCGACATGATCTGCCTGGCAATCAGCATCAATTGTAATTAAACATTCCCTCTACATGTGAGTTACACACTGCGTATGCGTAATGTGTGAAATTAACATTGAGTTGAGCAGGTGGCAGACATTTGTGCTCTTAATTCACTTAAATTTAAATAGCAAATATAATTTGTATGAATTATGTGGCGCCTACATGTTGCAAATACAAATTTATTTGCTCCCCATTATGTTATCCCGGACACGTATCCTCCCCTGTCCCCTCTACGTCTAATGGGCTTAACCTTATTTTTGGGAGTATGGCACGCAATCATTCCGGCTCATGTCCAGAAACTCACACAGCCGTGAAATAATTACACACATTGAATAAAACGCGACCAGAAATGGGAAACGGGCAACGGAAAACGGATAACAAACCCAGAAGCGCCCCACATTACCGAATCCCAGATTCCATTTGTTGAGGCTTTGCTTCTGGCAATTCGAAATGAGTTTAATATTAATTAGCAGCCTGTCAACGCATGAAGTCCATTCAAATGAAAGCCAAATCCAAAGCGAAAGACCAACCTCGAAGTGGCAATACCCTGGCAAAGTGAATACATTTTGGGTACTTTTTCTTTTAGGCGAAGTCTACTGATGATAGAACAGGAGGAGTCTGCGCTGTGAAGTGTAGAAAATCGGCTGGTTTGTTTTGTAGAATGTTCACATTGGAAAGATTTGCAGATAGAACTATTTAAAGCCAAAATTTGTTAACTCTAGCTCTTTCTATCTCAAAGATCTGTCGATATATTGACTGAGCTGTCAATGCTTATAATAAATTTGTGCACTTTATAGGATTGTAGATGCTATATTCTGCCTGTTTCATGAGGTTGTTAAAGGGTATACTACCCTTTGTGCCTTTGTTATGGGGTACAAGTATTTGTCTAGCCCCAAAATTGTGATAGAAATGGTTTTCCGCGAATTTGCGCATAGCTGGGGACTGGGCATGAAAACTAAAATAAGCTGATTATATAGTTTCGCCGTTTCAATCCTTAAATAACCGTCAATATATATGTTCAATAAGGATAGCATAGATCAAATAAAGAAAAAACAGTGGGTCTCTTAGTCTATCGGTACGAGCGAAGCTCTTTGCGAAGAGTGATCTGATTTTAAATTAATACACTGGCCTAAAAGAACACTTTTTATTTGGATTCATTTAAGTACACTTAATTTTGAATGACCATTAAATGTGATTAATATTTCGTGAGAATCGACTTTAGTTGTAGGCCATTCATTGTTGTAGACTGGGAAGTATTATGGATCATTGTCTTTCTAAATTTTTTTTAAATTTTCCATAAGAAACTAATCTGTTCAGTTTCAGAATTTATTATCAACTTATCACTTCAAGGGGCGATTCGAAGTTGCGTTTCTAGTTGTCACCAGTCCTTATTGCGTGGCAAGTTTATTAAAGAGAACATGCAAAACCAATTGGAGTGTGACAGCAAAAAGAACTGCTGATGAGAAGACCAGGAGAAATAGTACCGTACCTAAACTATGCATATGTAAAATTCAAAAAATCTTTGTAGATTTGTGTTGATTATTGCTCTGTAATCAACCGTTTACCTTAAGCCGGCTGACAACATCATTGACTAAAATCAAAAACCTTAGGTACGAAATTTTAAAGTTCTAGTCTCCCAGTTCAACGTCCGTAAGAGATCTTCGCTCTAAAGAATACACCAGAACCGGGTTTTCTTATTGCAGAACTCTATTAACAACACATGGAGAAGATTATCGATATTTCAAATTCCAAACATTGCGACTAGCTTTGACCCTTCAGCACGATATATTTTCGATGGAAATGGACCAGCACCTAAGCGTGGACCTGGACCTCAAATTTGTTTGTTGTATACCCATGCAGAGGGTTTTATAAAATTGTCCAGATGCTTGTAAAGCATGGAAGGAAGCATCTCCGACCACATAAAGTATATATATTCTTGATCAGCATGACGAGCTGAGTTGATTTAGCAATGTCCGTTTGTCCGTCTGTTAATTTCTATGCTATCTCCTCCGTCAATTTTAAAGCTATTTCGGCCAAACTTTGCACGAAGTCTTTTGATACATATACGCTGCACATTTGTCAGAACCGGCCTGATCGAATGACTTTAGCAGATTGCTGTCATACGAACGATCGGTCGAAAAACTTGTTTTAGAAAAAAAAACTTTTTTCAGAGGAAACGCCTCCAAATTCCTTATTTCTTAGTTAACTATACTTTTCCATGATTCCACCAAATTTGGTCGAAATCGGACATCTGTATAAGTAGTGTAGCTGTCATAGAAAAGTAGAGTCTGAAAAGTAGTCTTAGTTAGAAAAAATTTTTTGTTTTCAATGGAAAAATACTCAAAATTGGCATGCTTTTGTTTTATATACTCTTACACAATTCTACAAAGTTTGGTCAAAATCGGATGACTATAGCATATAGCTGCTATAGGAGCGGTCGGTCGAAAAACTAGTTCTTGTGAGAAAAACTTTTTTGTTTTAAATGGAAATGACCATTACGTTGGCATATATTTATTTTATAGATCAGTTATAGATCAGTTAAGTAATTAGGCCTCTTCCTGTACTCTCTTGCATTTTTTTTACGTAGCTCTGCCTCTCCGTTTTCATTGCGTGGAGTTGAAAAATTCGTTTATTCATAAACATTTTGCCGCAGCAAAGAAGCAAGTGTTGGAGCCAGCTGTTTTTATAGCATTATATCGATAGTTCCATCGGCACTGAACTTGCGGTTAATTTTAACAAGTGCTCGAGCAGCGGTTAAGTCTGTTCCTCCGGTTGCGCCACACAAAATTTAGTTAAAATTTACTTAAACTGCCTGTCAAGTTGACTAACCGCACATTGAGAAATCGGGCCTAAGACTATTACGCATACATACAAAACTACAGAAAAATTGATCCGTAGCCTACCTTTCGCATCAAGCACTCACAGCATACTGGCCCTTTGGCCCTACAAACAGAGAGAGTGATGTCTCGGACGGCTTCACCTTGTTAGTTTCACCATGGTTGGGGGTACTTTATTAGTCACAATGACCAGCTACGCCCCTGTTCGCAGCTTTGGCGATCAGAAGGGAGTTCTTAAAGCTACCCAGCCAACCAGCATGCGAGCATTTTGCGAGAATATCGCAGAATGCTCACAAACGAGCTCGCATGTAAGCAAGGAATGAGAGTTCGTTTTTATTAACGCAGAGCACTCGCAAGCGAGCTCATAAGCGAGCTAGCATGTGAGCATTTTGCGTAATTACGAAAAATATCGAGTTTGGGACCAAAGCGCATTGTAAAAATATTGAAAAAATATAGACAATATTAAAAAACTCAAAAATAAAAAAACAAAATAAAAAAAAAAACAAGAAAAGTAGGTTTTAATTTAATGCCTTGAGTTTAATTCGAACCCATGACCTCGCCGTCGCAAGGCAAATGTCTTGCCATTCGACCACCCGGGCGTGTTGATTTCATTCTTCACTGTCATTTCGCCAGCGTCACGCGCGACCCGATAGTATCGGTGAGCGTTAAGATGTCAGTCATTCGTGTAGAGTGCTGCGGTCCTGAGTTCGAGTCCCAGACAAGGTGAGTCGGCGGGCCGGGTGGGGCCGACAATAAGGGATCACACATAATTTTTTTTTTTTATTTTAAATAAAAAACAAATATTTTAAATGACTCGCAAGTACTATCAAAAAAGTATCGCAAAAGATACCGCTTAAAGCTACGCTAACCGTATTGCTTGCGACTATCGTAAATGATACTTTCACTGCCACAAACTGAACGACACATGAATCATTTTACTATCATTTCCCGACCCGTATGCGAGAGTTTTGCCGGGTTAACTCACGCAATTCACTTGCTTGGGATATCGTTTGCGAGCGTTTGGTTGGCTGGGTAAGTAAGGTCATGATTGTAAAGAATAAAAGAGCGAAAGCCTTCATCGGAAATGATATCACTGAGAAGAGGATGTCCTCTATAACGATGGATTATGGTGAAGCAGCAATCCAAAGAGAATCGGCGCATTCAGCAGACAAATCCGATTTCCGATTTGCGATTGCTGATGATTCTCTGCTGAATGGTATTAATTGATATTCTGTGGCTTTTGAACTTTTTGTTAAAAAACATCCCTTACACTAATAGACTTTAATATTTACGGACAATAAAAAGACAATTTTATGTGAATCATTGCACAAAGGTAGACTGACCTAGCAATCGGTTAACAAACGTACTTTTTGTTGGATTGCTTTTCAGCAATCATGATTGTCAAATTTATCAATCGCAATCGGCAATCACTTCATTCAGCAGGTAAAATCGGCAATCGTAAATCATAAATCGTAAATAGGATTTATCTGCTGAATGCGCCCAATGTTTGTCTATTCAAAGTTTGAATTTCAAACGCCATGCTCATGTATTATTTAAAAGTGTTTTACTATTTATATAAAGTATTATGACAAAATAAATTTTTTGTCGTTCTGCATACGACCTTTCGTATATCATAGCACGAGATTAAAAATGTTTGAAGCAACCGTCAAAGCGATAATTTGCTATGCAGGACAAGTCTGGTACTACTATGAGGAGGAGCAACTGATGCGGCTCTACATAAAGAAAATCTTTTGTCTCCCGACCAATACCCCAACATAAGCCATTCACCTTGAAACTGGGCTCCACTAATTATTGAACCATAACTTAAACGAACAAAATTATTTTAACGACATCTATGATTCTATTTGTTGAACTGCTCGCCATAAATTGTATGCCAAATATACAGGCAGCTAACGGAGATTGTTCTCTATGTAACCTTCGAGTTAGAGAAGACGTATTCCACTATATCGCAATATGCCCCATTCTTAGCGAACTCAGGCGGTTGCACTGGAAAAAGGCGTCTCTATCAAAGGAAGAATACTTGGCGGCTCTAAACAGTGAAGACTGGCACATTCTAGCGGAGTTCTTAAATGAGACTCTTAGATACTGGCTGAATATTATGAAAGAATACACTTCAAGGGGTCCAGCACTGTCACTAAACAGGAACGATGTGGTATCTCGCGACGAACGGGGCAGCTGCATGTAGTACTCGAAAGTGACAGCCATCCAATAAACTTTTTATAACTTTATACCTATCTAGAATATGACTAGGGTTTTCTTTTATAAAATAATGTTTTAAAAAAAGATACAACTACTACTACTACCCTTTAAGAAAAAGAGTTCAAAATTTAAAAAACAGTTTTCTACTTTTTACGGTCTCTTTCCTTCTGGATAAGAAACGCTTGCTTTTTATTTCAGAAAAGTTTTCCAAAATATTTAGAAATTATGGTTCTAATATTTTGTGGAGACTTAGGCCATCAACTTTGCAAAATGGAGCTGTATACTTAGCGTGCTGATAAATTTTGAAGTTCCAGCGTATCAGTATAAGAAACTACCTTGGCAACAGAGAGCACCAAGTCGTACCAAGTAAGACGAAATCGGTGTTAATAAGTTGGCAAAGAATATAGAAATAGCTTGGTAGTTACATTCTAGCCTCAAAAAGGGCACTCAAGTCTTATGGTGACATTTGGAGTATGCCATAAAAAACTCAGCTATTACTAGCAGAGCATAAGCTCAACACTAGAGTTCCGAGGCTAGGGCGAAGAATGCTCTTGGCCACTAGCTTGGCTCACAAGCAGACATATTTTTTCCTTCTTTTTGCCAAACTCGGAGCATATTTGCTAGTACAATAAGCACACATTTCATAGTTCAATGTATATTTAAATGCGGCAAGAAGTTTAGTTAAATTTGTAAGAAAAAAATAAATGTCCATAATATTCCCCTTTTTGCAGGGATAATAGATGAAAGTATTTGCATTAAAATAGCAAAAATATTTCATGTTTATTTTAGAAAAATATAACAATATGAAAATAAATTGTAAGTTCTTAATAAATGGAGGGGACGTTTGTCTTTAATTTCCAGCTAACCTGAGGCTATTTGGACATGGGACAAATATGAATGCTAAATGCAATTTGCCTGTGTTTTGTTTTGGAAGTGGGCGTAGCCTTTGGCCATACATAACGAGGGAAGTATACACGCAATTGAAATGAAAGAAAATGCTAAAATATATATATAAATAGTTTCATTCATTGCCTGTCTAGCTCTTAGATCAATTTCCCTTCTGTTTATACAAGTTGCTAAGTTTTCAAATCCCCAAGGCATTGCCACAATCATAGCATTCATCAGATTTACAAATTGCGATATCTCGATTGAAGATAGTACTTATAAATGTTTTTTCCACATTCATACGATTTCGACTTACATACTTCAGACATCCTTATTCAACTTCATCCTGTTCAGCTGGTAAATAAAGCGCACAAATGCTTGAACTAAAGGATTTTCAAAGAAATTGTATATAAAATGTGTGAGCATTGGCATTAAGACACTAAGCGCACATCTCAGTCAGTCGCTGTGGGTGGCCGAGTGGGTGGTTGATGAAAGCAGAGGAAAAAGCGGAAGTTATGCCATCAACGACTTGAGTAAGTTAAGTGAATTGCTGTTGCATTGAGAGCTGCTACTGCTGCTGCTGCTGCTGCTTCGAACGGAAATGCAGGATGAGCCAGGCCATGGACATGGGCAGAAGCATGAACAGAAGACTATGAGTGGCAGATTAGAGAACGAATACAAAAAGAAAGAAAATAAATCTTAAAAATAAATAGAAACTGTGGAATAAATGTGGAATGAGCCTGGGTATGTTTCTAAGGCACCGACAGCTATTTATTGAATACAGTTGCTAACGTTAAGCGTCTTATTTGGGTAAATATGATTACTAAAATAGAATCATATAAATAAAGTTATAGAACACAACATAAAATGGTGATAAGACTGAAGAAAAGGAACTTAACAGTGTGGCGTATAAGCAACAGATATCGGCTTAATGCTTTAATGTTCGAAATGAATTAAAATCGAAATCGAAATGAAAAATAGCATTAAGCGTAGTTTTAGTGTAACATCCAGTCTTACTGCGTTGTCCGGCACCATCCTTGGTGCCACTTCCGATGATAACTAACCCAAACACTTGACCTTTTTGTCCCTGGCGCATCTGGTGACAGTTGACGCGCACCTGTACAAGATCTTAACTGTGAAGGATAAGACTGAATTATGTGGAACACTGTTGAACTGGGGAGTGAGTCGGTTGGGACTTCTGGCAAACGACTAACAATCAGCCTGTGGGGGGGTTCTTTGACTTTCACCCAACAACATCCACACTACAAAATTAATTAAGTCCCGAGCGCACTTTTTATTGCACAACTAAACAAATAATGGAAAATAGATAGATAGATAAATTGAAAAGAATATACACCTGAATCGCACAAAATTGTACACTACTAAGATGTTAATGTAGTGTCGCTTCTTCACCCTCCCTACCAAATGATTTTCTATTAGCGAGTTGATTTCAGAAAATCCCAAAAATGTTTACAGCATCCTGTTACCCCGCTTTTACCTTACAAGGAAAATTAGAAAAATTTAGAATCTCATTTCACTTAATTTTATTTAACAAAACTCAAAAAATATTCGCTTCATAATACGGGTTCGGTACCCAGTTGACAATCTTATTCTCAAAATAAAAATTATTCATTGCTTCATTAAATTTCAATATTTATCATAACAAAAGATTATAAGCATAATAGAAAATATTATAATAATATAAAATTAGATTAAATAATGTTCTTCATGATTAGAGTACTAGTATGTGTGCATTTATTCTTTTTATTCAAAAATGGTTTTTAATTTTGTGGCGTTTCTATTGAAATGCTTAGCATTGTATTTTAATTTGGTTAAAGTCGCATGAGAAGCATGTCTTCGAAATAAGTTTTAAACAAATTAACTTTTTTAAGAAGTGAACATATTCATGTGCATAGCATTGTACTGTGCGATCATGTGTTTGATTTAGGCTAAAAGAAATTATCGTTGTGCTTCTTCTTCAGCCACAATTCTTGAATATTTGCACAAATCACTCGAACAGTTTCACTGGTTCGCCACGGAAATGATAAGACTTAAAACAAAAGTCTAGCTTGCAGACTTGTTATCAGCAAACCAAATGAGCGGAGAAGATAATGTGTGCAAATGAGTGAAACATTGCCAATATTGAGCTTTTTATTTATTTTTTGTTTGTTTATTAAAATTCACTCAAAAATAAATATCACTTGCACTCATTATATTCTTAGCAGCTTTTGGTGGTTTATGGTGTGGAATCAAATAAATAAATTTTGGTTTTTATACACTCACCCATTTGCATCCTCCGAAGGCCTTCGTGGTTAGCGATGATGGTTTTAAATTGTTGCTTAGTTTTTGGACAGATAATATTGCATTATTTAGTTGAACCACACCGTGAGTTGATTCTCTTTTGATTTGGTTAAAGCTTTCAATACACTTTTCGCAAAAATAATTGAACAAAAATTAGATATGCCACAAAACAAAATTTAGAATTTATGCCAGAAAAAAATGAATATTATGCCACACAAAAAAAAATTGCTCTAAAAAAATTAAATTTACTAAATTGTTCCTGAGCTGAAGTTATTTCTCTTTGCTCTTCATCCACACGTCTTTGTGTGGGTGAACTTGAGCCACTTTTTCGTTTTGGGTTTTTATGTACGACCGATGTACGCTTGATGTAACTTATGAAACCTCTCAATTATATGAACTCTTGGCATTTTCTCAGACACTTGAGCATTTTGTACACAATGGTAGGGTATTCTGCTGAGTTTTTAGCACTTTTCACTCGCACATGGTGATGAATTTGTGAAGCAAACTGCTGATCGATGAATATTGCTTTTCACTTTTGCACATTGATGGTGGATTAAATTTGATGACGATGACTAAAGCTGAGGATTCGTTGAGGAGCGTAGTTTCTTCTGCAATTTCTGGGGCTGCTCAGGTTAAGCGTCTGGCAGGTTAGACCACGACTGAGGCTAGCAATTGAGACACAAGCTCTCGTCTCTCTCACATATCATGCGAGGAGGAATTGAAGTTTAAGCTTTTCTTGTGGTTTTCACTCAATGCTAGTCCAGCGAACAAAAAAAAATCTGTGAAGATATGAGTGGGTGCAACTTAGCTTTTGCTAATTAAGCTGGGGGAGTTTCTATTTACCTGAGCTGCTGCTCCACAAATATTTAATGATTAATTCGCAGGTCGAGTGTCTTTCCGAGAGAAAATCGTCTAATGGAAAGAAATCCAATTAGAATTACGAATTCTATTGTCTCGAAAGAAAATAAAACTTACGAGAGGATTTGTTTTGCTCTTATATAAAATAAGACAAAATAAATTTCACTGAAAGCCGGATGGCTAAGAAAAATTAACTTTTCTTCAAATTTGAAGGTTAGACTTTAATTTTTAGACTTTAAATGATGGATGATCACGTCTAGATGGGTGGATGGTTCAAGCGGAAAAGAACGTTCTAGGAAATGGGAAGTCGGTCAAAGCCTAGGTGAGCCAAAATTCGAGTTTGAGAGCTGTCAAATTTGACAGATGTAACTCACTCAAATAGGGGGAATTGACTTTACGCTACGTTACAACGTAACCTATTCTCGATAGAATTAGAAAGTCGTTATGATTTCAACTAACGTTAATGAAATAAACGAAACGACTCAGCCGTTAATCATCTCCAATATAAATCTCACCGTCAACAAGTATGCCAAGCAGAACTGTTCATTACACCACAGGCGATTTTTGGGGTCTTACCAGGGGAAATAGCCTGAACAAAACAGTTACTGCCTAATATCCTTAGCATGAAACGTTCCTTGTAGTTTTCCCTGAAGGTCTTCTAATACGTAATAGCTGTTTCCTAACCTCTCCCGTACTCTTGATTTTATCCATTGTGGATTAAGCTTCGCATTGATGTTCTTTGAAAAATTACTTTGCGAAAAGTTTCGCCTAAAAACCTCCTGACCGATTTGAAATTGAACATTACGAGTACGCAAATTATAATGCTGCGCATTTTGGTCATATGCTTGCGCCATGTTTTGCCGTATCTCCTTACGCAACAACTTCAGTTGGTCATCTCGCTGAAGAACATTTTCAGACTCATCTAAAAGACTTAGTTTCTTCAAAAGATCAAAGTGGGATCCATGGGTAGCCATGTCAAAGCCGTACAATGCATGGTAAGGGGAAACTCCTATACTTTGGTGCAAGCTATTACGCAATGCACAACTTATAGCATGTATATGCAAGTCCCATTCTGTATGGTCTTCCCGAAGATAAGCTCGAATAGCCGATATTATCGAGCGGTTAACGCGTTCTGAAGCATTTGACTGTGGTGAGTATAAAGCTGTATAAACATGCTTAATCCCTAAAGATGTCAACCACGCATTAAAGTCTACTGCTTTAAACTGCGAACCGTTGTCGCTTACTAGTGTCTCTGGTATGCCATACGCGAAAAAAATATGATTTTGCAGATACTCTTTAATCACTGATGACGTAAATTTTTTGAGAGGACACAACCAATGAAATTTGGACAAGTGATCGACCACAATAAGTAATCCTATATGTCCTCCCTTGCTTCTAGGATACGGTCCTAGTATATCTATAAACAACCTTTGAAAGGGACGAATAGATACAACTGCCTTACCCATAGGCGGCTTCAAAGTGTAATTGGGAGCTTTTGTAGTTTTGCACACCTCACAGTTTCGGATATAATCTCGCACTTGTGAGACTAAACCAGGCCAATAAAAATTTCGTCTGATAAGGTCCAATGTTTTTGCCATGCCTCCGTGAGAACAAACGACAACATCATGGGCCCTCCTAATAACTTCGCCTGTCAAACCTAGTGGAATCCAGAGCTTCCACATGGATTGTTTTCGTTGAGCTGTGCCATCATCATGCTCTGTGCGAATGTAAACAAATTTGTCTATGATTTTAATGTCAGGATATTGACTCTCGTTTCGCAAGATTTTAGCTTTTAAGTCGGTATAGTCCTGATCATTAAAATGGGAAGAGCTTATATCTATTTCTGGACCAACTTCCTCTAAAGATAAAACTTCTTCAGCGTGAATACGCGAAAGCGCATCTGGCACTACATTTTCACGCCCTCTTCTATGGCTGACAATGAATTTATAGCTTTGAAGCTTCATTACCCAACGTGCAAGTCTCCCTTTTAAGTTCGACTGCTTCATAAGCCAAACCAAGCTTGCATGGTCGGTGATGACCTCGAATTCTTGCAACTCGATATAACATCTAAACCTTTCGATGGCTTCTAACGCTGCAAGGCACTCTCGCTCTGTTACGCTATAATTGCGTTGAGCTGTATTTAGTTTTTTCGACATAAAAGCCACGGGTTTTTCGGTACCATCGTCTGACTTTTGAACCAACACTGCGCCTATGCCGAAATCGCTAGCGTCGCAATGAACATAAAATTTTCTGCTGAAGTCTGGATTACTCAAAATAGGAGCAGATGTCAACAGATCTTTCAAATGTTCGAAGGCTTTTTGGGCTGTGTCGTTCCAGACGAACTTCTTTTTAGTTGACAAAAGCTCAGTTATTGGAAATGTAACATCTGCAAAGTTCTCGATGAACCGACGGTACCATCCAACTAATCCTAAGAATCCTCTAGCTTGTCTAAGGGTTTTTGGAGTGGGCCATCCTCTGATTGACTCCACTTTGGAAGGGTCTGTAGCTATACCACCGTTGCCTATTACATAACCTAGGTACGCTACCTCAGTTACGCAAAATTTGCTTTTTGTAATATTTAGGGTTAGGTTAGCTTTTCGGAATTGCTCCGATAGTCTAACCAGTATGGACAAATGAGTGTCAAAGTCTTCCGAGACCACGCAAAGATCGTCTAAATAACCGAACACGCAGTTCTTCAACTCAGGCGGTATTAATTCGTCCATCAGGCGACACATGGTTTGTGGAGCATTACACAGTCCAAATGGCATCACTGTAAATTGGTACAGTGGGCGGCCTGGAACTGTGAATGCTGTAATGCCCCTGGACTCTGGAGTTAAAGCGATTTGCCAGAACGCATCCTTAAGATCGATTTTGGTAATCATATTAGCTTTTGGCAATCGAGAAAATATCCCTTCGATGCTAGGAAGAGGATATGCGTCTTTAATTGTTAGCTCGTTAATTTTGCGAGCGTCCAAACATAAGCGAACCTTTCCTGGCTTGAGTACCATTCGCATTGGAGAGCTCCAAGGACTGTTGGACTTCTCTATTACGCCTAACTGTAGCATTCTGTCTAACTCTTGGTACATCAAGTTTTCTACCGCAGGAGAAACAGGGTAGAACCGTTGCTTAACTGGTTTTGCCAGGCCTACATCTATTTCATGCTGTAGTAAGGAAGTCTTGCCAAGCCCTTGTTCGTCAAAATTTGGGAATAAGCCAATCACAGCTTCTAAACGAAGTCTCTGATTGGACGTTAAAGGATACTGTTTTTCGGAGAAGCATTCCTCTTGGGATGATATTGTTTCTATACCGGAAATTAACCCTGGAGCCAGGTTAAATTTTCTCCAAAAATCAATTCCAAGAATCACTCTCTTCGTGATGGAAGGGATCACGAAAAAAATCATAGGATGCTTAATTTTTTTGTATTGAACCTCAACTGAGACTTGTCCTAAAACAGGATGAGTTTTGCCATCAGCAGTTTTAATGCTGGAAGACACTTTGTGAAATTGCTGGTATGATGACCAGTTAATATTAGCCAAACTGGCACCTATGCAGCTAATGTTGGCTCCTGTGTCGAGCAAGCCAAGCTCCGAGAACTCAAGGAACTTCACAGGCGCGTATAGTCGTCCATCTGCGTCATCGTTAACCACAGCAGAGATCAATAATTTCCTGGTGGATTTTATCTTCCGCCAGTAATTTCGCAAACGCAAGGTAGACCGTTTAGTCTTATGGCTAATCAAATGAACTTGGTCGTTGAAAATCTTTGCACGAACCTCCATATAGTTTCTAAGGCGTTCGTGATATGGGATAATTGGGAATAAACGATGAGTATTGGGATTCTCATGTTGAGTAGTATCCGAGTTAAATGGTTCTTCTTTGCTGTTGATTGGGGTTTGATAAACTTGTAAAGCTTGTTGCTTTGATGAATATGACAGCAAAGGTGTTGAGGATTTACCTACGGTTTGGGAGCCATCCGACTGTTGCCGGCGGATGGTCCCTTCGGAAAGTTTTCCGAGGATTTAGCACAGGTTGAGCAATTGGGCTTGAACACTCCCTTTGCTCCGCAGCCATAACAAAAAATCTGCCTCTGGTGAAGACACATGTCCCATACATGACCTTCCTCATTACAGTTCCAGCAAACAATTTTTCTTATGCTGCGTTGCACTGCATTTACTTCCGGCTCAATTTCTTCAGTATCAATTTTTTCCGAAAGATTTTCTAGCTCAGCTAGGTGGCGCTTATAAGATGGTTGCCCAGAGTTGCCTTTACCCGCTCGCTTAGTAAACTCTTCGCCCATAAACTGTTCTCGTCTTTGAACTAGCTGGCGTAAATGTGCGACTGATCGAATTTGAACATAGAGCAACGCCTCTCGTACTTCTGGAATCATATTCCTTTGAAGTTGCTGGACGAGACGATAGTCTTCCATTGGTATGGTTAGACGAGAAGCTAGAGTCATAATGTCATCATAAAAAACATCAAATGATTCTCCCACTTTTTGCTTTCTCGCTCTTATGTCTTCGTATATAAGGTCGTCATCCTTATTGTCATCATACTGTTCCTTTATGTCCTTACAAAATTGATCCCATTTAACCTCTGAATGGTCCTTGCGATACCGCCAATACCATTCCCTTGCTCTTCCTACTAAAATAATGTGTAAGTTCTTGCAAAGAGAGGAAAAATCGCTTTGAAGGCCGTCAATAGTGAGCACTTTTGCTCTGTACAAAAATTCTTCAACAGTAGGGCCTTTTGGGGAGCCATCAAATCTGATGCCCCAACCCTGAACTAATTGCGTTACTTTTTCGGACCGCAGCCCCGATCTAGATGTGGACATGTTCATTGAGGAGTTCTGAATTTCATGTTCTGAAGGTAACGGAGAAGCTTGATAATTTCGAGACTGATTATTGGAGTCAGGATTATTTAAATTTAGCCTGGCGAACTTTCGCTCAATAATCTGTTCGATTTTCTCTGATATAAGGTCATAGTTGATGTCTCCTGTAGATGCAGTTCTAATGTGTTCGTTACCAGCATTTGACCTATCTACACGATTTCGTTGTGATTGATGCTGATACTGAGGCGGTGCCTGTTTCTTTTGCCTTGGTGTTTGCTTAGGCGGCCTCCCTCGGGAATGACGTCTCCCTTGATCTACATCTAAGCTAATAGTTTCATTTAAGTTACTGGGTGCATTGCCTTCCTTAGACGGTTGCTTTGCTGTAGCCCCAGTTGAAGTTGTACTTCTGGTGTTGTGAGAATGCTTACTTGCTTCTTGCTGTTGTGTCTGATCATTGCTTATCAACACAAAAATACGTAAGTCCTTCTCGTTACAGACAGATTTACAAACTTTGCATTCTTTATTTGAGTCTATATACTCGGTGATGCAAGTGCGATGAAAAACATGACTACATTTGGTACTAACCAAGTCCTGAGTTTCTAATAAAATATTTTGGCAAACTCTGCATGTTGCCTCTGGCATAGGCTGATTAAGACATGCGCTATGCAAGTTCTCAACACTCCTTGTGATAAGCATGTTGACTCAATTTAAGTTAACTTTTTTTCTTTAATTTTTTTAATTAATTAATTTGATTGTTTTTTTTTTGTTTATATTAAAACAAAATGTTTTTAAATTTTATTTTCTATATTTTTTTTTTTTTCCGGTATTTTCATAAATATTTTTTTTTCCTTGTAAGGCTTAAGGGGTAAACAGGATGAACGGTGTTAATCAGGTGTAAAAAAAAAGATGCACAATTTCGAAAGTTGCTTGAAGTTGCCTTTAATGATATTTAGGAAGTACCAAAATTCAACGGACGAATTATCGGACCAAAGCCAATTAAAATCGTAGTTCCAATTAAAATTATAATACCTTCCCACTACCACTTCTAATGCTTCTACTTTCAATCTTTAAGCAACTGTAGGGATTTGTTATCGATCGGCTTGCAGTCAATACTCAGAAACCTTTGTAAAATTATCCTAGAGTAGAGAAATCGCATAATCAATTAGCTCTAGATCCACTAGTTAATTACAATTGAACTGAGCGCGGCAGCAAATCAATCGTCAACAAAACAAAAAAAATTTTAATTTAAAGGAAATAAAGATATAATTGAAATATTAATTTTACTACTAATGCTGTCAGATATTTAACAAGATCTACAATAAATTCATGGTCATAGACTCGGACTACCAAGAATTGAAATTCCTATGAATGCACTGTTGACCTTCACATAACTTCTTGCACTGTTTTTGTTGATTTATCAAACATGATTCCGCTATGATTTGGACTTAGCCAAAACCATCGATAGTAGCCAAGCGCATAGCTTGTTACTTGGATAGCGTATCAGTTTTGAAGAAAGGAAATAAATTGTATAGGAAAGATTTTAGATAACAGAGCTTGGGAACTATAAGAAGAAAAAGAAAGACTAGCACTTCCAGTTATTAAGATTGTCCCAGCCGATCTAAAATCACTAAAGTTTTATATGAATAAAAGCTTCACTAACCAAACTTCGTGAAAATAAACAAGCTTGGTCAAATCTAGATATCAAGATCACTAGCCCCATGGTTGGGCGCCAAATTATGTAACATCCAGTCTTACTGCGTTGTCCGGCACCATCCTTGGTGCCACTTCCGATGATAACTAACCCAAACACTTGACCTTTTTGTCCCTGGCGCATCTGGTGACAGTTGACGCGCACCTGTACAAGATCTTAACTGTGAAGGATAAGACTGAATTATGTGGAACACTGTTGAACTGGGGAGTGAGTCGGTTGGGACTTCTGGCAAACGACTAACAATCAGCCTGTGGGGGGGTTCTTTGACTTTCACCCAACAACATCCACACTACAAAATTAATTAAGTCCCGAGCGCACTTTTTATTGCACAACTAAACAAATAATGGAAAACAGATAGATAGATAAATTGAAAAGAGTATACACCTGAATCGCACAAAATTGTACACTACTAAGATGTTAATGTAGTGTCGCTTCTTCACCCTCCCTACCAAATGATTTTCTATTAGCGAGTTGATTTCAGAAAATCCCAAAAATGTTTACAGCATCCTGTTACCCCGCTTTTACCTTACAAGGAAAATTAGAAAAATTTAGAATCTCATTTCACTTAATTTTATTTAACAAAACTCAAAAAAATATTTGCTTCATAATACGGGTTCGGTACCCAGTTGACAATCTTATTCTCAAAATAAAAATTATTCATTGCTTCATTAAATTTCAATATTTATCATAACAAAAGATTATAAGCATAATAGAAAATATTATAATAATATAAAATTAGATTAAATAATGTTCTTCATGTTTAGAGTAAGAGTATGTGTGCATTTATTCTTTTTATTCAAAAATATGGTTTTTAATTTTGTGGCGTTTCTATTGAAATGCTTAGCATTGTATTTTAATTTGGTTAATGTCGCATGAGAAGCATGTCTTCGAAATAAGTTTTAAACAAATTAACTTTTTTAAGAAGTGAACATATTCATGTGCATAGCATTGTACTGTGCGATCATGTGTTTGATTTAGGCTAAAAGAAATTATCGTTGTGCTTCTTCTTCAGCCACAATTCTTGAATATTTGCACAAATCACTCGAACAGTTTCACTGGTTCGCCACGGAAATGATAAGACTTAAAACAAAAGTCTAGCTTGCAGACTTGTTATCAGCAAACCAAATGAGCGGAGAAGATAATGTGTGCAAATGAGTGAAACATTGCCAATATTGAGCTTTTTATTTATTTTTTGTTTGTTTATTAAAATTCACTCAAAAATAAATATCACTTGCACTCATTATATTCTTAGCAGCTTTTGGTGGTTTATGGTGTGGAATCAAATAAATAAATTTTGGTTTTTATACACTCACCCATTTGCATCCTCCGAAGGCCTTCGTGGTTAGCGATGATGGTTTTAAATTGTTGCTTAGTTTTTGGACAGATAATATTGCATTATTTAGTTGAACCACACCGTGAGTTGATTCTCTTTTGATTTGGTTAAAGCTTTCAATACACTTTTCGCAAAAATAATTGAACAAAAATTAGATATGCCACAAAACAAAATTTAGAATTTATGCCAGAAAAAATGAATATTATGCCACACAAAAAAAATATTGCTCTAAAAAAATTAAATTTACTAAATTGTTCCTGAGCTGAAGTTATTTCTCTTTGCTCTTCATCCACACGTCTTTGTGTGGGTGAACTTGAGCCACTTTTTCGTTTTGGGTTTTTATGTACGACCGATGTACGCTTGATGTAACTTATGAAACCTCTCAATTATATGAACTCTTGGCATTTTCTCAGACACTTGAGCATTTTGTACACAATGGTAGGGTATTCTGCTGAGTTTTTAGCACTTTTCACTCGCACATGGTGATGAATTTGTGAAGCAAACTGCTGATCGATGAATATTGCTTTTCACTTTTGCACATTGATGGTGGATTAAATTTGATGACGATGACTAAAGCTGAGGATTCGTTGAGGAGCGTAGTTTCTTCTGCAATTTCTGGGGCTGCTCAGGTTAAGCGTCTGGCAGGTTAGACCACGACTGAGGCTAGCAATTGAGACACAAGCTCTCGTCTCTCTCACATATCATGCGAGGAGGAATTGAAGTTTAAGCTTTTCTTGTGGTTTTCACTCAATGCTAGTCCAGCGAACAAAAAAAAATCTGTGAAGATATGAGTGGGTGCAACTTAGCTTTTGCTAATTAAGCTGGGGGAGTTTCTATTTACCTGAGCTGCTGCTCCACAAATATTTAATGATTTATTTGCAGGTCGAGCGACTTTCCGAGAGAAACCCGTCTAATGGAAAGAAATCCAATTAGAATTACGAATTCTATTGTCTCGAAAGAAAATAAAACTTACGAGAGGATTTGTTTTGCTCTTATATTAAATAAGACAAAATAAATTCCACAAAAAGCCGGATGGCTAAGAAAAATTAACTTTTCTTCAAATTTGAAGGTTAGACTTTAATTTTTTGGACTTTAAATGATGGATGATCACGTCTAGATGGGTGGATGGTTCAAGCGGAAAAGAACGTTCTAGGAAATGGGAAGTCGGTCAAAGCCTAGGTGAGCCAAAATTCGAGTTTGAGAGCTGTCAAATTTGACAGATGTAACTCACTCAAATAGGGGGAATTGACTTTACGCTACGTTACAACGTAACCTATTCTCGATAGAATTAGAAAGTCGTTATGATTTCAACTAACGTTAATGAAATAAACGAAACGACTCAGCCGTTAATCATCTCCAATATAAATCTCAGCGTCAACAAGTATGCCAAGCAGAACTGTTCATTACAGAGATAATGCAAAAATATAGAAATTTAAGAATAATAATAGTTATAAGATGACAGAAAAAGATTAAGAGAAGCTCGGCTTTGGCCCTTTAGGCTGCTGTTTAGGATTAAGCTGTTAAATTAAGTTTAAATAAAGAGCTTTGTGACAAAATACAAGAAAAAACTTGAAAATAAAATTCTAGAAAATTTGATTTCTCGCCTATTGACATTTTGGAAAGTAAAAATTTGAATTATTATTTAATTGCTAAGAAGTGTAAAAAATAATTAACTTCTTACAAATTGCTCAATTGTAAGCAAATTCAGTTGCTGATTGCCAGCTCGTGATATCCATCACTTTATTGTAAGTCTCTCTCTCCAAAGCTACTAATAGAATTCGATTATAAAATGTCAATTTTATTTGCAGCATCTTATCTTTTTACAATGTCAACAAATCCCAGTCAACTGTTCAATGGATGCAAGAATGCAATAATGGTGCCAATGCGAACACCTTATCGCATCTTTTCGATAAATCGTGATGTCGATGACAAAATCACGGCGGTGAGAACCTAGCATAAGTTGAACATTTTTCAGAAGGAATACTTGGTTCTCACGTGTCCCCTTCCCACCCTACCATCCTCCCAACATTCCCCTTGGTGTAAGGTGGTGTAGTAGTAGTTGTTCTTCATAGAGAAAAAGAACAGCTTGTGTATTTAGGCATGACATTAATTGCCGTCAGCCTTGACTGATAAGTAGTACAATTTATAATTATTAGTCCTAGTGAGCTTCAGGTAGACCAACCATTCGGAGTTACACCACCTGCCTTTCCCGTTCGTCGCGAGATAGCAGATCTTTCACTCCTAAGGTGTCCGTCCAAGGCTTTTAATACTATTCTATAGAGAGACAGAAGAGAGTAGTATATTTATCTAAATTTTTCACATTCATATTGTACTAGCTGAATACCAGGCGTCGCCCGGGTTCTTATGATTCTTAAGAGAGCGATTATATTCAATCTAGTGCAGGCTGCATGTCGGTATAAACATTTTGGACCGTTCGATCTTTTTCTCTATATAAACGTCTTCATGATAATCTAAAATCAAGAATATTTTGCAAATTTCGTGACTTTTTGACCGTTTGGTTAATTCTTCCTATTTACCCGTCTACAATTGCTGTCTATCAAATCCGCACAATAATCCAGCCTCAAATCAAAAATTTGCAAATTTCGCAATATTTTGGACCGTGTAATCTACAGCTTCCATTTACCAACCCGGCATTGTAATATAAACACTAAGCGCTTTCATAAATACTTATAAGGTTATTTTGCAAATTTCGCGATTTTTGGACCTTAGAAACCTTCGCGGCCGAGCGTTTAACCATTGACCAAAATTTCATCGCAATCGGATGAACGGTATAGTTTTTGAATTATCGCGATTTTTGGACTATTTCCCGCCCATTTCTTAATATCAGAATCCTTATAACAAACGAACGTTTTGCTAATTTCGCGGTTTCTTCTACTTGGAAACCTTCCTGGGCAAGCGTCGATCAATTTTTTTGGACCGTTTTCCGCAAATTTTTTTTAACTTAGAAACCCTCCCGGGCAAGCTTTCAACCATTCCCACATTTTTGTTGCAATCGGATGAACGGAATAATTTTGCAAATTTCGCGGTTTTTGGACCATTTCACAGACATGAGACATAGCCTATGACACTTTCCTGATCGACATGAACTTAATGTGAAAAATTCGTGAACATCGGTTCAGCGGTTTAGACGCCCATAAGGGACAAACATACAAACATACTTTCACTTTTATATAGATGTATAGATGTATATAGATGTATAGATTAATTATAGCTTATATTAAGTAAAAATCTTAGAAATCTTCTGTTACGATTATGTGCCTATACTTAAGAGCAGCAGAAAGAAAGGCCGCAAGGATATTCCAGTTTTTCCCGTTGAGTCCCGTTGAGCTTTTCCAATGTAAACAGCCTTTCTCCAAAATATTTTCTTCTTAGCTCTTCCAGAATGGGGCATTCTGAAAGGAAATAGATGACATCTTCCCGGGCTCTCCTGTTGCATAGCGAACAGTTCTCGTCTCTAATATGGGGTTTATAGTTCAGTGGCAGCATCTCTGACCTCTCTTCGAATATTAATTTTATGGCATCCATCGAAAAGTCATCTCTAAAATAATTGCTTTGACCCAGATTATAATTAAAGCTCTTATATAAAAGGCGAGTTTCGCTCCTTCGAGCTCAAACGTTTTTCGCTAGACTTCATCAACTCTTTCTAGTGCAGTGTCGTGCATTTTCCTCCATCCAGCTATGTCTTGTATATTACAAATCATACTTTTATCCTGAGCATTGTGATTGACTCGTAAGGAGTTGCATAGCGACTAACTAGGGAAGTCTGTTCTGAGGTAGAGAAATATTTGAAATGTCTGTCCAGTCTCCAGGTGTATCTCGTATGTTGGTGTGTTTATTAGCAATCTAAAGAGCCTCTATAAAATTACGTGCTAGTTTTTTCACACTTTCAAATTCAGCATAGCCCCACACCTCTGCAGCATATAGCATAATCGATCTTGCCGTAGCTTCAAACAGATTATATCTCGCACTTGGTTTTATATCTTTGCTTGACATGAAGCTTTCCCACGTCCTGTTGATTGCAATCCTTGCTTCTGCTTATTTGCTTCGGAGATGTGTCTCACACCGCATATTCTGTGTCATCAGGATCCTTCCAAAATGCTGAATTCACTCTCCCAATTTCGAAAAGCGGTTCTTTTTAGTGCTTTTTTAATCTTTACAATTGGTTCAAAAAGAATAAGCAAAATCAAAAAATTGATTTCATCTTTCGACCAATATTAATTATGCCAAGACAAATTATACTTTCTTTATTCTATATGCAGAGCACTTCTTATTTTCCAATAAACTCTGAATTGCCAACCCAAAAAAAAAATTACCCCCCAAAACTTTGCACCATTCCTCGCAAACCAACATTAAACAACAATTGGAACTTTTGCTTGCAACACTTTGGTTGAACTTGCTCGGCAAGTGCAAGCTGAACATTTTGTGTGGCTCGTTAGAAACCACAAAGTTCACGCTGAGAGTTCTGCAGACACAGCAGGACGCCAGTCCCTGGTATCATAAAAATGTGAATATGCAAATTTGATATTAAATAACTTTAAGTTTTGCCAAATGTCATAAACTTGTCCAATCAATTAGGCCAACTAATTGACAAGAGTTGAGTAGAAAGTTTTTTAAATACCCAAACGTTTAAGAACTTGGTCGACGTGTCGTATGCTTAATAAATTAAGTAAACAGAAAGGCATCCATCATTGAGTGCGTGTGTGTGTGTGTGTGTGTGTGTGGCGACACAACTTGACCCCATAGAGAACCATTGAAAGTGCCTCGTTAGTATGCCCGACAAGCGTAAATCCTTTTGGGACGCAACAAGGAGCGACTCGACGTCTCGTCTCCATGTGTCTTATTTATGCTTATTTACTTGCTTGGTGCCAGGCGAGTGCGGTGGGGTAATGAGTTAAATTATTATGCAAATCTTAAAATGGAAATGTGTGAGTGTGTGTGTGCTTCAAACATAAACAAAACACTCGAAATGTGTGCCGGGGACAAGAGAAGTGTGGCTAAAATGTAAATGAGTACTTCAACCAAGTGCCACCTTTTCGCATATAAAATATGAAAATTTGCATCAATTGGTTCGTCATATTCTTTATGGATTTTACACAATATAATTGGCCATAGTTCCATGTCAAAGCACTATGGAAATTGAGCCGGGGCATGGACGACCGTAATTGCTGGTTCGTTGACTTCAAATCGAATGCCAAAGCTTAAAAAAAATAAGAGAGATACGAGATTCGTCGACCAGGTGTGACTGACAAATTGATGAGCTTGGACAGAAATGCTGTGAATTCACATAAAAAAACCAATAAATTTTAATATTCAAACGTCAATATACGTGGGTCAGTTGAGCAGTCTGAGGGCTAAGGAGTGAAATGGTTTAAAAAATCCATGATACGGTGATGGACAATCGACATGTGCAGCTGTGAGAGATAGCATCTCACTTGCAACAGACAAAAATACATTGGTTGAATATTTCAAGCTTAAGGTCAGATTGGAAGAATAGTTATATACTTAGTTATATAAATAGAAACACTTTCGAATAGCTCATGAGCATCGAAGCTAAAGCAAAGTGTTTCTATTTATATAAAGTACTAGCTGAATACCCGGCGTCGCCTGGGGCCATTGCATTATGAGAATATGTTTCAAGTTTCAACTGGTTGCAAATCGACATTAACATTTGAACTCGTCCAACCTTGTTCTAAACACCAAATTTTCAGTTTATAGTTTAAGTAAATTTTGAAATTTGGTAAACGTCAAACACTCACATTATAACCCTTCTGACCACTTTTCCAATCAAAAGGTATGGACCTGAACTATTTTTGTAGTTGTTCAATTGGATGGCTCGAAGCTGGGAGAATGTCTAACTTAATAGTACCAGGCTACACAGCAAATTTTAGGTTCTTAGCTTAAATAAACTTTGAGATATGGCTCAAAACCGCATTTGAACTGGTTCCATTTTTGAACAGCTTCGAAATCGGTTCTGAACCAACAAATTATTCAACTCCACATTTCCAACCAACACTCAGAAAAAAATTCGCCATGAATTTTAGAAAATCGTCTTATTTTAAAATTTGCCCTGGTATTTAGAGAAATTTTCTAATAAACATAAAAGGTTTCCGAAACTAAGAAAAAAATTGCCAAAAAAAAATTTTTTTTTAAAAAACTTTTCTAAAAACAAGAAACGGCTAGATTTTTCTGATAATTAGGGCGCATTTTTCTAAGGTCACTTTCCCAAAAATAGGGCAAAATTAACCTTTAATTTTAGAGAATAGTAGCCCTTAAAGCAGTGACAGGCACATTCGTATCTCGAGTGCATACAAAAATTCTCTAAGCAGCGCTGCTCTGACACTACTATGTGCTGTACAAGCGCCGCTGCGTTGCTTGCTTTCCTACGTCGCAACGCAGTCGCTGCTACTAAAATTAAGAGCAATTTATGTGCTGCTCTCACAAACTCCAATGCAAAAATGTAAATGTATATTTTGCCTGCCTCTGCCTTAAAACGAATACTGTTATTTCTTAAAAACAGCAAAATTTTCTGGAACTAATTTTCTTAAGAATATGGCGATAGTAGCCATTGCTTTTAGAAAAAAATAGGGGAAAGTTAACTTCGGCTCGGCCGAAGTTTTGTATACCCTTGCAGCTTCCATTGAAAACAAAAAAGTTTTTCTAACTAAGACTACTTTTTGGACTTTACATTTCTAAGGGATCTATACTATATAGATGTCTGATCTCGACCAAACTTGGTGATCTCATGGAAAACATAATGCACAGTTAATTACGAAATTTAAAGGCGATCTCATTGAAAACAAAAAAGTTTTTCTCACTAGAACTTCTTTTTCGACCGATTATTCATACTGCAGCTATATCCGATTTTGATCAAATTTTGTAGAAATGTGTTTAGGTATATAAAATAAGAATATGCAAATAAAAAGGACGTTTTCATTAGGACCAAAAAAGATTTCCTCTTTCGAGCTAGTTTTTCGACCGATCGTTCCTATGGGAGCTGTATGCTATAGTCATCCGATTTCGACCAAACTTTGTACAATTGTGTAAAAGTATATAAAATAAGTGTATGCCAATGAAAAGGACGTTTTCATTAAAAACAAAAAAGGTTTTTATCACTAAAACTAGTTTTTCGACCGATCGTTTCTATGGTAGCTATATGCCATAGTTTTCCGATTTCGAACAAATTTTGTAGAATTGTGTAAAAGTATATAAAATAAGAGTGTGCCAATGATAAGGACGTTTTCATTAAAAACAAAAAAGTTTTTCTCACTAAGACTAGTTTTTCGACCGATCGTTTCGACCAAACTTAGTGAAATTATGGGAACGGATAGTAAACTAAGTAATACGTACTTTGGAGGCGTTTCCATTATAAACAAAAAAGTTTTCTCAATAAGACTATTTTTTCGACCGATCGTTCCTATGGCAGCTATATGCTATGCTATAGTCATCCGATCCGGCCGGTTCCGACAAATGTGCAGCGTATTTGTATCAAAAGACTTCGTGCCAAGTTTGGTGAGGATAGCTTTAAAACTGACGGAGGAGATGGCATCGAAACAAACAGACGGACATGGCTAAATGAACTCAGCTTGTTATGCTGATCAAGAATATATGTACTATATGTGGTCGGAGATGCTTCCTTCAATGCGTTACAAACATCCGCACAATTTTATAATACCCTCTGCAAGGGTATAAAAAGGTGTTCGATTTTAGGAACTTTTGCTCCACTGCAAAAATATAACTAGCCCATTCAGACGTGCCACTTCAACGCTGTGAAATAGCCTAACCGTCTAAGCGGCCGCCGTCGCTGCGCGCGATAAAGGTCTTGGGTTCTAATCCCAGTCAGTCCCTGAAAATTTTTATTTATTTAATAAAAAATTAATCAATGCAGCTGGGGTGTTGTTCAAGCGAAGCGGACCTGGACCCCTGGACTTGGACCGGTGGTGGAACTGGACCGGTGGAGTAGTTGGACCGGTGGTGGATCTGGACCGGTGGAGTACTTGGATGCAGGTGGATCTGGACCCGGTGGACGACTTGCGGGATGCCCACCCGACAACCGGTATCGAGAACGGATCCGTTTTCGACATTTTCTTGAAGGTTTCTCTCACAAAACTATCGAGAATGTGTTCCGTTCTCGGTCCGAAAAAGTATTACCTGTCGCTCAGTTTGTGGCAGCAAAACATAAGTTCTCGATATCCGTTTTCGGATCCGTTCTCGACACTTTCTCGATAGCGAAAACGGATCGAAAACTAAATCCGTTTCCAATACGTTTTCGCTATCGAGAAAGTGTCGAGAACGGATCCGAAAACGTATTGCAAACGTTTACTTTCGCGAAAGTTAAAAAAAAAGTTGCTGATGCTCCCCACACACCCCCCCAACCAAGCCGCCCACCACCCCTCCTTCCCCTCATACTTTTGCTGTGATAATTTTTTAAATACAATTTTTTTTTATTATTATTTCTTTTTTTACTTACCCTTACTGGGACTCGAACTTAGGACCTCGGCATTCTATAACACGAACGACGGACATCTAAACGCTCACCGATACAACAGAGTCGCGCGAGACGGTGGCGAAATGACAGTAAAGAATGCAATCAAGACCGGTGGTAGAATGGCAAGACATTTGCCGTGCAATTATTTTGATTTTCTCTTTTTTTTTTTTTAGGTTTGTTATTTTTAAAATTTTCTATGTTTTTCCGATATTTTTTACAATGCTCTGAGGTCTCAAATACGTTTTTTCGCAGCTGAGTTTCTGTGCATTTTTCTTTTTCCTTTGTTTCTCTTCTTTGCTGCTGTCACATATAGAGAAAAAATAGCTAATGTCCGTTTGAAACCCGCATCTCTTAAGAAAAACGGATTTCGGCGGAGTACTTGGATGGTGGTAAATCTGGACCCGATGGAGTACTTGGACGGGGTTGGATCTGGACCCGGTGGATAACTTGGACCTGGACCAGTGGAGGACTTGGATGGTGGTGGATCCGGACCCGGTGGAGGACTTGGATGGTGCTAAATCTGGACCCTGTGGAGGACTTGGATGGTGGTGGATCTGGAACTGGTGGAGGACCTGAGACGGTGGTGGACCTGGAACCGGTGGAGGACTTGGATAGAGGTGGATCTGGACCCGGTAGAGAACTTGGAACTGGACCGGTGGAGGACTTGGATGGTGGTGAATCCGGACCCGGTGGAGGACTTGGATGGTGGTGGATCCGGACCCGGTGGAGGACTTGGATGGAGGTGAATCTGGTCCCGGTAGAAGGTGGTGGTAAATCTGGACCCTGTGGAGGACTTGGACTGCAATTTGCTGCAACACAACACGCGTGCGCCGATGGCGGTGTTGGCTGAGATGCCGACGTTGTGTTGAGTGCCTTCGTCCTGAGTTGAAGTCCCAGTCAAGGTAAGTTAAAAAATAAAATAAACTTTCAGAAGGAAGGAAGACTTTACCCTACAGACCGCCGACCCATTCGAACGAATTCAAAAAAATTTTTAAAGCTCCATATGGATTTCCATAAATATAGAATTTATTTTTTTGTGGGTCTATTTTTCAATTTCCGTCCGATTATCTTTATACTGATATTTAAAACTACACAATCAAAGTGTTGTAAATTTACTTGCACAAATGCGAGCAAAGCCTCGGGTATAAGCTAGTTATATATATCAGCTCAATTTGTTATGCTGTTCAAGATTTAATATATGTCGGTGATGCTTCCATCTTTCCTAAGATATCACCATTAATCGACAAGCAGCAAAAACTTATGCAAGTTCGTCGAATATCAAAATAAAAAGAAAATTAAATCCTGCCGCATATAAAACCAGAATCCAAATAAGTACTTACTGACATATGGTATCACTCTGACCCCTCAGCTCTCCCTTGCATTTATATGGTATGTAAGCTGAATGTGTGAATGCCTCCCGCTATCGCCACAAAAATAAATGATGCCAAATGCTTGGCAAGGGCAAAGAGAAAAAAAGAACAGCAACAATAACAACGCCTTGCCTCTTGCCCAGGACATTTCGCAGACATTTCTTTCACTGAAATCCACTCCGCCACACATGCCCTCAACTCTGACAACGGTTCATTGTACTTTACGAGCATTTTCCCCCCACTCTGTTTTAGTTCGCGACTTCCGCCGTTTGTTGCATTTTTCACGTGCGCTTCGAACAATAGTTTCTGTTAGAGCCCAGTGAACGTTGAAATGGCCCGGCCATAAATTAAACTATGACCAGTGTCACAGTTAGGATACGCACTATTTTATGGGCTTAGATTTGCATCAGGACTGTGACAGTTTTTAAAGCCATTGCCCAAAAACTGCTGTCATATTGCAAATGACACGCCAGGGAGTTTGACTCTGCTTCTGTTTTTGCTTTTGTCTCTGGTTTTTTGGGCAGCTGCGGTTACATTACGCTGCATTATAAGCGAATAATGTTCACTGACCACATTTCGGACACGTATCTCTCTATACATATATATAAAAGAGAATGTATGTGTGCTAGTATGTAGGCCATTTTTATGAAGTTTTCGCAGTGAGACAGTTAGAATTTAGACCAAGTCTGTGAACTTGTTCAAAAGTGATTCAAAGAAATATTTCAAGCCGAAAACGTGAACTTTGGATTGCAGGTTGTAATATAGAAGCTATTTTCACGGCTCTAGACGGTTTCACCTGTGGTTCAGAGAAATAACCTTTAAATTTATCAAACAATTAAAAATTAGGGCCGATTTCAGCAGCAGCCTATAAAAAACAGAACCCCAAACGCAAGTGAG
>JAEIFV010000414.1:0-249422 GCA_018904265.1 Lordiphosa collinella | reverse complement strand
AGATATTGATAAAACTTTTTACTCCAAATATCACTGCATATGCTTCTGGACTGCGTCAACTGCTAAGATTACCGGCAATGCTGGATCATAGTGCTTTAAAATCACATTGGACTGCATTTGCCTTTTTATTTCATTGAAAGATTTTTCACATTCTTTGTCAAACTTGAATTTAGTATCTTTCTGCAAAAGTCTGTTGAGCGGATAGGCCAAGGCGCTCAAATTTTTCATAAATCGCCCGTAATAATTAACCAATAATTAACCAAGTAGTAACCAAGGTTTTAAGCCCAGAGTCACACTTTTGAAGGACGAGCACGGAAATCTGGTCAGAAATCCGGAAGTGGCACTAGACAAATGGAGAAGCTATTTCTCTAACCTGCTGGGAGGTGATGACGAACACAATGCCGCCTCTGGGGAAGTAGCGACACCACCAATCGATAACATAGAGATAGATCCGCCGGACCATAATGAAGTCTTGTTAGCCATAAAAAGGCTAAAAAATAACAAATCTGCTGGCGCTGATGAGCTGCCTGCTGAATTGTTCAAGGCTGGCGGTGAGGAGCTGGTAAGGGCATGCACAACTCCTATGCTGAGTAGAGTAACCAAGGTTTTAAGCCCAGAGTCACACTTTTGAAGGACGAGCACGGAAATCTGGTCAGAAATCCGGAAGTGGCACTAGACAAATGGAGAAGCTATTTCTCTAACCTGCTGGGAGGTGATGACGAACACAATGCCGCCTCTGGGGAAGTAGCGACACCACCAATCGATAACATAGAGATAGATCCGCCGGACCATAATGAAGTCTTGTTAGCCATAAAAAGGCTAAAAAATAACAAATCTGCTGGCGCTGATGAGCTGCCTGCTGAATTGTTCAAGGCTGGCGGTGAGGAGCTGGTAAGGTGCATGCACCAGCATGCCCGAAGATTGGAACCTAAGTGTACTCTGTCCAATATTTAAAAAAGGAGACCCTGCGGTTTGCGCCAATTACCGCGGGATCAGTCTCCTTCCCATCGCATATAAGGTTCTATCATTCATCTTATGTGAACGTCTAAAAGCCGAGAATAAGTGAACTGATTGAACCTTATCAGTGTGGCTTTAGACCTGGCAAATCCACCACGGACCAGATATTCACATTGCGACAAATCCTGGAGAAGACCCAAGAGAAATGTATCGACACCCACCACCTTTTGGTTGAATACAAAACCGACTTTGACACGCCGATAAGGTCAAAGTTCTTTGAAGCCCTGTCTACCTTTGGTATTCCAGCAAAGTACGTTCGACTTTGCATGATGACGTTGAGAAGCACACAAAGCTCCGTCAAAATAGGTAAAGACCGCTCCGAGCCTTTCGATACCAAAAGAGGTTTTAGGCAGGGTGATACCTTATCGTGAGACTTCTTTAATCTGCTGATGGAGTACATACTGCGCCAGTGCCCAAATGCTAACAGAACGGGCACCATCTTTACCAGAGATAACATGCTACTTGCATATTCCGATGATATTGACATCATCGGCAAAAGCGAATCTGTGGTAAAAAAGGCGTTCTCAGAGATAGAGAAGCAGTCAAAACTTATGGGCTTAGCGGTAAATGAGGATAAGACGAAGTTCCTAGTCTCAGCGCGCAGTGAGCCTACGCGTCTTGGACAATCTGTTGCAATGGGAGACTACAGCTTCCAGGTTGTTAAGGAATTTGTCTACCTCGGGACGACGATTACCAGCGACAACAACACCAGTCTGGAAATCCGAAGAAGAACTACTCTTGCAAACCGATGTTATTACGGGCTCAATAAGGAGTTCAAGAGCAGAGACCTCTCTCGGAAAACGAAAATTGCGCTATTCAAGTCGCTTATCTTCCCAGTCCTGCTATACGGCGCAGAAGCATGGACAATGACAAAAGAGGATGAGGCGGCAATTGGCGTGTTCGAGAGAAAAGTTCTTCGGAGGATTTATGGACCTCTAAACGTTGGCGGCGAATTTCGCATCCGAATGAATCGCGAACTGTATGAGCTCTATGGGGACACTGACCTAGTCAAGCGCATAAAACAACAGCGTTTGCGCTGGATAGGACATGTTACCCGTATGGATGATAACGCTCCAGCAAAACGTGTGTACAATCGGCATGCGATAGAGTTGGGAGGCCCCCCCCGCCTGGTCGACCAAAGAGGAGATGGCGTGACCAGGTATTGCGAAACTGGGAGTGTCCTTCTGGTGGAATGTCGCTGGGGACAGAGGCGAGTGGCGGGCATTAGTGGCAGCGGCCGAGACCGTAAAACGGTTGTGATGGGGGGGAGGAAAAAAAAAAAAAAAAAAATAAGAAAACCAATGAAAACCCGTATATCCTCCTTATTACGGGGAGTTTTCATTTGCTGTATTGCCTTAACTTTGCTACTCATGCGCTGTATACCGTGCTTGTTAATTACGTAGCCACAATAATCAATGCTGTCCTTCATAAACTCAGACTTTTCAATATTTACGCGCATGTTCAGATTTTCCAAACGAGATAGAACTTCTTCCACTCTCTTAATATGACTCAGATCATCAAGGAAAACTGAAACTCCTGGAATATCACTCAGAACTTGTTCCATAAGTCTCTGCCACTTAGCTGGTGCACACGCTACACCAAACATAAGTCTTGTTGGTTGATATAGCCCTTTATGTGTACTTAATATCAGTAGATGTCTATCATCAGGGTGTATTTCAAGTTGTAGGTAAGCCTTCGACAAATCAATCTTGGTAAACTTTCCACCTGACATTTTGCAAAACAATTCCTCAATTGTAGGTAGTGGGTGTTCATCAACCACTAGTGCAGGATTTAATGTAGCCTTGAAATCCCCACAAATGCGAACGTTGCCATTACGTTTTTGTACTACTACAATCGGCGTAGCCCACTCACTGGTATCCACCTTCACTAATATGCCTTCCTCAACCTGCTTTTTTAACTCATTTTCGACTGCTGTAATTAATGGAAAAGGAACTTTTCTGGCTTTCAAAAATTTAGGCGTAGCTTCCGGCCTAACGTGTAAACGAGCCTGCATACCAGTTTTTTGCCCACGGATTCTGAGAAAATCTTTGGAAATTTTTGCTTCAATCTGTCAAAGCTTAATTCTGTAATGTTATTGACTTGAACTCTGGTCGAATCTACGTTAAAAATCGAATTCCAATTAATCTGTATATTGCGCAACCATTCTTTACCACACAACGGCTTCTTATCGGAACGTACAATATATAGTTTAAGATTTGCTTTGCTGTTATTATGTGCTAGCACATCCACATTCACATAGCCCAAACACTCAAGTGGTGTATTACAATAACTAAAAAGTTCTATATTAGACTTTTTAACCATTAGGTCAGGCAAATATTTCTTCGCATCATCTAAATTAATTATCGAAACTGGTAAACCTGTATCAATTTCAAAATTCATGGATTTACCATTTACATCAAATTTGTACATAATTTTTGATTTTACATGTAGTACCTCATTGCAATCCGTAATCTTATTTAACTCGTGCACATTTCCAACTAAATTTTCATCTTCACTTATTTGATGCATTTGTTTCTTTCTTTCTTTAAAACACATTTTTCGCAAATGTGCCACCTTTTTACAAAAATGGCATACAGCTTCTTTAAATTTGCATTTGTCCGCCAAATGCTCAGTGTGACCACATCTAAAACATCTTCTTGTTTAATTTTTGCCACTTTTTCTATTTACCCCGTTACTTTTCTTATTCTGCTGCTGCATGCTCCTGCCTTTGTCTCTGTCGCTCATCTTGTTGACTGTAGTTTTCTCGCTCACTCCTTGCTGTAGTTCATCTCTGCCTTTGTCCGCCAATTCGTATGAATTTGCCAATGAAATTGCTTCATCAAAGGAAACCGCCTTTTTCTCCAGAAGACGCTGCTGAATTGTTTTGTTGAACAGGCCAAACACAAATTGATTCCTCAATGCTTTTGTCAAATGTCCCTCGAAGTTACAACCAGCTGCCAATTTCCGTAGTTCGATCGCAAAATCTCCACATGTCTCACCTTGCCCTTGGAAACGCATGTTGAATCGAAAATTTTCCATCAGCTCATTTACGAAGAAAAAAAGTTGGGCTCTGGTTCGAACGTTTCGAGGTTCATTTAATGGTGGTAAAAATCTAGTAGTTAGGTTACTAAATGCTATGTGAAATGTTGGTGGTTTTTATAAAATTTTAAGGGAATGTAAATAAGTTTAAAGACGTATTGAAAAACTTAGAAACCGTAAATCTTTGTTGGGAAAGATTTGTATGATTTCATTGAAATGAAATGTAGTAGAAGTTGTTGGTGCTTTGCCTCCTGACACTCGTACAATTTTAGTGCCGTGGTGAAACGCGTAACCCATCTTGACCATTTCATTTTACTTGGGTCAAATGGCTCAAATGTAAAGAACGCAACATTCTGATTATTGTTGCTCGCTGCTGTAGTATTTGAGTTAACTGTAGACATTGTTGAAACTATTACTGTAAAAGTTTATTTTTTATCCTCGTCGCCAAACTGTTGTGTATGTCTGCACGCATTGGTTGTCATCGTACAACTACTTTATTCATTCTCTTTACATGTTCGTTCTTAGATACTAACAGCGTTCTTGTATGTGCGTATACATGTGATTAGTGTGACCAAGTATCGTAAACATAACAATAGTAATAACTATTTTAAGAGCGCAGCGAGTTGAAGGTTCTGATTCAAAGTGTGCCCCAGTACTCCGCTCGACATCTTTTTATACCCCTCACACACATCGAACAACACTCGACGACCGTGCATCCTAGGCCCTGTTCCGACCAACTGTGCAACCGACGTCTCGCTCAAACAAACAAAGTTCTATCGAACCAGCCTACTCAATTTGTTAGCAGGCCCCGCCTGGCTAAAGGCCACGTAGCCCAAATTTAACATTCCAGTGTTGATAAATCATTAAACAATCCTAAATAGCACAATGAAACGACCCATTTCTAATTTTTCCTAAAATAGGAATTTACTATGACACGACACGGCTATTCTGACCTTTACATGTCCTCGTGTAATCGATAAGATACGCCGACATACACATTTTTAACAAACTAAATCTTTCTCCAAACCGACACGGCTGTCGTGTAATCAGTACTCGTGTAGGCAGTACTCGTGTAGGCCGTACTCAAGTCTTCTTCACCTTATATTTTCTAAATAACCAATAACCAATTTATAACTTTTCAACTAGTTAAAACCATTTTCACTCTTTTTCTTTAAGCAATCACAATTTCTCTTTGCAGTATAAAAAATCTATCAGTTTGACCAAATAATTACATACAACATTTTTCTTTTCATTTGCAAAATGTTGCATTCCAAAAACAATTAATATTCTCACAGCGATATCATTTCAGTTCGTCATTATTAAGACAGTATTTCTGTGCAAGGAAGATTATGCATGATTTTTCAAACCACAGCCACACCATCATATGCCCCAAACGCCATGATCAAAACTTATGTTCTGCACTTGTGCTTGCACTATGATGCATGTGTCAATTTCAACTCCTTTTTTTCAAATAACATTACTGCTTTTCAACAGTTTCATCAACACCCACACTGGTGTCTTCCATACCGTCTCTCTCAACGGCTTCCACATTGAATACACCCTCATTGGCGTTCTCTATACCGTCTCTTTCAACGGTTTCACTCAAATAAGTATAATCTTCACTTACATCCAAATCGGAAGGTATCCAAATCGTCCTCTTGTTGGTTAATGACTGTTGCGTATATCTATCTCCATCCAAAACTTCAATCACTAGAAGAGGTCCTCTAAACTTTGGGACTAATTTTGTTTGATTTCTTTCATTTCTCAATAGTACAAAATGTCCCACTTTATGTCTGACTACCTTTGCTTTATTTTTGTCAAACCTAGTTTTATCATAGTTAGCTGTAATTGATAAACAGTTTGTGTGTTGACGACCTTTCTAATTGTAGATCAGAGGCAGGGCAAAAATACATTTACATTTTTGCATTGGTGTGTGAGCAGCTCACCTCAATTTCGTAGCAACGACTGCTCGCGGCGTAGAAAGCAAGCAACGCAGCGGCGCTTACAGCGTATACCAGGGGCCGGCGCTTCTATCTGCGTGCCGAAATTCTCAACAGCGCTGCTTCCACACACGGTATAAACTGTTAAAGCTCCGCTCGTTATGTTCGCGCGCGTTGCTACTGGGAAGAGAGAAATTTCGCAGCTCACACACACAATGCTAAAATTTGAATAATTTCTCCTCGGCTTATACTATGAGTGTTTGAGCAGCGCTGCTTTCAGACTTTTCCTATACACGAGAGATAGCAATCTGCCTGTCCCTGTTGTAGATGGATGTAAGCCCGCTCGAGGTCAGGTGATAAGAAAAACAACAATTGTTTTGTTCGTTTTTTCCGAAGCAAACTATAATTAAACACCAGTAATTAACATTCAGTTTTACAAAATTCACAAAAAACAGTTCACGTACAATTTTTCCACGTCTGCGCTACATAAACTGTATAGACTACGGGAGGCACGCCAAAAGCATACAACCACTGCAACATGGGATAAGCGGATATTAAAAGGAACTATTTTAAATTTAAGCCAAGTATTAACAAGTATCAAACTACATCTACAAAATTAGTTAAGCTTAAAGCAAGTATAAAATTTCTCTTACAATGTCGAAAGTCAAAACTAGTCCCAAAATTCATTACCAATACAACTAGGAGCAAGAACATATTCACAAACAACCATGACTTTCGGACGGACATAAGCAAAACACTAGACAAACACACACATTTGTTTCACATGAAAATATAAAACCTACTTATTAAAAACAAACACTACATAGTCAAGAAACAAACGAAACAGATGACAGCAATAACAACAACAATAGAACAGCAGTTGAGCGCAGCTGATGCTATTGCATTTCTCGAGAGCGAGAGAAACGTCGAGGAAAAATTAACAACAACACTGAAGGAACAGCATGAAACGAAACATGAGAAGCTTCGCAACAAACGGAACAATATCTTTGCTCTTAATAACGACCAAAAGGAATGGTTCGTAAATAAAACGAGCGTCAGTTTCCGACCAACATTCAAGCATTGCTTGCCAAAGGTCCAAAGTTCGCCATACCAGTGGACAAGAAGAGATTCCCCCTTTTTAAGTATATCGCAGACGGCGAGAGTCTATTACAGACATTGGCAGACAAAGAGACCCAAGAAACAGCGCGAACGAACTCTTTATTAATTAAAGATATAAAAACAAGCAACAGGGATAGCGCAATGGATCGTGCAATACTGGACACAGTGGAACAGACGCGGAAATTTCTGAGAAAAATGACAAAGCTTTAATTTTAACATCTGACAAAGGGAATAAAACGGTAGCTATGGAATCTGACGACCATAAGGAAAAAATGTCGAACATATTAGGGGATTTGTGCACATATAGAACTTTAAGACAAGATCCGACATCAAGACTCCAAACAAGGAACAATACTTTAGTGGATAAACTTTTTAAACTGGAGCTAATTTCAAAGGCCGAAAGAAATCAGCTGACGACGAGCACAGCGCTACCGCCAATAATATATGGACTACCCAAGATCCATAAGAAAGGAACCCCATTGAGACCGATTTGTTCATCGATAGGTTCACCATCTCATGAACTCTGCAGATATCTAGCGAAGATACTGAACAAAATTACAGCGGAGTCAACCTTCAATGTTAAAAATGCGACGGAATTTAAGCAAAGAGTAAACAACACCCACATATGTGACGACGAAATCCTTTGATGTTGTGTCCTTGTTCCCCAGTATACCAATAGATCTACCAATGGACACCATTAGACAAAAATGGCCAAAAATCAGAGAGCACACACAAATATCCAGAAAACGATTTAAGGACATAGTAGAATTTTGTATTAAAGATAGCAGATATTTTAAATTTGAGAACAAATTATACACCCAGTTAAAAGGAATGCTTAAGGGATCACCAGCCTCACCCATCATAGCCGACATCATCATGGAAGAACTACTAGCACCCTAAGAAAATTGACAATCCAACCCAGGGTACTCACTCTGGATGCTCTCAATCGCTATCACAATCGCTATTACATTTACCTCGGAGCTAGAAGCAGACGGAAAATTACCCTATTTAGACACCACAATAAATAGACACGGCAACACTCTAAAACAGTGGTGTCCGAACTCACACAATGAAAGCGTTTGCTTGTGTGCAAAGCAGCGAAACATAAATGCAAGGTGACGTTTTACTGCTTTACACAGAAAAAACAAGTAAGGGAGCAGTAGTCGAATGCCCCGACTACAAAATACCCTGTTCCCTTGACTTCTTGTGTTTTCATACACATATACAACACATACCAATACACACACACACTCTAACATACGCACACACGCATGGCATGCGGCCGCGTGCGATAACTGACAATGCAAGATCCCCCTCTCTCCCACAAGCAAAATTGATTCGTATATAACTTCGGTGTTTATTGTCCGATCTTTGTGATCTTTTCAGAACAGATAGATATTGGGCCTTACTTGATATATGTAAAGTTTGGAAGGTCTGTCTAAAATTGTGGCACTGACAGTTTTTTGCGCTTAAAGGGGGAGGGGGGAAAATTTTCCAAATCTGAAACAAACTCGTATTGAATCGGGTATACACCTACCTACATTCAAAAATTTGTGGCTGTAGCTCTTATAGTCTCTGAGAAACACGCGTTCATACGGACAGACGGACGGACAGACGGACATGGCTAAATCGACTCGGCTGTTGATGCTGATCAAGAATATATATACTTTATGGGGTCGCACATGCTTCCTTCTATCTGTTACATACTTTTGCACAACTTCATGATCCCCCTTTTTCCATTTTCAATGGGAACAGGGTATAAAAATGCGTGCGATTCAAACAAACTAAAATTTAGTTTGTGTTATGTTTAAATCGCACGCATTTTATTTTTTCAGTGTAAAGCAGTAAAACGCCACCTTGCCTTTGCTTCGCACACAAGCAAACGATTTCATATTCTCTCTCTCTATACATGTCTCCGCTGCGACGACGGCAGAATTTGGCTCTCCAACCACGCGTGGCTGCCTTTTCAAATTTTGGACATCGCTGCTCTAAAAACAAAATGGTACATGAAACCAACTGCATCAGGACGGATTATTAATTTTAATTCAAAACACCCGAATGATATTGAATACGGCCCTTGGACGGACCTAAAAAATACAAATCGCTCACATACGTACCTGAACTATCAGAAAGATTGGCCCAATCAGATTGCCACGATATACAAAACATACAAATTGCACACAAGCCTACAAATAAATGAAAATATTTTACAACAGGACCAAATCAAAAATAGATAAGGCGGACATCAGCAACGTCATTTATAAAATACCATGCAGGGGAGATAAAGACGACGATTGCAATAAAATCTACATAGGGAGGACTAAATCTAAATTGAAAACCCGGATAGCCCAACACAAATCAGACTTTAAGCTACGACATCAAACGCACATACAAAAAACTGCACTTGCGACACACTGTGTAGAGAGCGGCCACTCACCACTCTTGAAATGCTTCACATTATTAACACACCGACTGACAAGAGACTTACCTACAAAACGGACACTGAGAACTGCGCTCACCTATACCATCACCTCCTCAGCAAATAAGAAAATAGTTTAAGACTCCATTCCACAGAGCGCAGACGTGTAAAAATTGTACGTGAACTGTTTTTTTGTGAATTTAGTAAAACTGAATGGTAATTACTGGTGTTTAATTATGGTTTGCCCTGAAGACGGTTGCCGAAGAGCATCCGAAATATATCGGAAAAAAAAACAAAACAATTGTTGTTTTTCTTATCACCTCGACCTCGAGCCGGCTTACATCTGTAAATCTGTAATTGCTATATTTTCGGCAGCTTTCGTCCTTATGTATGTTCCAAATCTACAACGCCATCTGAATCATTAGGTGAAAGTAGCCCCAATGGACGTTCTACTTTTCCAATCAACATCTCTAACGGACTTGCTCTTGCTTTGGTGATCCTGTTAGGTGTACAATTTAAGGCTAACTGAACCTCGCCCAGCGCATCTTGCCATGATCGACTACTAGTCTCAACAACAGTTAACAAGCGTTTTAAAGTACTCATGGTACACTCTACTTGTCCATTAGCTCGACTAGCTCCTGTCGCAATCAAGTGTAAACTTATTTTTTGATTTGAACAGAACTCACTGAACTGCGTACCAGCGAATCATCTTCCCTGATCAGCTATTATGCGTTTTGGTACTCCAAACAACGAGACATGGGATTTTACAGCATTTGTACAGCTCGCAGCATCTAGCTTAACTGTGTGACTCAGGAACACATATTTTGTGAAAGCATCTACTTGGACAATAATATATTCCTTTTGATAGCTTTTGCCACTTAGTTTCCCTGTTATGTCAATGTGAATAGTGTTCCACGGATCACGGATCAACCAATTTTCTTTTTTGACAATTTTCAAACCAATAAAGTACATACGAACTTTATCAAGAGTCTTCTCCCAACCCAAGTGCATAGTTGACTCATGAACTTGCTTAATTACCGACCATTTAAAAGCTCGAGGCACAACTGGCAATCACAGAGTCCTACTATTTCGTAGTACCTTACGACAAAGCACCCTTGCCCTCAATTCATATGTCTTTGCGATATCTTCTGCAAGTCCACTGGTTTTTAGCTTGCTGACAATATCTGCAATCTCTGGATCTCGACGCTGTTCAGCGATGAGCCAGTTAAAAGAAATTTCAGCCAAATTAACTAGCTTCTCAGGAATTTTGTTTTGTACAGTCCCAGTTACTGCAGAAGGAGTATTTCTCGAAAAAAAATCAACGTGAGCCATTCTCTTTCCTTCCGTATATTCTATATCAAATGTGAACAACTGTAAATATGCCCACCACCGTTGCGCTCTAGGAGTTAACTCTTGTTTAGTTCTCGACGCTTTAATGGAATTAAAATTGGTAAAAACAACAAAATTCTTCCCAGGAAATAGTGACGGAAGTGCTTTATAGAATTTACAACAGCTAAGGTCTCTAATTCATATGAATGATATCAAGATTCCGCTGACGAAGTTGCCTTACTGAAATATTCCACCACATGCGGCTTACTATTGATTTTATGGAGCAAGATTGCTCCGTAACCACTTGAAATGGCATCAGTATGTAGCTCCATTGGATATTGCGGGTCAAAAATGACTAGTACCGGCTGGTTTGAAAGAACGGCTACAACTTTTTTTCGTATTAATTCATGTTCTGGTTTCCAAACAAATTTATTTTTTTTCAGAGGTGAAAATACAAAATCTTCATCAATTGAGAAAATCCCTGTATGAACTGTCGAAAATAAGAGGCCAATCCAATAAACTGTCTTAATCCCTGTTTTTCTTCATTTACAAGTTCTGTATCATACTCTACAAGCTGCTCATCATCAAGAGAAGTGATTAATGTTTTTGATCTCAAAAATTAAAATTTTTCGGAAGAAAAAACTGCTTTGTAACCCTTATTGAGAATTTTCCGACCAATCACCATGTCATTTTACAGATGTTCATTACGGACTACATAAAATAACATTTCAATGCAATGTTCATTAATGAATACACTACTTAATATCTAAAATGTACTGTAAATGCTATCATTTGCTATACAATATTATTAATACTTTTTCAAGAAAGTTTTGTACATATCTTTTCTTTTATCAGAGAACCTTCCGCTTCAGAATAAAACGTTAATACAAACTTTTCTCCTCGGTATACCATCTGTCCTTTGGGCTCTGCGATGCAACACTGTTGCACCCTCTTCTCCTGGAGTTCTGTTTTTCCGCCGCCAATCACCTTCTTCGTGCAACACGTCGATATGTGTCCCTGCTCACCACACTTCTAGCACGTTACACTTGTTTTGTCCCGATGTCGACGTTCGGCCACTCCCATACATTGAATGAGTTTCTTGATTCCTGGATCTGCAATCAACCATTTTGTGTCCCAATTTGCCACAAATATGACATTTGATTGCGAGTTTTTTACGTTTCTGGTCTGGTATCCCTTGGTGTTCCGAAAAAGTGTTTTTCCTCTTGTTGAAAGTAAAGGCCTTCAGCTCGGACTGCAATTCACCTCTAGACTTCAAGTTAGAAGTAAAGGTTAAACGCTGCAGTCGACTATCCATAGCAATACTTTCAGTATCCATCTCACGCCAATTTGTGACAAGCGTAGTCACCATGCGGCTAGCATACACAGCAAGGTTTTCATCTTCGGTTGGACGACTTGACAGCATTCCCAACGCCACAGCAGCTGTCGTTTCCACTGAAGTAAACTGCTGCACGAAAAGCGCCTTAAGATCCGGCCATGTAATGTCAGGGTAGCTGATTAGAGAGAGCTTTTTGACCACTTTTTATCTGGTTTCCACACAGGATGATGTCCACAACGTTGGCACCAGCAAGGTCTGCATTAAACTTGGGCAGCACCACCATTTTGCTTTGAGTCGACTCGGCCCTTGAGGGCTGTATGGCTTTCGCTAGTTCGATGATGCTTGGGTTTTACAATTCCATAATTGCACGTAGCGATGCGTCCGGTACTGTAGGTTGCAGCAAAGATCCCACTTCTAATGTCAAAGGGTGGGAGGTCTCCTTATTGTCCACAGTTTGCTTCATAGTAACAACTATTTTAGGAGCGCAGCGAGTTTCGATGTTTCTCGTTGAAGGTTCTAATTCAAAGTGTGCCCCAGTAATCCGCTCGGCACCTTTTTATACCCCTCACACATATCGAACCACACTCGACGACGGTGCAACCTAGGTCCCGTTCCGACCAACTGTGCAACCGAAGTCTCGCTCAAACAAACAACGTTCTATCGAACCAGCCTACTCAATTTGTTAGCAGGACCCGCCTGGCTAAAGGCCACGTAGCCCAAATTTGACATTCCAGTGTTGATAAATCATTAAACAATCCTAAATAGCACAATGACACGACCCATTTCTAATTTTTGCTAAAATAGGAATTTACTATGACACGACATATATGTATAGATTAGTGATAAGTTCCAACTTATTTTTAAACTTAAAACAAATACGGTCCCTGCTTTAAACTCATCATTGAAGTAAGCCGAAACGAGCCATTTTTCTTTGTGCTTTTCGGTGCGGCTTAGCATTTTCAAAGAGAAGACGATTTTGTTAGTTTTTCGGTTATCAGCTTGCAGCTTGCATCCCCGATTTAAGGTATCTAATATGAATTGTTATACTCTGTTTCAGAGGTACATAGAGAATAATAATTTGTGCAAATGTATGTAACAGTCAGAAGGAATAATCTCCGACCCTATAAAGTATATACATTCTTGATCAGCATCAACAGCCGAGTCGATCTATCTATATCCGTCTGTCTATCTGTCTGTCTGTTCGTCTGTCCGTATGAACAAACAGATCTCGGAGATGGTAAGAGATAGAGGTTTGACATGTATGGAACAAAAACTTCTTATACTTGCTGGCAGATTAAGTTTATTTTCAACTTTTGACACGCCCCCACAAATTGGAAAAATGTCATATGTCCCTCAGTTTTATAGGTAGACATATTTAGTAATCGGTATTCCTTATCGATCCGCCAAAGGAATGGTTAAGAGCGGATGAACGGTAGTCGGGTTATAAAGAAAACAATCAATTATATATCACCAATCGAAACGGTGATGGGCAGCACTTCGGATTTGGTCGACCTTTTCACCTATTTTTTAATTGAATATTGCCCTCGCTTTCGACTAGACACACATACACATATTATGAACTAGAATTTGTTAGCGACTGAGCTATTCACATTTATTTGCTCTGTTTCGATTTGCATTTAAGCATCGCTCTAAATGCACGCACTCTTTTTCGTTGCATAGCGATGTAGAGCTCCAAAGTTGCATCCAAAGTTAGCTGCATTATACGTCTGCTTTGGCCATGATTCGTTGTCTAAGTTTCGTAGCAAATTAACTTATTAACTTATATTATAAACATTTTAAAAGTTTTTAATTCTTTACATAAAAATCTAACCAAGAAGCTAGTTATCAATCAAAAAAGCGTTTACCAAAAATTTTTTTGTTCAACTGTTTTCAGCCTGAAGTCCAAACGACAAATCTATACATCTATATAAAAGTGAAAGTATGTTTGTATGTTTGTCCCTTATGGGCGTCTAAGCCGCTGAACCGATCTTCACGAATTTTTCACAGTAAGTTCATGTCGATCGGGAAAGTGTCATAGGCTATGTCTCATGTCTGTGAAATGGTCCAAAAACCGCGAAATTTGCAAAATTATGCCGTTCATCCGATTGCAATGAAAATTTGGAAATGGTTGTACGCTTGCCCGGGAAGGTTTTTAAGTTGAAAAATTTGCGGAAAACGGTCCAAAAACCGCGAAAATTGCAAAATTAAAGTTTTCGCTAAAACTTTGGGAAATTGATCGACGCTTGCCCGGGAAGGTTTCCAAGTAGAAGAAACCGCGAAATTTGCAAAATGTTCGTTTGTTATATAACTTTGGAGAATGTTTGGACGCTTGCGCGTGAAGGATTCTGATTTGAAGAAATAGACGCTTGGCCGCGAAGGTTTCTAAGGTCCAAAAATCGCAAAATTATGCCGTTCATCCGATTGCAATCAAACTTTGGGGAATGAATTGAACGCTTGCTCGGGAGGGTTTCTAAGTTGAAAAAATTTGCAGAAAATTGTCAAAAAACCCGCGAAAATTAAAAAATTTGCGGTTTCGGTAAATCTTTGGTTAGTGGTTCGACGCTTGCCCGGAAAGGTTTCCAAGTAGAAGATATAGGCGGAAAATGCTCCAAGAACCGCGAAATTTGCAAAATGTTCGATTTTGATTGAGCTTTGAGGAATGGTTGTACGCTTGCCGGAAATGGTCATAAAACCGCGAAATTTTAAAAACTATACCGTTCATCCGATTGCCATAAAACTTTGGGCAACGCTTGACCGAGAAGGTTTCTAAGGTCCAAAAATCGCGAAATTTGCAAAATAACCTTATGAGTATTTATGAAGCGGTAAGCACTTATTACAATGCCGGCGTCGGTAAATGGAAGCTATAGATTACACGGTCCAAAATATTGCGAAATTTTGCAAATTTTGGGTTTGATCCTGGATTATTGTGAAAATTTGATAGACGGCAATCGTAGACTGGTAAATAGAAGCCCGGTCAAAAAGTCACGAAATTTGCAACATATTCATGATTTTAGACTATCATGAAGACGTTTATATAGAGAAAAAGATCGAACGGTCCAAAATGTTTACACCCACGTGCAGCCTGCACTAGATTAAATATAATCGCTCTCTTAAGAATCATAAGAACCCGGGCGACGCCGGGTATTCAGCTAGTTACTTAATAAACATACAATTGTGGCAACCTCGATATAAACTTCTGGCAACGCTAATGTAACCGAAACTTTTTGTAACTTTTTTAGCCTATCCGTGAACGGTAACACTAAGCATGGAGAGTAGCTACAACCACCACGCGAACGTCGCGCCATTTTTTTCTCATTAAAATTAAATAAAGTTTAAGTTAAATATAAACTTCGTGTTTTAATGGGCATTTAAAACACTCAAGATATAGGAGATCGCCCAGGCAATCACATCAGTCCCCGATCATCATCTTTCCAAGCCGCGGCCATTTCCCATAATTGGTGACCCGACTTCTAGAACATTGTCCTCCTGGCGCTGCCGTGGATTTATACTTTCATCCATAATTGGTGACCTGCGACATCCAACACATTCGCCAAATAGCGCTCCGGTGGTCACACACACACCTATTACATTCAACCCTAACCTATAGATGTTGATCGTCGAAATCTCGAACTTTTGCAAGCTAGCGTTTCGGTGAACACGAGTGTGTGTTCACCGAATACAAACCCGCTTTCGCCCGCAAGGGTAAAACTTCGTTGTGAAATAGTTCGCAGTAAAAAATCTAAATGTCCGACGATGAGGAATACGAAAACTCACAACCAATCGAGCAAATTGCAAATAATAATATCGAAAATGCAAACAACGTCGATTCGGTTTTTGGCAATCTGCCGTTTCCACAACTTCATTTAATCACGAACATCGAAATGTTTTTCACCAAACTGGAAAACCGGTTTCTCCTGCAAGGGCTCGGCGTGCGGAAGGAACAAGAAAAGTACGCAGCAGTCATAGCATACGCCGATCCCAAGTATTTAGATCAAGTGTATGATTTGGTTTTTCTAGCAAAATTTGCAGAATCTGAAATGGCACGCCTTGACAAGCTTGTGACTGGCGTTGAACTCGGCGAGGGACAGCCAGCTGCAACAAACAATGGATTAAAAGCCTCCCACAAGCAGCACGCGCCGTCATTGTAGGCAGCTCACCCAGTACAACACTCTCACAACTCGCAACTGCCGCAGACGCTGTGATAGATTCATTCAACTATTTTCCAGGTGATAATATTTATGCCTTATCACGCAATGCCTTTGGACAAGGATCAAATGACGAACGCATTGGTCGGTGTTCCAGCAAACTAAGAGCAAGCTTGGTCAGCTATTGAACAACAACAATCAACGTTCTCGCAGTCGTAATCACTCGCAGAGCAACAACCGTAGCAACACTCCGAAAGCGAACAACACTTCATCCAAAAACTGTTGGCACCACAACAAGTATGGGAGTGAGGCACAACACTGCAATGCTAAAATCCACCGTCGGAGATCAAAACGACACCTTCGACGGACAAACTGCAGATGCCTCACAACATCATTTCAAACTAAGGGTAAATGTATTCACATTATCTACTTGCCGAATGCCATACAACATCGAGCACGGCTGGTTCAGCTGATTGCAGGCAATAATAAGTAAGGGAGCTGTAGTCGAGCGCCCCGACTACAAAATACCCTGTTCCCTTGACTTCTTGTGTTTTCATACACATATACTCACACACACACACACTTACATACACACACGCAAACGCGGTAACTGACAATGCACACTTAATGCGCTTAAAGGGGGGAGGGGGAGGAATTTTCCAAATCTGAAACAAACTCGATTTGATTCTGGTATACACCTATTTACATGCAAAAGATTGTGGCTTTATCTCGTATAGTGTCTGAGATCGCCGCGTACGGACAGACGGACAGACTGACAGACGGGCGGACATACGAACGGCTAAATCGACTCGGCTGTTGATGTCAGCATCAAGAATATATATACTTTATAGGGTCGCAACTGCTTCCTTCTACCAGTTACATACTTTTGCACAACTTCATTATCCCTCTTTTCTCATTTTCAATGGGAACAGGGTATAAAAAGAACGACACCACTCCGATTAGCTGGACAGACGAAACCATCAAGCACTTCAACACTGCAACTCAATGCAGTCAACATTCCAAATACGACGAATCCAATCTTATGTGATTTTTCTACTTCCAGCATGCGGCCATTCATCCCCCAGCCCCTCAGAAGAAAAATCATCAGCAAACTTCACAACATTGCTCATGGAGGAGTTGGCTCAACAATCAAACTTTTATGCACAAGGAAATAACCGACTTCGTCAAGCACTGCATCCCTTATCAGAGATCGAAGATCTCTCGTCACGTTCACTCGCCTTTTCAGCAATATCAACTGCCTACGCAAAGATTCAAGCACATCAACTTGGATCTCATCGGACCACTACCACAATCTGGACAGTACAGATATGGCTTGACCATCATCGATCGCTATAACCTTAGGCCAGAAGCTGTCGCCATTGAAGATACTCAGGCAGACACGGTTGCCGCTCTAGTCAACACTTGGATTTCCCGCTTTGGAGTCCCTGCTCGCATCACAACAGATCAAGGTAGGCAGTTTGAAACCAAGTTATTTACCGAACTGTCCCGACTCCTTGGCATCGATCATTTGCGCACGACATCATATCATCCTCAAGCCAATGGGATTATTGAACGCTGGCATAGGACCTTAAAGGCAGCCATCTTGTGCAGAAGTCGGATTGGTTGGCCTCATAAATTGCCAATAATTCTACTTGGACTACGCTCAGCATATAAGCCAGATCTTAAAACCGCAGCAGCACAACTAGTTTATGGACCAACACTTCGCCTGCCTGGGGAATTTTTACATGGAAGCAGTAAATTTCAACCCCAAGCTGAATTCGCCAAAGATCTTGCAGAGATGATGTCCCAAGTTCGCCCAACTCAAACCGCTCACCATGACACCTCGAAGACTTTCGTTTTCAAGCAATTGGACAACGCAGACCATGTTTTTTTGCGCAACAACACGGTACGCGGTTCGCTTCAGTCGCCTTACGATGGACCATTTGAAGTAAAATCGAGACAACCCAAATAATTCACCATATCAGTCAATGGTCGCGATACAAAGGTATCAATAGACCGTCTTAAGCCCACCTTCATAGAAGCTCATCCGTCTTCACAAACCATCATAGCTACTGGAACACCTGAACTGGCTTCAAGTCGCCGTACAATTAGCCTTCCTGTTCGATTTGCAACATGAAGTCTTGGAGGGAGTACTGTGGCAACCTTGATATACATTTCTGGCAACGCTAAAGTAACCGAAACTTTTTGTAATTTTTTCAGCCTATGCGTGAACGGTAACACTATGCATGGAGTAGCATCAACCCCCACGCGAACGAGGCGCCATTTTTTCCTCATTAAAATTAAATAAAGTTTAAGTTAAATATAAACTTCATGTTTTAATGGGCATTTAAAACACTCAAGATATAGGAGATCGACCTGGCAACCACATCAGTCCTCGATCATCATCTTTCCAAGTCGCGGACATCTCCCATACAATTAATAAAATAAAATCAAATTTAAAATTTTGATTTTATTGAGAAGTCGAAGAAAATATAAAGAAAATTTCTGTATTGATCTTTCGTTTATAGATAGCTAGCAAATAACCCGGCTTGCTTCGCTTCGCCGCCGCAACTCCCAAAAAGCTGGCCAAAAGTCGAAAAAAATCATATGTTTTTGGGTCTTTTAATGGTGGCAATAGTTGTAGTGGTACATCTTGTTTGTATTGTGACCGTTTATATGGGGTAAGTGTCCCTACCTGGCTCAGTAATGAACTCCGTTCGAGAGGAGTCGAGCGTGCCTCATCGTTTCCTCGCCACGCATCGAAAATAACACATCGTTCAGAAGCGTATAGAATCTCGAAAAGCTAACCGATTTAGATTCTACAAAATGTATTCTATTCCAGAAAGTACGTAGAACTTGAAGGTATAGCTCAAAACTATTATTAACAATGCAAGAAATGGTGAGTCAATAATAAAAGTCGATTTTTTTCTTAATTGCATTCTGAAAGTCGTGTTAGAAAAAGCAATAAGTCAAAAGTCCCATCAGATCCCACTCTCAAACAAAATATAAATTGTTTATACAACACTTCTTCAAAACATATCCAAAAATTAGCTGCTAATTCAGTCTTGGTGATGATTTTTGTCCGGTAATGTTCTTAATTTCCGGCAGTTTTTTGTAATTGTTGCAAAAAAATCTTTATACACTGCTCGGCAGCTCTCTCTCCCAAGTTCAATTTTTCTAAAGTACTTTGGCCCGCTGAGCACGAAAATCGAGATGAAAAAAATCTGTCGAATAGTTATCGAGATATTATCGAAAAACGGGGTTTTCCGAAGCTGCCTCCACTAAAACAAGCATAAATTCGTTGACTGGAAAGTTGTAAAGAAATTTAAAAAGATAAAACATAGCCAAAAGTTTCGTTTTTTGACAAAAATGTGATATGGTGTTTTTTTTTTTTTTTTTTTCCTTTAGATAAAGAGGGTATAATAAAGTCCGGGCGGGGCTCCCCATAAATATTAATTCTTGATCAGCATCAACAGCCGAGTCGATATAGTCCGTCAGTCTGTCTGTATGAACACATAGATCTCGGAGACTAAAAGAGCTAAAACGTCCACGCCCCCTCACGCCCCCACAATAAAATTTATTGAATAACTCCAACAATTTTAAAGATATCAAGCTCATTTTGCAGTGTAGTTTATGTGCCCAATATCTACAATCTCTGAAAGTTTCATAAAGATCGGATAATAAATGGCAGAGCTATAAAGGTTATAAAAAACGTTGCATACTTTTTGGCGCTACAAGCACTTTTGCTCACATAATGTTCAAATGGTCACATTAATGTAAATGATCTGTTAATTAAGATAGTGATAGGCTATTAGACACTAATTGCCCTGAGTAACGGGTTTATCGAAGTCGGGCAGGACCGACTATAACTTACGCTCTCGTTTTTTGCTAAATTTAGAAAATTTATTGAAATTAAAATGCTAGTAAATGCAAATGAGTAATCAAAATTTATGTTTTTTTTAAGTATTTAATTCAAGTATTTTTACTGAAACTTTACTTTCAGTTCGCATTCAGCGACTCCAAAAACATTTTGAATTTTCTGAATTTACACTTCGAATTCGTAATCAGCGAACCCGAAAGCCCCTGAGTACAGACTTTTAGCAAAATCAAATACGTTTTCGAAGAAATTGACCGCCATATTGTTTTTCTGAATTTTGACTTCGAATTCGTAATCAGCGACCCCGAAAGGCCCGAGTTCAAGCTTTCAGCCGAATCAAATTCGTTTATAGACTTTTGGCCAGCTTTTAGGGATTTGGTACCACTGTGCGCCGTCAGTTAAGCTATTTAAACCGATATCGGTCAGTTGTTCTTTTCCGAATTGGGAGTGGATTTCACAAATTGGAAAATATTTGCCCTTTTTTTTTGTCCCCCGTAGAGCACTCAAATCGAGTCTTACATACATCGGCTCAAAGCAGAGATTAACTCTTAAGCCCCGCCCGTGGTTAAAAATAAGGTCCCACCTTACATTTCCGATCTTTGTGGTTGTGAAAATTAGAGCTTAGAAAACCAATTTGATAAAGATCGACGCAAAAAATAAGGATTGGCTTTGAACACACATTTTGGGACATTTTCCACAAATTCTCCAACTATTCGTAAAATTTATAGTAGCAATCGGATGAACACTATAATTTTGCAAATGTATCGGCTTTTGGACCATTTCCCGCCCATTTCTTCAACTTGGAAACCTTCTCGGGCAAGCGTCCAACCAATCCCCAAAGCTTTCGCGGTTTTTGGATAATTTTCCGCCCGTTTCCTTAACTTAGAAAACTTTCCGGCAAGCTTCTAACTAATCCCAAAAGTATCATTGCAATCGGAAGAACGGTATTATTTTGCAAATTTCGCGGTTTTTGGTATTTTTATCTTAGAAACCTTTGCGGGCAAGCATGCAACCATAGCGCCAATGGAATAATTTTTCAAATTTTGTGTTTTTTGGTATCTTAGAAAGCTTCATGGGGAAACTTCTAACTATTCCCTAAAGTTTCATTTCAATCGGATGAACGATATAGTTTTGCAAAATTTCGCGGTTGTTGGCCCATTTCTTCAACCAAGAAACCTTCGCAGGCCATCGTCCATCAATCTCCGAAAGTTTCATTGCAATCGAATGAACGGTATAGTCTTGAAAATATCGCGGTTTTTGGACCATTAAAAGATCTGCAAATATATAAGAGTTACTCTTAAAGTCAACAGAGTGGGATTCGGTTGTAATTTACAAAACGTCTGTAAAATTATAAGAAGCGCCATTCCTTCCACTTGTCGCACACAAGTTTCAAGGTCGTTAGAGAAACATTCTCACATTTTAAATATAAGCCCAATTCTTACATCTGGATCCGAGGAACTTAGAACAAAAGCAGCTTGCAAAGAAACATATTGCAGAATTGTATAATCGTCAAAAGGAATTAATGAGTGAAAGCATAAATTGTTCTTTACCACATTCATCTCATCATTATGTGGATAAATGGAATCTTTAGCATGTGTGTATGTTTTCTAAATTAGCGAACAAAATTGATGACTGAACCCTGCATCGTACCTGAACTTGGGCTCAGCGATCTTCTGAACCCGCTCCGTGAACCCGAACCCAAAAAGTTTGATATTGATTGAAATTGGTGTGTGTATTTGCCCAAATGAGTAGTGTATTGATATATTGTAATTTAAAGTGAACTCTGAGAAGTTTAACTGAGTTTTGGCTGTTTAAAATGTTCGTTTCAACTATTTTAAGAGAACGTAGTAATTACATACATATGTTTTATGCTGCTGTCTTTGCCCAAAGTTTGTTAATCACTTAAGTCTGCTCTGGAGATGCACAGAGGTACTTAATCTAATTTTGTCATGTTAATTAAGGCTTATACTTTCGATTTCCTTTCATCACAAATAGATGCAACCTACTAAGGATAAATACCGACTTTCCAAATGTCTTTGAATGTGCCTTTTTTTGTTTAGATATTGTATTTTGTCTTATTATTTTAATGCTAAAAATAATTTGCTATGATCACAAGTTACACAAGATGTCCGAAACCCTTACTACAATTACAATCTTTCCACTTTTAACGTAATATGGAACAATCTCCAAAAGTGCTGACTTACATTGTATTAAGATTTCCGGAACGTTCACATTATTATCATGTGCTATATTGGACTGCCCACAAACTGATTTTATATTTCCGTCAGTTGAATTATTCCTTCGCAAGATATTATCAATACTGAATGAACAGTACCTGCCAAAGCTGCGGTTTTTACGACTGCGTTCAGATATTACTGTCTTTTCGAAAGCACAAGAAATATCCAATGTTTTCCTCGTTATATCACTTGAGTCCGAAGTAGATGAACTAGAATCATCATTTATGACATTTTGACATGATGCTCTATGTGCGCTCTGCTGTCTCATTTTAATAGGTTTTAACCCCCGAAGGTTTCATGTTAAACTAAGACCATAAATTTTTATGTGTAATCACAGTCTAATCAAGACATGCGAGACCGTGTCTTATTTGTCTGGACGAATGTTTTTGACTCCGCCCAGAAATTAGCACTTCAGCTTCGCACCTTACTAAGTGCGCGTACATAATCTGAAAGGGGATGATGAGAACGACCATCTGCTTACGGCGGCTGTGAAAAATAACCAATCAAACAGCAAGGCACCTATCTGCATCTCTGTCCGACCAAATTTACTTTTCACGTATACGAGTTCACACTTTCATAGTATTTTTTATGGTTAGATAGTTCGGGGTCGAGAGAAACAGTGCAGCTGCGCGCAAACAACAATCATTCTTAAAGTAAAAATTATATCGTTAACATTCCCAACGCTTTTGATTGCCTAACCAATTTGAGATGTGTTAATGTTCAACTTCAATTTATGAAGAGTTTGGACGAGACACTCTATTTAATTAAGTGTAAGAATATGCCTTGCCTTTACTTAAGGCAAAGTGTAGCGGATCGGCCAGCCGTTAGCTTGTCAGTTGCTCAGACTCATGCTGTTCTGTTGAATTACTTGTCAATTTGGTGTAAAAAGAAACATTTAGGCATGTATGTGAGCAAATGTACCTGATGCCGCACCCAATATTCCCTACTCACACCTTGACATCTCAATTTTTGTTATAAATATGTACACATATAATTAGCATTATACCAAAATGCAAATGTACCCATTACTCTTTGAGTAAAGGGTGTATTAAGTGCGATTAAAAAGAAGAGGACGCACTATAGGAATTTTTCCCAATTTGTTTGCACTAATTAATAACTCTACAATTGAAAATAATTTTGGGTCTAGATTACTTAATAGTGAACCATCTTAAGGTCATTAGGCTGCAATGACACATTTAAGTTTCGAGTCAATTTTTCGTTTTTGTACAAAAGTCGATGTTGTGTATTATCTCAGCCATAGCTGTTAAATTTCGATTACGATTAGTAATTAATTAGATTATTATTAACAAGTAAGGGAGCTGCAGTCGAGTGCCCCGACTACAAAATACCCTGTTCCCTTGATTTCGTGTGTTTTTTCTTTACATACACACACACTCACACATACACACACTCCAACATACACACAAACGCATGGCATGCGGCCGCGCGCGATAGCTGACAATGCAAGACCCCCCCTATCTCCCACAAGCAAAATTGATTCGTATATAACTTCGGTGTTTATTGTCCGATCTTAGTGATCTTTTCAGAATAGATAGATATTGGGCCTTACTTGATATATGTAAGGTTTGGAAGGTCTATCTAAAAAATTGTGGCTCTCACAGTTTTTTTGCGCTTAAAGGGGGGAGGGGGAGGAATTTTCCAAATCTGAAACAAACTCGTTTCGAATCGGGTATACACCTATCTACATACGAAAATTTGTGGCTCTAGCTCTTATAGTCTCTGAGAAACACGCGTTCATACGGACAGACCGTCGGACAGGACGGACAGACGGACAGGGCTAAATCGACTCGGCTGTTGATGCTGATCAAGAATATATATACTTTATAGGGTCGCAAATGTTTCCTTCTACCTGTTACATACTTTTGCCCAACTTCATGATCCCCCTTTTCCCATTTTCAATGGGAACAGGGTATAATAATTGGTAAATGTCAAGAGCAGAACAAACCGTCCTAAAACTATTATATTAAAACTGTTATATTAGCTAGTTTTTTAGTTTGTCAAGCAACTCTGTGGAGTAGAGGTGCTAGATTCAGCGCCTGTGTAATGAGAAGTCCCACTGGGGGAATGATGAAATAATTTTTATACTCTGTACCAAAGGTACAAAGAGTATAATAAGTTTGTGCAAAAGTATGTAACAGCCAGAAGGAAGCATCTCCGACCCCAAAAAGTATATATATTCTTGATCAGCATCAACAGCCGAGTCGATTTAGCCATGTCCGTCTGTCTGGTCGTATGAACGCAGAGATGGTAAGAGATAGGGGTTTGACATGTATAAGACATATGTTTCTTATACTTGCAGGCAGATCAAGTTTATTTTCAATTTTTGCCACGCCCCCTCCCGCCCCCGCAAATTGGTAAAAACGTCATATCTCCCACAGTTTTATAGATAGAAGGAAGGACTTTCTTGTTTTTTGTATACTCTGTACCAAAGGTACCCAGAGTATATTAACTTTGTGCAAAAGTATGTTATAGTCGGGCGTGACAGACTTTCTTTCTTGTTTATTTATAAATTTAATTATGAATTCTAAAATACTTGAGGCAACTAAAGATGGTTTACCCAAAATTTAGCCCTTTGCTAAATAAAAGAGAATCAGCTGGCGCTGATGAGCTGCTCGTTGACTTGTTCAAGACTGGCGGCGAGGTGTTTTTAAGGTACTTTTAAGCAGAACTAGCTGAATACCCGGCGTCGCCCGGCTTCTTATGATTCTTAAGAGTCCGATTATATTCAATCTAGTGGAGGCTGCATGTCGGTATAAACATTTTGGACAGTTCGATCTTTTTCTCTATATGCGCGTCTTCATGATAATCTAAAATCATTAATATTTTGCAAATTTCGTGACTTTTTGACCGTTTGGTTAATACTTCCTATTTACCCGTCTACAATTGCCGTCTATCAAATCTTCACAATAATCCAGGCTCAAATCAACAATTTGCCAATTTCGCAATATTTTGGACCGTGTAATCTACAGCTTCCATTCGGCAATGTTATTACATTGCACTAAGCGCATCATAAATACTCAAAAGGTTATTTTGCAAATTTTGCGATTTTCGGACCCTAGAAACCTTCTCGGGCAAGCGTTGCCCAAAGTTTTATGGCAATCGGATTAACGGTTTAGTTTTTGAAATTTCGGGGTTTTATGACCATTTCCGGCCCATTTCTTTAATTTAGATACCTTCGCGGGCAAGCGTACAACCATTTCTCAAAGCTTCATCAAAATCGAACATTTTGCAAATTTCGCGGTTCTTGGACCATTTTCCGAACATATCTTTTACTTAAAACCTTTCCGGGCAAGCGTCGTATCCAAAGATTTACCGAAACCGCAAATTTTGTAATTTTCTCGGTTTTTGGACAATTTTCTGCAAATTTCTTTAACTTAGAAACCCTCTCGAGCAAGCGTTCAATTCATTCCCCAAACTTTGACTGCCATCGGATGAATGGTATAATTTTGCGAATTTCACGATTTTTGGACCTTAGAAATCTTCGCGGCCAAGCGTCTAACCATTGACCAAAATTTCATCGCAATCGGATGAACGGTATAGTTTTTGAATTATCGCGGTTTTTTTTTGACTATTTCCCGCCCATTTCTTTAAATCAGAATCCTTCACACGCAAGCGTCCAAACATTCTCCAAAGTTTTATAACAAACGAACAATTTGCAAATTTCGAGGTTTCTTCTACTTGGAAACGTTCCCAGCAAGCAACACTGTTTTTGGACCGTTTTCCGCAAATTTTTCAACATAGAAACCTTCCCGGGCAAGCGTTCAACCATTCCCAAATTTTCAATGCAATCGGATGAACGGTATAATTTTGCAAATTTCGCGGTTTTTGGACCATTTCACAGACATGAGAAATAGCCTATGACAGTTTCCTGATCGACATGAACATACTGTGAAAAATTCGTGAAGATCGGTTCAGCGGTTTAGACGCCCATAAGGGACAAACATATAAACATACTTTCACTTTTATAGGAGAGTAGGAAGGCGATTGAATCTAAATTGTACTTTGTACCCTGCTGATTGCCCCAATTACCGTTGGATAAGCCTACCCATTATATATAAGATTCTCATGCTTCTTATGCAAACGTCCACAGACCCACGAAGGACGATGGAACTTGAATCCTCGAAAAGATGGTCTACGCGTCTTGGACAACCTGACGGACGCAACCAAAAACTCTAGCGATCCATATGCAAGCAAGCACTTTAGTTAGTTTTGAAATGTCTTTAGTTTAGTTTATTTGCTCTTCCTAATGCTACAAGAATGTCTTATAATTAGTGCATTAGTCAAAGGTGTTATTTAAATAATGAAATACATATAACCTATCTTACAAGCTAAGAAATACATACTTTATTTTATAATTTTTTTTCTTAAAACTAATGACAAAAATCTTATTTATTTATCGAAGTTTATTTAATTAAGATATTTAATTTGTGTTTTGGTGTGCCTTTAGTTTCTCATATAATTGAGGTGTGCTTTGGATATTTTTCAGATTGTGAGGTAATTGATTCCATTTACGAACTGCTTGTACATAAAAATGTTTTTCGGAGGTTGAAAGTTTGAACCGAATGCAAAAAATGTTGTTGCTTCTGTTCGAGCTTGAAAAACTGAGAATGTCATATAAATACGCGGGTTCTTTTGTCTTTATTACTTTGTGGAGAAATATTAATTGTCTGAAGCTAGTCCAAGAATTTAAGTCAAGATCAAAAATTTTATTTGCATAAGCAGTTACGTGGTCTGTTCTTCTAAGGTCAAAGACATATCTGCCAATACTGTTGAATGCTACACGCAACGTTATGCAGACTAGCATCATTACAGCTACCAAATGCTTCTATTCCATAAAATAGAACCGGCATTACGAAGGCTTTTGCTATAAGCATTTTTGTTTCATTTGATTAAAATGGCTGTGTTATCGCTAGTTGCCGCAAAAGTCCTTATGTTTTCCCTACTGATCTGTTGACATGATCCATCCGTGATAGTGTCTTAATAATGGGAATCCCAAGTTTTCAGCTTTGTCTACATATTCTATATCAACATTGTCTATTTTTAGTTTTTCCAGATTTTCAGTGCTAATAGATTTCTTGTATATTAAGAGACACTTCGATTTTAACGGATTAAGCCATAGCCCTTTCCTTTTTGCCCAGTCACATTATACAGGTTACGATTACAGATATTAATACAATCACTGACAGAGGACGACTTATATACATTTGGACATCGTCCGCGTACATGAGGACTTCGCACGAAGACAACACACTGGGTAGATCATCCCAAAACTGATCCTTTTGGCACACCACGCTTGACAGCCATAAAATCAGACCTTTTTGATTGTGCCATGACAGTCTGCCTTCTACCGCTTAGGTAAGAGTTTAATTGCGGTGCGTGTTGCGGTGCGTATCGTGAGTCACAGTATCAAATGCTTTGCTGTAGTCAAGAAGGGTCAGGAGAGTAACGTAAGTGTTGTCTAAGTTTTTTCGTATGTCTTCTACTATTTTTATAATTGCTGTGGTACAACTTCTGAATTGGTATCCAAGAAGCAATTCATTTGGGATGATACAATCTGTTCGAATGCTTTGGAGAGAAAAGGCAATATGGAAATTGGTCGAAATTCGTTATTTGATTTTGGAATTGGAACAATTTTAGCTACTTTCCACATATCTGGGAACTCAGAGGTATTAAGGATTGTATTAAAAATGTGTGTTATGTGGCATAAAATTTTTGGTAAAAGAATTTTTAAAAATTTTGGATCAATGTCATATAGTCCAATAGCGTTTGACCTAACTTTAAGGATTAATTCTAAACCATCACATTGGCTTACATAGACAAATCCAAATACGTTTTCACAGTTATTAACAGACACAGAGCTTAAATCTTAAATTTCAGGTACGTTTGACAGTAAAAATTTTCGGTTGAGAGCATCTACGAGGTGTGTTCAAAAAGTATCGCGAATTTTGAATTTTCGCGGGTTACGTATATTCGAATTTCAATTTTTTTGTGGCGTTATGTTGGTACTCATGTCTCTCACTTATGCCGACAACCTCGGCCATTTTGAATGTTCACTTAATTGTTGACAGCTGCTTAGCTTGCACGTGGTTTGGATCGTCTTCGATTTTTACCTATTCAAAAAAATGGATCAAAGAACCTGTATCAAATTTTGTGTGAAAAACGAAATTAAGTGCGCGGATGCATTCCGAATGTTGCCTGTGGCATACGGAGAAGCTACCGGACCGAAGCAACGTTTATTGGTGGTACAAAATGTTCTCAGAAGGCCGAGAAGATGTGAACGACGAAGAACGAAAAAACTTATGAAGTGGAGAAAATGGTATTGGCCAATCGTCGAATCACCGTTAGAGAAGTTGCTGAGGAGCTAAACATATCGATTGGCTCGTGCCATTCGATTTTTATCAATGATTTGGGCATGAGACGGGTCGCCGCGAAATTCGTACCAAAATTGCTCAATTGCGACCAAAAACAGCATCGCATGAACATTGCTAATGAGATGTTAAACTCTGTCCGCGACGACCCAAATTTGCTCCAGAGGGTCATAACTGGTGACGAATCGTGGGTTTATGGTTATGACGTGGAAACCAAAGCTCAATCATCTCAATGGAAGCTGCCGCACGAACCAAGACCGAAAAAAGCGCGCCAAGTTCGGTCGAATGAATGAAAGTTTTGCTGACAGTTTTCTCCGATTGCAGGGGAGTGTTGCATCATGAGTTCTTGCCACAGGGAAGAACGGTCAATAAGGAATATTACCTGCAAGTTATGCGCAATTTGCGCGAAGCAATCCGCCAGAAACGCCCGGATTTGTGGAAGAACAAAAATTGGCTTTTGCACCACGATAACGCCCCTGCTCACACATCGTTGCTTGTGCGCGACTTTTTGGCCAAAAACAACACCCTAATGATGCCGCAGCCACCGTATTCCACTGATCTGGCCCCCTGTGACTTTTTCTTGTTCCCTAAACTGAAGAAGCCCATGAAAGGACGACGTTACGCTACGCTTGACGAGATAAAGACGGCATCGAAGGAGGAGCTGAACAAGATAAAAAAAATGATTTTTTGCAGTGCTTCGAAGATTGGAAAAATCGTTGGCACAAGTGTATAATATCTCATGGGGATTACTTTGAAGGGGACAAAATAGATATTCATGAATAAATAAATAATTTTTGAAAAAACACAAAATTCGCGATACTTTTTGAACACACCTCGCACCTTGCCAATTCCCAGGTTTTCAACCTCTTTCCATTTTTTATCCGCCAATATTGCACTGTTAATTTCGGAATTCTTGAATGTCCGTTTAGCCCTGTTGATCAATTTAACCACCACCCGTCTTTTGGATTGAAAATCTTTTTGAAAGTAGTCCAATCTATATCTTTTCCATTTGTTATAAGTCAGATTTTAAATAAAGATACACAGAAACAAAAATTTGTTATAAGCCTTATCACGAATTATAATGGCATCTTTAATTTGGTGGTTAAACCATGGTTTTAGCGATTGTCTTATAGTTTTTTGTTTGACTGGCACACACGTGTTATACAGACTGTCTAAGCAAGTTTGAATGTGCATTAATTGGAGATCAGCCATCGGTAAAGAGTAAATTAAGTTTCAGTCACATTGATTGCACGCACCTTCCAGGCTACTATAGTCTATATTATGAAAGTCTCTGTGTTGAATCCTTTCTTCTTCATCAAATTCCACTTTAAAGTCGTACGTCAAGAATATTAAGTCATGCTTTGAAAAAGTGGGCACTGAGATTTGATCGTATAATAAAATATTGTCGGTATTGATCACAAAACAAAAGTCAAGTAGGGTATCGGTTGTACAGGAAAAATGAGTGGGTTGAGTGTCCTTTAGTACATTAAGGCCCAGCGACTCCATTTCACATAAAAGATGTTTTTCTTTTAGCATATTACTGTTTAAGTCTCCAGCTAGAATTATGTCGGTGTAATTAAGAGATAATGATGAAATTAAGTCGACTAATTGAGAGTATTCTATGTTTTTATGTGGCCTATAAATGCAACCAACCAGCATCTTCGTGTGGACACCTATGATTTCCAGGAACAAGTATTTTATAAAGCTTTTACTTGGCTGCTTAGAAATAGTCCTACATGTAAGCTTGTTATTGACATTTACAGCCCCACCCCCTGCGTGGCCAATTCGGTCTGAACGGAATAAATTATAAACGTCGCAAGTCACCAGAGAATCATTTAACTCAGGAGCAAACCACGTTTCTGACATACCCGTAAGATCATGCGTTTAGAGTGCTTGTCAATCTTGAAAACACCTTGTATCGTAAAATCGCTCCATTTTTAGTGTCGGACCAGACTGGGTTCGATCCGCATTTATATGAATAAAACTTTACACCCGGCCACACCTCATGCTGTTGGCGCCAGCTTGCGTAATTAACTGCTTAAAACTGTAGGTCTCTTAGCGCGCAAAGAAGGCTCGGCTTCCCTCCTGTTGTCATCTTGACAAGCCGATTTTACTTTTTACCGCCCGTTCGGAAATGCCGATAATGTCAATGTCATCGGCATATGCAAGTAGCATTACATCTTTATAAAAGATGGTGCCCGATATATTAGCATTTGGGCACTGGCGCAGTATATACTCCATCAGCAGATTAAAGAAGTTACACGATAATGTGTCACCCTGCCTAAAACCTCTTCTGGTATCGAAAGGCTCGGAGAGGTTCTTTCCTATTTTGACGGAGCTTCTCAACGTCATCATGCAAAGTCGAACGTACTTTGCTGGTATATCAAAAGTAGACAGGGCTTCGAAGAACTTTGACTTTATCGACAAAAAGATGGTAGGAGTTGATTTTCGTCGCATGGGTTTTCTCCAGTATTTGTCTCAATGTAAATATTTGCTCTATGGTGGATTTACCAGGTCTAAAGCCACACTGATAAGATTCGATCAGTTCGCTCATTCTCGGCTTTAGACGTTCACATAAGATACATGACAGAACCTTATATGCAATGGGTAGGAGACTCATCCCTCGGTAGTTGGCGCATATTGCAGGGTCTCCTTTTTTAAGAATTGGGCATAGAACACTTAAACTCCAATCTTCGGGCATACTCTCTTCGGACCAAATTTTGTATAGGAGTTGGTGAATGCACCTTACCAGCTCCTCGCCGCCAGCCTTGAACATTTGATTTGATATTTTTTAGCCTTTTTATGGCTAACCAAACTTCGTTATGGTCCGGTGGGTCTATTTCTAAATCATCGATTGGTGGTTCCACTACTTCTCCAGAGGCGTCATTGTGTAAGTCATCGCCTCCCAGCAGGTTGGAGAAATAGTTTCTCCATTTGTCTAGTACCTCCTTTGGATCTGTGTCAAGATTTCCGGCTTCGTCCTAACATTGTGAGGCTCCGGGCTTAAAACCTTCGGCTTTTCGAATTCGACGAACTTTTTGGTAGAATTTTCGAGTCTCACTCATGCCGAACAGGCTTTCGACTTCCTCACGCATAGACCTTTCCTGCTCATTCTTTTTCCTTCTGAAAAGGCTCTTCTCCTCTCTCCTTTTCTTCCGATATCGCTCCTTGACAGCTCGCGTTACTCCCGACTGCAGAGTTCACCTGTAGGCAGCGTCTTTCTCTGCAGTAGCGCTGCGGCACTCATCATCGTACCATGACTGTTTTCGGGAGTGCTCGGCATTTCCGAGAGTCTCCTTGGCAGCCGTACTCATGGAGTGTGAAATATGTTTCCTGTGTTCACTTATACCTGAAGGGAAAGGTGAAATTTCCTTGAGCAAATGAGTGAGTTTTGCTGTGTAAGGGAAAGGTGAAATTTCCTTGAGCAAATGAGTGAGTTTTGCTGTGTAGGCTGCATGTGCCACACTGATCCGCGTGTGTACTTTGGCTGCAACAAGGTAGTGATCCGAGTCTATATTGGCTCTTTGGAAAGAACGTACGTCTAGCACACTCGATGAATGCCTTCCGTTAATCACAACGTGATCAATCTAGTTTTCCGTTTTATTATCAGGGGACCTCCAGGTCGCCATGTGGTTGTGGGGGGGGGGGGGGGGGGGGGTGGGGGGGGAAGGCCCGAGCTAGCGCTGAATAATTCAAAATTTTAAAATGCGTTTGGCTACAAAATGTTATTAAATACCGATAACTAATACCCCAGGGATGATTGCAATGCAATTTTTTTCAATGAAAATCGAAGTTGGCACAGCTGTGAGCTTTTAAAGTAATCATATGGTTTGGCTGCGGGGCTGCAGCACATTTTTCGCTTTTTGTTTGGCGAAAGCAACTTTAAGTAAAAACTTTAATTTTTTAATTTTTGTTACGTTCTCTTTTCTAATTTGAAGTTAAAGGTATGTATTATGTTAAAAAGTATTTGCATGACCTGTCTAATGTTGTAGTTCCTTGAAAATTGGTTTGTATTGTGCCGTTTATATAGTGAACCCAAATTAACCTTGTGCAATTTTTAGTGGAGTAAATTTAATATTGATTGGTGTTTATTGGTGCTATATCTTTGTGTTTGTGAAAACGTGGATCTTTGTGATTATAAATGTTCAATATGAAGCCTCGGAAACGCCCATTTTACAAGATATATATTTTTTTAGGAATCATGTCTGTTTCCAAGCGAGCACTTTTTTCGGTATGGCGCAAGGGAAAGGCTTCTAACAATAAAAAAATGTTGCTCGAAAACTATGTTTTTGCGAATATTGATGCATCAAAACAAAATGATGAAGAGATAACGGCCATAAAAAACAAATTCATAATTTTTCGGCACAACTTTTATTGAGATGGAAGCGGTCTGGAAATCGAGAATATCATTTTGAGAAAAAAATAAGGAGTGGTTAGACACACCACTTATTTTCATTTGGAAAGTAAGATGTGCGGGCCGACCATCAAAATCCTTTGCAGATTGTAGTAGTGGAAGTCAAGTCCAAAAGGTTTCCGAGATTGTTAAAGATTCCTCGTGCGATGAACTTATGGTAGCGGCCAGCAGCAGCTTATACACCCAGAAAAAAGTATGGACTAAAATGGTCCAAAATTACCTTATATATTACCTTTATATTATTAAGGTGTTTAGAATGCATTCTTCACATTTCGTATAGACTGCCTATCAAAAAGTGGAAAATTATGGAGTGAGATAAGACAGTAACCGAAAAAAAAAATTGCTCGTTCAAAAAAGGCTGCGGGAAGAAATGTTCCTCCTTATGGATATTCCAATTGCTGGGGCTGGCACAACCAATAATGGGAATACAGCAAGAAGATTTTTTCAGGACCCAACTTTGGCAGCTGAGATTACGGGGAGTCAGCGAGTCCTTAATATACCGATTCAGCGTGCTATTGCCGTCGATGGCCTCCGGTTATGATATTGATTCGGACGCTTTTCGGACATACGCAATACAAACAGCGAAAATTTTCGTCAATTTATACCCGTGGTACTATATGCCGTCCTCTGTTCATAAAATTTTATTGCACGGGGCTGAAATAATAGCTCAAGTTCCATTTCCCATAGGAATGATGTCGGAACAGGCCATTGAAACTAGAAATAAAGATTTTCGAAGTATTCGTCAGCACCATACACGAAAAAACTCCAGGGAAAATACAATGACGGACATTTTGAATTCTTTACTTTACTCGTCTGATCCATTTATATCATCAATAGATAAAAGGCTTTCAAAGCATTTAGGCAATTTTAAAATATTTGATGAATAGGTGTGCAGTTTATTGCAAGACAAAACATTAATTATCAGTTAACATTTAAAATTAAAATTAATTTTGTTCCTTATATAATTTAATTACACTGAAAATATTTAAAAAAATACGGAAAGAATAATGAATATCATAAGACAACAGCACTTATTAACCTTGGGATTATTTTAAAATTAAGGGTTATATGGGAGGTATGTAAATTAGTTGGCGGATTTTGCTGAAATATAAAATGTAATTGTATTTTTATAAAAAAAGCTTAAGTTTCAAATTTCATCAAAATATGTTAACTTTTGCGCGACATATTAATTATTAAGCGCTAGCTCACGCCTCGGGGCCACTGTGCGCTGGTATGTACGTTCCAGGCACTCATAGAATTCGTCTTTCGTCGCGGCGTCCTTGTCTTCTGTTGGGGCGTGCGCACAGATAAGGCTAATATTAAAATATTTTGCCTTAAGTCTGAGTACGACTAGTCGCTTGTTAACAGGTGTGAAGCTGATGACAGAGTGATGCAGTCTTCCGCAGACTGCAAAACCGCACCCAAACTCGTGCTTTGAAGCATGTCCGCTATAGTAGATCTCCCAGGGGGTATTGGTTGATAATTTTCTCAACGTGTTCCCTTGTCCAGTCCATCGCATTTCCTGGAGTGCGGTAACGTCTGATGAAAATTCTTCGAGGACTTTCATTAACTGTTTAACAGCACCCTCCCTGTTGAGGGTGCGAACATTCCAGGTGGATATCCTCATATCGTGGTCCTTAAAAGGTTTGCGTGGGTCGTCATCGAAGGTGGTTTTTTTTAGTTTTCATTGGCGGATGAATTAGACGCTAATCGGGTGAAAAGCCCGAAGTAACGCCCTCTATTTGTCCCAGGGAAAGGATCGCCGCTCACGTTAGCCAGCAGCTTTGCGGATGCATCGCTGTTACCAGGGGTTACCACGGGGAGGTGTGAGTCGACTTGAGACGCAGTAAGCCAGGATCGCGCTGGGTTTACCATGTTAAACCGGTCAGAAAATTTACCTCAATACATACGGCCCCATAACCACAGGAGAGTTCCTGCCTTCCAAAGAAGCCACAACAAAAACAAAAACAAAAGACAAAAAGCACACTTTGCAATAAATAGAAACAGAAACATATATTTTAATAGTAATTTGCCTAGAACTAAAATAGTCTGTTTGACGTGTACGAGATTACGGCGAGAAAAAACTGCAGTTTAAAGCTTTTTCTTCTTCATACGCATCGCCTCCTTTAAAATTTCGTAGTTTTGCTTAGATAACTGCTCGATAATGTAGAATGGAGCAGTTAACTCAAAGCCCAGCAACTCCAAGTATAGTTGTTGTTTTGTTGTTCGTCTGTATACGCTGGCCGCCCGCAAAAACGTAGTTTTGTCTCGCAAATTTGAGAATTATGATAGGGTCGACCAAAGAGATATCGCCATTTGCGTGCGCCCTCTTAAGTCTAAAAATATCTTTGATTCTCGGTGCAGGAGAGACGTTAAGCGCAAATGCCAAAGAGTTAACGATACTTCTCAAGTTCTCCTCCTCAAAGTACGGAATGCCGTGGAGTCGCACCTCGTTAGCTAAGTTAGAATTTGCCTGCAATTTAATTTTTAGCTCTAACCTGTCCACTTGTTCACGTAGAGCCTGGACCTCAGATTTCTCAGACTCCAATAGTTCCACACACTGAAGGAGCTGCTGCATATTGCCTTCCATCTCATCCAGACGGCCGTGCAGAACAGACAGAATTCGCTCCTCAGACTCGCTCATCTTGTTAGAGATAAGCTCCGCTTGCTCCTCCAAACGCCTGTTTACAACCTATAAGATTTTCGCGAACTTGGCTTTGGAAGCATTAGAGGATGAGCCAGGTTGCATCTCGCCTGCAGAGTTTTCTCGCTGCCGTTTGGGTGTTGGTTTTATTGGTGTCATTGCAAGCCGCTTGCGAGAGTGTGTATGTGATGAAGTACCCTTCAGGTACTCATCATTAGTGAATCACCAAGGAATTACCGATGAATTGGTCAGAGGTATCGATGAATCATAGGTGAACTCCCATACAAATTATACATGAATCTAACATGGGCATGTGCTAGGCGTTCACGCATGACAGTTTATAGGTGAGTCACTCATGAATTCCAGTATCGATTCATCGATGATTCACACATGATTTCTTTGTAAAATTCATTGATGAATTCACCTATAAATTCATATTTGATTAACCCATGATTCCTCGCAGACTTTTGCAAAGAAATCATTCGTGAATCATCGATGAAATTGTGGCAGGATTCCTTAATGAATTTCTCTATAAATTCATATTAGATTCACCAATGACTCTAGAATGACTTTTGACAAGAATTCATAGGTGCATCATCAATGAAATGTTGTGAAAATTCCTCAATGACTCACCAAGCAACCCCGATTCATTAGCACGTAATATTGTTAGTTTTCATTTAAATTCATTTATTAATTCTAATTTTGTCATATTTCTAATATTAAACATTCTCTTTAATATTGAAAATAATAAGTAAATAATTTAGGAATATAGAAGAATAATTATTTAATAGGCTATTCACAATGAGCACATCTAACATCCAGCATCATAAAACAAAAAAAATTTCCCTGCCCTAAATTTGTATTGTTTGTAGCTATTTTCTATTGGACACAGCCCCTCTTAATATTTTGGCAAAGCAAAAGATTAAAAATTTCGGCATAGCAAAAAGTTATTAAGCATTTAAACTCAAGATGTGTGTTATGTATTAAGTTGAAGTCACTATATTATTATTTAAGTTGAAGTCACTACATTATTGTTTATGTTAAAGTCACGACATAACTATCGATGAATACGATGTCTCCTCCCTAGCATTAAGAATTATTGTCATCCTTAGCGTCACTTGCGAAATACGTAAATTCTGAAGAACCGAATAAAGATCAGTTTACTTTAATATAACATCATGAGATATAACAGTGGTGTCAGAAGTGGTAGCAATGGCCACGAATAATGCAGGACTAACCGAGATCATTGATTCGCTTGCCGTGGCGATTCGGACGGCAGTGGAACAAGCGAGTCAAAATGCAGGGGGCGCCGGGAGAGGGGCCCACAAAAACACCGCAGCTTGCAATGCCAAGCTATAAACGCGGAGAGGATTCCACAGTACGAGACTACTTCACCCGATTCGACTGGGCACTTCAATTGAGTAAGATTCCTGAAATTGAGCACCATAACTACGCACGAGTGCATATGGGTGCAGAGCTGAATACAACGCTACGTATTCTAATAAGTCCGAGACGTCCAGAGTCTCTACAATACGAAGAAATTAAGGAAGTGCTAATTAACCACTTCGATGGCAAACGAAACATTTATGCAGAGAGTTTCAAATTTCGCCAACTACACCAGGAACCAGATGAACCACTAGCATCTTTCGTGCTACGCTTGAAGCAAGCAGCCTCGTTTTGCGATTACGGCTCTTTCTTAGATAGAATGCTTACAGAGCAAATGCTGTTCGGCATGCAGAGCCGCAGTATCCGTGATGAGGTAATCGCAAAACAACCTACAACGTTCGCAGATGCATACGAAGCTGCATACTCTAGAGACCTATTACTACGATCGACCAACGTGGTCAATGAAAGTCAAGCCGCAGAGACGGAACCGACTTGCAAATTGGGATTCGCACCTATCAGAAAGAGGCCGGAGAGTAAGGAGAAATATGGAAGCAAGTGCTACGGCTGTGGAGGCCAGCACCTTCGCAAAGACTGCAAATTTCAGAGAGAGAAATGCTTCATATGTGGGAAGCTGGGACATATAAGTAAGGTATGTAAATCCAAGACCAGACAGATTTCCGAGGAGACAGATTCAGATGAGCACGAATCAATTCAAATCGTGCAACCAACAAACGCCGTCAATTCAATAAACTCGGCAAGCAGAAAAATCATGGCTATGAACATCGAGGGAAAGGTAGTGCCTATGGAGCTAGACACAGGCGCTCCTTGCAGCATTATGAACGAAATAGCATTTCGTAAAATTAGTCCATGGGCTCGACTGAAGAAAACTGACCGTAAATTTGCGAGTTATACGGGTCATAAAATTACTTGCGTTGGACGAGCACCTGTCAACGTAACATATGGTAATACTACGCGCAAACTCAACCTGTATGTAGTAGAGGGGAAAACTGGACTCACTTTGTGGACGTGAGTGGATCTCGCAGTTTGCGAAACAAATAAACTTCGCAGAACTATTCACAAACGATCCCAGTACGGGCTCGATGGATTTGGCTATTTTTCCCCCAAAGGGAGGGGAGGTGAATACAATAGCGGTACAAGCGGCAGGACTGTCAGAAAATACAAGAGTTCGATTGCGGCAGATTCTAACAAAATTCGATTCCATATTTGACTCAGCAGCCGGTACGTTCAAAGGACCTGCAGTTAAGGTGCATTTAAAGGCGGACGCTAGACCCATTTTTGCACGAGCGAGAGATGTGCCCTTTGCGCTGCGGGATGCATACGCTAAAGAGATTGATGCTAAAATTGCTGCAGGCTTCTACAAGAGAGTAGACTACTCAGAGTGGGCATCTACAACACACGTAGTTACAAAAAAGACGGGAGGCATACGAATTACTGGAAACTACAAGCCAACCGTAAACGGGCAAATGATCATTGACGAACACCCAATTCCACGGGCAGAGGATTTATTCAATCAGATGAAAGGGGCTACAATTTTCGCTCATTTGGATATCACCGATGCATATTCACACTTGCGCATTGATGATGAATTCGCCCACATACTTACACTTAATACAGCAACTCATGGCCTTATTCGACCGACACGGGCTGTTTACGGAGCAGCAAATATACCTGCGATCTGGCAGAGAACAATGGAAGCTGCATTGCGGGACATACCAAACGTACGTAATTTCTTTGATGACATTTTAATATATGCGAAAAATGTAGACGAACTTCTGAGAATCCTAGAAACTACATTGGAACGACTTGAGAGTTTAGGCTTCAAGTTAAATAAGTCAAAGTGTGTATTTGCTGCATCGTCGATCGAGTTTCTAGGACATAAAATCGACTGCGATGGGATTCACAAATCAAATAAGCATATTGAGGCTATACTACATGCACCGAAGCCGACCACGATCGACCACCTACAACTGTTTTTGGGAAAAGCAGCATATTACTCAAATTTCATTCCAAATCTGGCTACTTTGGAAAGGCCACTTCGAGATGTTCTTAAAAGTGGTAAATTTTACTGGTCGCCTCAAACGGAGGCAGCACACAACAAAATAAAGAATATTCTGGTATCGCAGCAAGTGTTGATGCCATACGATCCATCGCTCCCACTCGTGTTGGCCACGGATGCCAGCAAAACAGGCATAGGGGCCGTACTTTCACATCGCTTGAGTAATAACACAGAACGCCCAATTGCTTACGCAAGCCGCACAATGAGCCAAACGGAACAACGATATTCGCAAATCGATAAGGAGGCTCTGGCGATTGTTTGGGCAGTACAAAGATTCTTCAAATACTTATATGCTAGACATTGGATACTTATCACAGACAACAAGCCGCTTGCTCAAATTTTGCACCCAACCAAATCATTACCTGTGCTATGCATATCTCGTATGGCTAATTACGCAGATTTTTTGGGCAACTTTAATTTCACTGTCGTAACGAAAACATCAAAGGAAAATGCAAATACGGACTACATGTCTCGGCTGCCATTAAGTTCCAGAAACATGAATCAAATTAATTCAATAGAGTCTGACGAATTTGATCAATTCATAATCCGACAAATTAACCAACTACCAGTAACGGCATCTCGAATCGCACAGGAAACCAAAAAGACCAACAGCTAGGCAAAATAAGTCAACTTCTTGAGAGCGGCCAATGTCTAACTAAGAATGGATTTAAATCACCAGAATGCAAGTATGAAGTGTCATCGGGATGCCTAACGTTTGAGCATCGTGTTGTGATTCCATCAAAGCTGCAACAACTAGTTCTTGAGGAACTACACAGAGCGCACTTAGGTGTGGTGAAAATGAAAGGCATCGCAAGATCGTTTGTCTACTGGCCAGGAATCGACAAGGACATCGAAAATACGGCAAAAACATGCGAATTCTGTGCCAAGCATGCAATCCGACCTCCAAAATGCACCGATCACCATTGGGAATATCCTAAGTCGCCATGGGAACGCATTCATATTGACTATGCTGGACCATTTGAAGGTATGATGCTTCTGATTGTTACGGATGCTTACTCTAAATGGTTAGAAGTAAAAATCACAAAGTCTATCACTGCGTCAGCCACGATCACCCTTCTAGATGATTTATTCTCAGCTTACGGTGTCCCGGTTATGGTAGTTTCAGACAACGGGACAAACTTTACTTCAGCAGAATTTAAAAACTTCCTGGACTCTGTTGGCGTTAAGTACCACAAATTAACAGCGCCTTATCACCCTGCGACGAATGGCCAGGCGGAACGCAATGTACAAACCGTAAAGATGGCACTGAAAGCTATGGAAACGACCAGCAACACGTTGAAGACGAATCTAAACGAATTTTTACGACAATATAGAAACGCTCCTCATTGCACAACGGGCGAGCCACCGGCAAAACTTTTTTTGGGGCGTAAGCTACGAACACGACTGGATTTGATAAGACCTGAAAGCACAAAAACAAAAAAGTAACAGCACGCCAATTTATGAAATTCAAACCAACTTTTAGAGAGCTCAACTGCGGCGATGTGGTTTATTTCATTTCCGGAAATCCACGAATGGACAAGTGGATCCAAGGCAAAATAGTTAGACGCCTGGGTGACCTACACTACGAGATTTTCCACAAAGACAAATACTTCAAGAGGCACATCAACCAGATTCGAGGCATAAAGATGGAAAATAGTCAACAATCTCCGCGCAGGGAAGAGGAGCTCCGAAATAACCTATCAAACTATTCACCAGTTGACACCAACAGCTCCGATGTTTCCTTAACTGATAATACCACATCAAGTCAGGAACTAGCGGAACATAACAGAGAAGCAGTAACTACAAGCAACGAGGCCGAAAGTGATGTCTTTAGAACGCCAAGAGCTTCGCAAAATTCTGGCAGACAGGATCTTCAAAATCAGAATTACTCATGGTCATCCCCAAGAGTTTCATCGACACCTTTGGAAGCTCAAATTCAAAATGAACGAAACCTTCGGCGATCGACGAGAGTGCGTCGACCAAAAGTTTTATTTTCACCATCCCCTTAGAAAAGGAAGAAATGTTTGTATTAAGTTGAAGTCACTATATTATTATTTAAGTTGAAGTCACTACATTATTGTTTATGTTAAAGTCACGACATAACTATCGATGAATACGATGTCTCCTCCCTAGCATTAAGAATTATTGTCATCCTTAGCGTCACTTGCGAAATACGTAAATTCTGAAGAACCGAATAAAGATCAGTTTACTTTAATATAACATCATGAGATATAACAATGTGGGATGTTAGTTGTGCTCAGTGTGAATAATATTAGGCATAATAAATAGCATTAAAATTTCTGTGTTTTAAAATTTATATACTAAAAATAAATCTCCAAAATCATGCTTCATAGTTAATTTTGAATTTAACGAAAAAGGTAAGAAAAATAGATAGGATTTAGGTATTAGAATTGGTAATATTAATAATTAAACTGAAAACAACAGTTTTAAAATTTAAATAATAATTAATATAAATAATTAGTGTTCAATTTTGTTAAATGTAATTAGGGTATTCACGTCCCCCGGGGTGGGAGTGCAGAGTACTATAACAAGATAAAAGATTAAACATTTTCTCAATTAGTCGTTAACTTATGGTTTATCTTGTTAATTTATAGTTTATCTTGTAGCAAAAAAAAAAAAAAAAAAAAAAAAAAAAAAAAAAAAAAAAAAAAAAAAAACCCCAAAAAATTGTTTTATTAAGCAGTCAGCTCGCTATTACCTATCCGAAAACCCGCTAAAAACAGCTGATCAGCCGAAAAAGCGCCAGTGACTGCAAAACTGTGGATCGGAACAAAGCTCTTATCAAATCGCTGCATATCATCAGGCGTCTGATTAAGTTTGTACCATACAAAAACGAGATATGGCTGGGGTCCAACATTCACCAGTGGCACGTCCAGGAGAGGACAAACCAGTGGCCCAACAATCTGCCAAGAGATTGCGAGTAGATTTGGGAGTAAAAGCTGCGGAGGAGTATACTCTGGGCGATATCATGAACGCTATACGAAAGACTAAAAACGAGTTCAATGTGAAACTGTCATCAATTAGTTCCGTGATGGCGATGAAGGATGATATTGGCGCTTTGCAGGCATCGGTATCGAACCAAATCACTGCACTGCAAGAAGAGAACCGGGAACTACGTCTTGAAATTGAAGAACTTAAGGCAAGCAAAGAAATAGAATAGAGCTAAACAGAGTTGTTGACTACACCAAAGAAAAAAATATCGTGTTCAGAGGCCTGGAAAAAAATTGCGATCCCAAAGCAGCTGTGGAAAAGTTGTGCAAGGATAATCTATCACTGGACTATGTGAAGGTAACTGATGTCCGAGTACTGGGCGACCGTTTAAGATGAGAAATGGCCCAAAAAATCCTCAAGAGCTCCAGAAAACTAGCAGGAACCAATCTTTACGTGGAAAAGGATTTGGGAGAACAGAGACAGTTCAATAAAGGGCTGCTGCTAAAACTGAAGAAAACTATTTCAGGCATAAGTCAGAAAACCCAAATTTTAGTAAGAAACGACAGCATGTGCATTGCAAATAAATGGTTTCGGTTTAATGACAAAAATGAACTAATGAGTGACGGACAAAAGGCAGACATAGTTTTAAAGCAACTGTATGGATCCATAATCAATAATTTAGATATAAGTTACTCTTTATTATCTCAAACGGCTATTTCAAAAAACCAAAGTACCAGTCAAATTCCCAAAATGAATGTTTAGTCAATAACCGACAATTATCAAGCCCAACTAACATTGTATTCCTTTAATGTAAATGCCGTCTGCCAAAACTATGTAGAATAAAATCCCATTAAGATTGTAGCTTTTAATATTTCCGGTCTCAAAACAAATTGCTGCATAGAAATTTTTTTTGAATTTGTAAACAGTTTTGATATATAGTAGCACTGTTATTTGAAACATTCGTAGAAAAAAATGAAAGCTTTTTGAGCATTATTTCCCGAGTTTCAACCTACACTGGATCCCGGCAAAAAGAACAGCAAGCAGGGGACGTGCAAGCGGTGGCTGCTTGTACGCAGTAAAAAAGGAGCTATGTCAAAGTACAACTGTGCCTTTAAAACGGTTAATGATAGAACTGTCATTGAGCTGAGTACTAAGGGTGACAGTTTTATTACAATTCCAACGTATTTAAACTGCAATAATTGGACCTTCGAATTTGACCAGCTATATGACTTTCTGATGGTTTTGGACCAGCAGAATGTAATGGTGGTCGGTGACCTAAATGCCAGAATAGGGACGAACCAAGCTCTGACCCAATCCAACATGTCACAAAGCACGCATAATGGAATCGTTAAAATGGCTAAAGACAAAATAACGGATACAAAAGGAGCGAAACAGTTAATTCGGTGCAAAATCGGTCATTTTTTAAGAATTTTTACTGGCGATACGGATAGTCTCAGCTCAATTTTGGCTTTAATGTGATAGGGCAACATTTAAACAACATGTGTGAATTTTTTCATCCAAAAATATTAAAAATTGAGTGAGATACAGGCAATGTAAAAACGTTTTGCGGTGTACACGATAACTGGTCACAGAATCATCTTAAATGAAAAAATCAAATTGCATTAGTTAAAGGACAAGATTCCTCAGGTAACGCTGTCGAGTTTTTATTTTTTTAATTTTTTTTTCGATTTTTTAAGGCACTTGAAAGTCAAAAACACCGATTTTCGGCCAAAACGTCGAGATATTTGTTGCTCTAAAAATAATAAATTTTCAAAAAAAAAAAAAAATCGACAGCGTTACCTGAGGAATTTAGTAGAGAAATACTGCGCAAAATCTCAAAACGATCCGTCCGATAGATTTTGCAGGATCGTGTACACCGACTTTGAAAATGGTATCTTTTCAGGAGAGCGTTTTAAAGTTTTGGAGACTCAAAAATCGAATATAAAACGGCCGGCCGACCTGCGTTCAACTGAGCATAACTTCGGAAGTTTTACTCGGATCGTTCTAAAATTTTAACACAATATTCTCGAGATGTTGTGCATTCAGAAAAAAAAAATAAAACAAAAATGCAAAAAAAAAAATTTAAATACTATACCCCCCCCTCAAATACCCAAATGTAAAATTAAACCAAAATATTACTGATTTTTTCCATTTTTTATGAAAACGAATACAATTGGAAACTTCTTTATTTTTTTTATTTAAATCTAGTTCGTAGCCGAAAATATATAATTAATCTCTAGAAGCTGTTTCTTTCCTATTTTCGACTATTAATTTTCCATTTTTTGGAGCAATTTCATGAAAAATCAACTTTGAATTGCTGCCATTCAAAAACCAAGAAGTGAAAATGTTCAAAATTTTGGCATAAAATAGCTATAAGTATTCTTAATCGTTTCCGACAATCGTTTTATCAAGTTTCCCAAACAAAAAAGTGGGACTTTTGACCAAAATTTCGGCCTGCTGGCCCAATGTGCACTGACAACATAGCTGCCGTGTGGAATGGAGAACAGTTCGCAGATTGGTTTGGCACAACACAGGGGTTAAACAAGGATGCCTACTCAGTCCATTGCTTGTTTCGATTTATATCAACGACACAACAAATGCTCTTCCAGGCGGTATCACCTTTGCCAATCATACGATAAAAGTTTTGATGTACGCTGATGACATGGTGATAATGGCAGACTCGCCTCTCAAACTGCAGGAGATGATTGACTCGCTCTATTCGTACTGCCAACGTTGGAACCTACTGATAAATACCGATAAGACTAAAGTGATGGTCATTCGTGACGGAAGAGGTCGTGCAGCAAGCAACCAGAGCTGTCACCTAAATGGAGAACGCCTAGAGGTCGTAAAAGAATTTAAATACCTAGGAGTTACATTAACGCAAAATTTAAATTTCACCAGACACCTGCAGCAAATAGCACTTGGAATTCCTTTCTCGGCAGACAAAATATTTTGCCAAGTGTGAAGTACAAGCTTTTTAAGTCTACTGTACGTTCAATAATGTTGTATGCGTCGCAAATATGGGGACATATCTTCCAGTTACCCGGAAGTACACATAACTACGCTATTCACATTGAAACAGGACTGTCCCTGTTACTCATCAAAGCATTGCAGGCTCCTTTTACATACATAAGAAAACTAATGATGTTGCCGGACAACAGGTTAACAAAAATAATAGCAACTTTTCTGCAGAACAACGAACATGATATAGCTCTGGATATATCTGATCCAAGCACGTGGGAATTAGCGCACATGAAAATTCTGGACCAAATCAATCACGCTTCGATGAGGCAGTTTGAACTCCAGGCTATTCAAAGCTCTTCGAGAGCAATATATAAAACGCTAAGTCATAATCTAAGCGACGCTAATTAATTCGATTACCAATTAAAAATCTGGCTGATATCGCTAATATGCAAAGCACGGACAGAAATGTTGCCTTTAAATGCCAAATCATACGGAACAAACAGCGCCTGTGACATGTGGACACCTGAAAACATTATGCACTTTATTGCCATATGTCCCATCCTAAAGGAAATCAGGAAGCTGTCCCTAACAAACTCGGAATTAACACATCAGGAAGCCATAAGCATTCTAAATAGATCTAAATGGACTGCCCTCGCTAACTATATAAAACATGCACTGAACTATAGAAGACAGATTCAAACTGAAACTTTCAAAACATGCACTTAGTCTAAGGTCTAAGCTTTGATATTAGCTGACGGTAAATAGCATTACACAATATACTTAATTGTAACACCAAACCACTCTTCCATACTACAAGGTGAACGATCTGGTATCTGGGGTCGACCCGGGCAGTTTAAAACCAAGTCGATGAAAATCTGTTCACTTTATTTTTAGTTTTGTGATATTAAATTTGTTATTATATCAGGGCAATCAAAACTGAAAATAAAGATACTACTTCTACTACTACTTCTACTATTAAAAACAGTGTTTCATACAATGCACTGTGGGCCAGAAATCTCATTTTTTGGCCAAAACTCTGTCATTTCTACACCAGTCTAGCTAGGAAGCTGAAATTTTTTACGAAATGTTCTTAAAAGATTGAACTTAACGCACATAATTTTTACAAAAATGTTAAAATTTTATAACATATTGATAATCCAAATCAAAGTTGGAAAATTTTTCAACATTTTGGTTTTAAATTTAAAAAAAAAAACTTGTAATTAGATTTAAGCCAAATTGTGCAGAGAGGTACATATAAGTAAACGTGGTTTTTGGAAAAAAAATTGTCATGATCTGATTGATCGTTTATGAGTTATTGACCCAAAATGGTACTAACTTTGACTGCCCACCCCGTTAAGGATTTTCTGTCAATCGGATTACTTTCACTGTTATTTTCATTTATTTATCCTGTTCTTTATATTGGATTCTTAAAACAAAATATTAAAAATAAAAATTAATTAACTAAAAAGTAATTTTAGTATGTATTTTAACAATTAATTTCGTGCTTCTAAAAGTATGCTACACATTTTATTCCATGGGAATAAAAATAGCTTAGCTCTCACAGTTTGGCTTCATGGTCCAAATTCCGATGTTTTAAAAAAGAAAAGCATACTTTTCGGCTGACTTGAAAATTCAAACTGGCACGATGCCAAATGGGGATACATTTTTAAAAGCGATTTAATAAAATCCAAAGCAAAACCGCGCAAAAGCGCATACCTCCAGTTATAGTACAATAGTCAAAGAAAATAATTAGTCATGTTGCCAGCGAATACCCTGTGGCACTCGTGGGCACTTAAAAGTCAAAGTTGCCAAATGTAAGAAATCCCACAAAATTTAAGATTTTTTCAATTTTTTTATGAAAACGAATAGAATTGGAAACGTTTTTATAATTTTTTATTGAAGTCTTTTCCGTAGTCGAAAATATACAATCAAACTCTAGAAGCTGTTTCTTTCCTAGTTTCGAATATTAATTGAATTGCTACTATTCAAAAACCAATTTGTAAAAATGTTCCAAATTTTGGCATAAAATAGCTTTAAGTATTCTTATTCATTTCCGACAATCGTTTTATCCAGTTTCCCAAACAAAAAAGTGGGACTTTTGGCCAAAAGCCGGCCGGCTGGCCCAGTGTGCAATGTTCACGGCTTTCTCCATGTAGGCGACACAGTCAAGCAAGTCGGAGACTGTGATTTTGTGGAGTTTTTGAATTGGGGAAATTTTAAATTTTTTACAAGTCGAAAACAAGAAAAATAAAACAAGACAGTACAACTGACATGTTTTCAAAAAATGTAAATTTCTTTTATTCAACAACTTCACAGCTCAACTGGGTGGGGGTCGTGATACCCCTAAATGTGTATAAGTAAAATGTAAAGATGTTGAAAACAAAAATAAACAAAAAGTATAAATTATAAAATATATTAATTATATATGTGTTACAGTATTATTTATATACATTAATTATTTGATTTAATATTTAATAACAAAAGTTAAATAACTTATATTTAGCTACTTATTATGACTTCAATAATTATCCTTCTAATTATATTCATAGCTTTTTATACCCTTTTCAACAAAGGATCCTTTTGGGTCGATACACTTTTCCCAGCGATGTTTTATAGCTTCGATACCTTTTTATAATAAGAACTGTGAAGCTCTTTAAAATAGGCATTAACCTCGGACTCCACCTCTTCATTGTTGCCAAATCTTTTCCACCGAGTCATTTTTTCAATTTTGGAAATAAGAAATAATTAGAGGGAGCTAAGTCTGGCGAATAAGGGGCGTGAGGTAGCAAATCAAATTTTAGTTCATTAATTTTAGCCATTGCACCTAGAGGTGTGAACCGGTGCATTGTTATGATGGAACAGCAAAAGCGGCACCCATCTTGCGCATAACTTTTTCATGTCCAATTTGTTGGTCAATATGCGATGTACAGCACTTTTTGAAATGCCTACACATTCAGCTAACACACGAACTTTCAATCGCCGGTCACTCAATACACATTTTTTAATTTTGGCCACCATTTTTGAAGTGGTCACCTCATTTGGACGCCCATTACGAACTTCATCTTCGCAGCTCAAACGTACTCGCTTAAACTCAGCCACCCAATAAACGAGGGAGCAGAATTACGTAAGGTAGAATCCAGCTACTTTTTAATATTGGTTGGACTAAGACCTTTTATATGAAAGTATTGTATCACATAACGATGACCAATTTTGTACATGTTTGCAAATCAATAACAAGCGTTCTCTATTTAAATCGACCAAAAAAAAACTGTGCAAGGTAAAGGCGCCAAACTTCAAAATTAAGCTTTTAATAGTCGGTACTCCCCTTTTTAATATTTCTTGTGAACATTTTCCAACACTACTGTGCTAGCTATCTTCGCCAAACTTTGCACGAAGTCTTTTGGTACAAATACGCTGCACATTTGTCGGGTCCAGCCGGATCGGATGACTAAAGCATATAGCTGTCATAGGAACGATCGGTCAAAAAACTAGTTTTAGTGAGAAAAACTTTTTTGTTTTAAATGCAAACGTACTTAAAATTGGCATTTTTTATTTGGTATACTTTCACATAATTCTTTAAAGTTTTGTCAAAATCGGATGACTATTGCATATATTGTAGCTGCAATATGAACGATCGGGCAAAAAAGAAAGTCCTAGTGAGAAAAACTTTTTTGTTTTTAATGAAAACATCCTTATCATTGGCATATTCTTATTTTATATACTTTTACACAATTCTACAAAGTTTGGTCGAAATCGGATGACTATAGCATATAGCTCCCATCGTTCGAAAAACTAGTTCGAAAGATAAAACCTTATTTGTCTTTAATGAAAACGTCTTTTTATTGGCATATTCTTATTTTATATACTTTAACACATTTCTACAAAATTTTATCAAAAACGGATATAGCTGCAGTATGAATGATCGGTCGAAAAAGAAGTTCTAGTGAGAAAAACTTTTTTGTTTTCAATGGGATCGCCTTTAAATTTCGTAATTAACTGTGCATTATGGTTTCCATGAGATCACCAAGTTTGGTCGAAATCAGACATCTATATAGTATAGATCCCACAGAAAGTAATGTCCAAAAAGTAGTCTAAGAAAAACTTTTCATACCCTTGCAGAGGGTATTATAAAATTGTTCGGATGTTTGTAACGCATAGAAGGAAGCATCTCCGACCACATAAAGTATGTATATTCTTGATCAGCATGACGAGCTGAGTTGATTTAGCCCTGTCCGTCCGTCCGTCTGTCCGTCTAGCCTTCTGTCCGTCAGGCCTTCTGTCCGTCTGTTTCTATGCTATCTCCTCCGTCAGTTTAAAAGCTATCTTCACCAAACTTTGCACGAAGTCTTTTGGTACAAATACGCTGCACATTTGTCGGAACCGGCCGGATCGGATGACTATAGCATATAGCTGTCATAGGAACGATCAGTCGAAAACTAGTTTTAGTGATAAAAACTTTTTTGTTTTCAATAGAAACGCCTCCAAACTTTGTATTTCATAGTATGCTATGTTTTTACATGATTCCACCAATTTTGGTCAAAATCCGACATCTATATAATTACAAGTTTGAGTCCCGATCCAAATAAAAAGAATTAAAACATTGGAGCTTTAAACTTTATTTGATACTAGATGTGGGTTGGTTGTTGGTGATCTTAAGACTGAAGTACAATTCGCGGCTTATGCTCTATTTAAAGGGATAACGACGCTGGCGTACGTGACAATGGGCATGTGGCAAAGACAAAGGAATGGTCATTTGTTTAGATGCTGCTATGCTGGCATCTTCTGATTGGTCATTTTAATTATTTCGCAATTATTGTTATGTTGAGCTTTGATTACGGTAGTGGGCATGAGGATGGTAAACAGGTTACAGTGGGTGTGCATATGCTCCAAAAGGTAGTCAATACTGGTATGTTTATGCTCAACTCCTTATATGATTTTATATTTGCTGAATACTCGGAACGCTATTTAAGTCTAATGGGTCTCAACTGGGAGTTCATTTGGTTTTCAATAACGTTTAGTTTTTTTTACAAAAATTCTATTTGGAATGTTCTTAAATTTATAAGTTAGGTATATGATTAAACTTAATATAATAGTGCTTATCATTATGATTGTAATAATCTGGTAAATTCGGTTTTCTTTATTATGTTCGAAAATGATTTCTTTTGTTTCAATATACGATAATGGTTGTAGATGTGTAATATTATTTCTGACATATATGTTTTGTGTGTAGTCTGAGTTTATATTAGTTGCAATGATTTCATTTAGTATTACTGAACAATTATAGATTTTGAGCAAATTATTACCTTCAATTATAATTTCATTCCTCGCATGAAAAGTGGTTTTTGGTAGCTTCCATGTTATAATAATATTGGGTTCAATAAAGTTAGTTTGTGTTAGTAAATGAGTTTTAGTATATCTGCAGCTAGTTTTTGTTTGATTCAAAATCCCTAGTATGCATGGATTAGTTGTTAGTTTATTTGTGTTTTTGTTGTACAAAGTATTGTTGTGTAGATAGTATTTATACTGAGTCTTGTAAAATATTTCCATTTTCGTCGGGGTACGGAAGAATTTCGTATAGAGGACTTTTGATTATTTTTCTTGGAATATGTGAGATAATTAGGATTTCATTTGAATCCGATCTGAGCCAAGTTGATGTTTTTACATTTAGAATCTTTTCAGAATTAACATGAAACAAATAATCGTGTTTTAATAGTTTTGGGTTAAAGATCCCTATTCTTGTCAGTTGCATTCCCATTTCTAGATCTTCAATGTATTCTGTAAAACTTTGTAAATTAAAGATCAATAAGTCGATTAGTTTAGTTTTTTCTTTGTCTTCTTGATTTTTGTCTATAATTTCTATGCCTTGGTTAACTGCTTCGATTACGTGATTAAGTTCGTTTATTTGAACGCTATTTTGTGCTATTGAATTAATTTTTTCTTGAAGTTCTTCTTTTGTCGTTATTGTCCAAAACTCCAAAAAGGTATTTATAAGTTGTACCTACAAAATTAAGTAAACCTCTTTTACTTCTTTTTATTATTCTTATTCCGTTCATTTCTCTTTGTAATTTCTCAGTTAAATATTGAACCTGAATTATGTGATTATAGTTTTTAGCCTGAATTAATAGTTTTTTGTATGTATTTTCGGTTTTTGTTAAGTTTATTGTTAAACAGTGGTGTTCATAATCATCTGGAAGATCTACCATACCTGACTTAAATAGTAGATAACCGTTATTCGTTTTAATAGGATTTATATCTAGTGATTGATTATTCGCTCGTAGCAGTAATGTTGACATCAATAGTGACAGAAACGTGAAAGTTAAGAATCCTGATTTGGGTTTGAGTCCTCGGAGGTTTCCTTGGTAGTTTGTGTTATATAGTCGTCTTAGAAGTTTTTCTACAGGTGTTTGCGTTTTATATTCGGAGATAAGGGCTTGCCTTAGCCCGATCCAATCGTTGATCTGCCACATTTGTAGTAGCTTCTGTGCCTCGCCTGCTATCTGGATCTCAATAGCCCCAAAAATGATGCTCTGTTGACGCTCGTTGTTTGTGGTATATAGTTGGAGTAAGTAGTCAATCCTTCTAATAAATGGAGCCAAAGCAATCGGGTTGTTGGAGTAGCTGGCTGAGATTTTGTTCGTTTAACAGAACCATTACAGGTGGTGCGAGTATGTTTGCACGTGGGGGTTCCATTTTAAAAAAATAAAATGTGTTGTTGTTTTCGCTTATCTGCAGATGGTCAATAAATCAATTTGTTTTGAATCACTCAAGTGGATTTACACACTGATTTGGATTGACACGATAAGTTCTTTTGCGGATTGCGTTTGTTGTTAAAAAGGTTCGATTTAATTGTGATACTGTGCACAATTGCACTAGTTGATCAAAAAGGATACCAGTTGTATGGATAAGCCTTTCTTAATTGATCGTATCACTCCCGAACAAACGATTTTACAATTATTTTGCGATCCTACCGACTGCGCCAATTACAAGTTTGAGTCCCGATCCAAATAAAAAGAATTAAAACATTGGAGCTTTAAACTTTATTTGATACTAGATGTGGGTTGGTTGTTGGTGATCTTAAGACTGAAGTACAATTCGCGGCTTATGCTCTATTTAAAGGGATAACGACGCTGGCGTACGTGACAATGGGCATGTGGCAAAGACAAAGGAATGGTCATTTGTTTAGATGCTGCTATGCTGGCATCTTCTGATTGGTCATTTTAATTATTTCGCAATTATTGTTATGATTACGTTATGAGGCTTGGGTGCGCGCTCCGCGTTCAACTTTTGTTTATGCTAAACTCCTTTTTGTTTATGTTAGCGAATCTCGCGCTTTAAAGTACAGTGGGCATGAGGATGGTAAAACAAGGTTGGACAGTGGGTTTGAATATGATAAAAAAGGTAGGGTGAATACTGGATATGCCAATAATCCCCGTTATAATAAGATTTTATATTTCTGGATACATTTTGGAACAATATTTAGCAAAACTGAGTCATTTTGGTTTTCGAAATGAATGTTCTTAAATTTATAAGTTAGGTATATGATTAAACTTAATATAATAACGCTTATCATTATGATTGTAATAATCTGGTAAATTCGGTTTTCTTTATTATGTTCGAAAATGATTTCTTTTGTTTCAATATACGATAATGGTTGTAGATGTGTAATATTATTTCTGACATATATGTTTTGTGTGTAGTCTGAGTTTATATTAGTAGCAATGATTTCATTTAGTATTACTGAACCATTATAGATTTTGAGCAAATTATTACCTTCATGTATAATTTCATTCTTCTCGCAATTTTGATTTAAAGTGGTTTTTGGTAGCTTCCATGTTATAATAATATTGGGTTCAATAAAGTTAGTTTGTGTTAGTAAATGAGTTTTAGTATATCTGCAGCTAGTTTTTGTTTGATTCAAAATCCCTAGTATGCATGGATTAGTTGTTAGTTTATTTGTGTTTTTGTTGTACAAAGTATTGTTGTGTAGATAGTATTTATACTGAGTTTCGTCTTGTAAAATATTTCCATTTTCGTCGGGGTACGGAAGAATTTCGTATAGAGGACTTTTGATTATTTTTCTTGGAATATGTGAGATAATTAGGATTTCATTTGAATCCGATCTGAGCCAAGTTGATGTTTTTACATTTAGAATCTTTTCAGAATTAACATGAAACAAATAATCGTGTTTTAATAGTTTTGGGTTAAAGATCCCTATTCTTGTCAGTTGCATTCCCATTTCTAGATCTTCAATGTATTCTGTAAAACTTTGTAAATTAAAGATCAATAAGTCGATTAGTTTAGTTTTTTCTTTGTCTTCTTGATTTTTGTCTATAATTTCTATGCCTTGGTTAACTGCTTCGATTACGTGATTAAGTTCGTTTATTTGAACGCTATTTTGTGCTATTGAATTAATTTTTTCTTGAAGTTCTTCTTTATCGTTATTGTCCAAAACTCCAAAAAGGTATTTATAAGTTGTACCTACAAAATTAAGTAAACCTCTTTTACTTCTTTTTATTATTCTTATTCCGTTCATTTCTCTTTGTAATTTCTCAGTTAAATATTGAACCTGAATTATGTGATTATAGTTTTTAGCCTGAATTAATAGTTTTTTGTATGTATTTTCGGTTTTTGTTAAGTTTATTGTTAAACAGTGGTGTTCATAATCATCTGGAAGATCTACTATACCTGACTTAAATAGTAGATAACCGTTATTCGTTTTAATAGGATTTATATCTAGTGATTGATTATTCGCTCGTAGCAGTAATGTTGACATCAATAGTGACAGAAACGTGAAAGTTAAGAATCCTGATTTGGGTTTGAGTCCACGGAGGTTTCCTTGGTAGTTTGTGTTATATAGTCGTCTTAGAAGTTCTTCTACAGGTGTTTGCGTTTTATATTCGGAGATAAGGGCTTGCCTTAGCCCGGTCCAATCGTTGATCTTCCACATTTGTAGTAGCTTCTGTGCCTCGCCTGCTATCTGGATCTCAATAGCCCCAAAAATGATGCTCTGTTGACGCTCGTTGTTTGTGGTATATAGTTGGAGTAAGTAGTCAATCCTTCTAATAAATGGAGCCAAAGCAATCGGGTCGCCTTCAAAGGTTGGTACATTTCGAATTTGTTGGAGTAGCTGGCTGAGATTTTGTTCGTTTAACAGAACCATTACAGGTGGTGCGAGTATGTTTGCACGTGGGGGTTCCATTTAAAAAAAATAAAATGTGTTGTTGTTTTCGCTTATCTGCAGATGGTCAATAAATCAATTTGTTTTGAATCACTCAAGTGGACTTACACACTGATTTGGATTGACACGATAAGTTCTTTTGCGGATCGCGTTTGTTGTTAAAAAGGTTCGATTTAATTGTGATACTGTGCACAATTGCACTAGTTGATCAAAAAGGATACCAGTTGTATGGATAAGCCTTTCTTAATTGATCGTATCACTCCCGAACAAACGATTTTACAATTATTTTGCGATCCTACCGACTGCGCCAATTACAAGTTTGAGTCCCGATCCAAATAAAAAGAATTAAAACATTGGAGCTTTAAACTTTATTTGATACTAGATGTGGGTTGGTTGTTGGTGATCTTAAGACTGAAGTACAATTCGCGGCTTATGCTCTATTTAAAGGGATAACGACGCTGGCGTACGTGACAATGGGCATGTGGCAAAGACGAAGGAATGGTCATTTGTTTAGATGCTGCTATGCTGGCATCTTCTGATTGGTCATTTTAATTATTTCGCAATTATTGTTAACTTTTGTTTATGCTAAACTCCTTTTTGTTTATGTTAGCGAATCTCGCGCTTTAAAGTACAGTGGGCATGAGGATGGTAAAACAAGGTTGGACAGTGGGTTTGAATATGATAAAAAAGGTAAGGTGAATACTGTCATAGAAAAGTATAGTCTGAAAACTAATCCAAGTTAGAAAAACTTTTTTGTTTTCAATGGGCATTTATTCATGTGGAATGATTTCACATAGTTCTAAAAATTTTGGTCAAAATCGGATGACCTTAGCAAATAATTCCCATAGGAACGATCGTTCGAAAAACTTGTTCTAGTGAGAAAAACTGTTTTGATTTTAATGGGAACGTCTTTATCATTGGCATATATTTTTTTATATACTTTAACACAATTCTACAAAGTTTTGTCAAAATCGGACAACTATAGCATATAGCTGCAGTAGGAAAAATCGGTCGAAAATGAAGTTCTTGTGAGAAAAACTTTTTTGTTTTAAATGGGATCGCCTCCAAATTTCGAAACTATTAGTTTGTTATGCTTTTCCATGATTCCACTTAGTTAGGTCAAAATCGGGCTTCTATATAGTATAGCTCTCATAAAAAAGTAATGAACGAAAAGTAGTCTTATTTAAAAAAGCAAACTGCAAGGGTATAGAATACTTCGGTCGAGCCGAAGTTAACTTCCCACTATTTTTTGTTTTCAATTGAAGCTGCAAGGGTACACAAAACTTCGGCCGAGCCGAAGTTAACTTTCCACTATTTTTAAATGTGAATTTTGTTGTTGGACTTGATTTCAAATTCGAATTCAAATTTGAACTCAAATTTGAATCAGATTACGGGGCATCGTGAGTGTTGTCAAACGTGTGATCAGGTATGTGAAGTGCGGATTGTTTGTTTGTTTTGTTGTTGCGTGTGTGTGCGTGTGGAATGGGTTGAAGTACCCCTCCCTGAGTGCTGAGTTAGCCGGCACTGTCCACTCAGGCGCACCGCAGGGCCCAAAGCAACTTGGGTCTTAACAAAGGGACGCTTATATATTTCATTGGCTGTTGTCTGTCCTCCACGGGGTTTTTTTATTATTTTTAAATAGTTTGTCCGTTGTCTCCTTAATGAGTCTGTTTATGAGGGGTTCTGGGTAGTTATTGCTCTATAAGATTCTCTTTAGTTTGATGGTCTACTACTAATTAGTTACGCCATTCTAATTAGATTTCGTGCAGTGTTGATTTTCTGGTTAGGTGAATGGTTTGAGTTTTAATTTGTAAATCTTCCTTTTCATTTAAAAATTGTTAAAAATTATAATTTCATTTTCATTTCAAAATTGTATTAAAGTTGTTATTTCGTAGTTCTTATCGTAAAAGTTATAGCAGTTACGGTCCCTGGCGAAAACTAATGACAGATTTGAAATCTGGACGGCCCAAATACTATAGAAATGTGGATGGCATTCGTTGCGGTTTTTCGTGTTGCCTTGTATTTTCAATTCATTGTAAATTTTTATTTTTCAAAAATAGTTTCTTATAATAAACTAGCTGACCCGGCAAACGTTCTAGTATATTACATTTTTGTGAATTTTTCGGATGTTATACTCTGTACCGAAATTACAACTGGCTGAAAATCAATAGAGGTGTTCATTAAGTGTTGTATCTATGTATATGTGCAACTTTGCAGCAGAGCTATCGTGAACACCCAATTGCACGATTTGAGTGTTGTAAGTCTTGTAAGTTAACGCAATCATCTGTTCGCTATCGTTATCGCTGAGTTAGTTATTGTAAGTGTAGTTTGAGTTGCTGCTAAAAATATAAATTTAAAAATGCCAAAAATAAATTTAAAAATTAGCAAAAGCAACCCTCACTTACTTTTAGCAGCTGGGCACAATAAACAGCTGTTTGTTTTGATTTAGCACATAAAGCACTAAATTACACCAAAAAAGAAAATTTGGCAACACTTGTCCCGCTTTTATTGTTGTCTAACACTAATATTGATTTGCACTTGCAACGATTTTTGTAGTCATGGGTCGGGGTCTAGCATAAAGTGCAAACTTGATTCAGTACAAATTGTTGTTGGAGCGGCTTGCACAATGTGCAATGATACAACACTAAATGAACACCCCAAATATCAACCGTTCTAAATAGGGAAAGCTACAAATTTTCAGCCCATACACCAAATTTCCAGTTCATTACTTAGCTGAATTCTGAGACTTGTAAAACGTCTAACACTTTCGATCTTCGCTTTCGAGATGGGACGTAAAAATAAGAAAAAAATATAGCGATTTTTTTGACAGATCGATCTTCGCCTCTACATATTTGACCGTCTAAATAATAATCTAAACTTAAGAAAAGTTTGCAAATTTTGCGACTTATTTGACCGTTTGGCTTACACCTCCTAGCATTTTGGACCGTACAATCTGCATCTTCCATTTACCAACGCTTGCATAGAAATCTAAAAATTAAGCGCTTTCGTGTATATGATCATTTTGGTTTTTGGAACACAGAAACCATCGCCGGCAAGCATCCAACCATACCTAATAGTTTCTTCGCAAAAGTTTCATCGCAATTTAATGAACGGTATTATTTTTTAAATTTCGCGGTTTTTGACCATTTCCCACCCATTTTTTCAACTCAGAACCTTCCCGGGCCAGCCTCCACCCATGCTTAAAAGTTTCATTGCAACCGGAAATTTTGAAAATTTTCGCGGTATTTGGACCATTTTCCTCCCGTTTCTTCAACTTAGAAACCTTCCAGGGCAAGTGTACGACCAATCCCCAAAATTTCATTACAATCGGACGAACGGCATAATTTTGCAAATTTCGCGGTTCTGGGACCAATTTTGTATCAAACTCTCTCTTGGAGTTTGTTGACGATGTCCGTTTCCCCTTTAACCACCATGAAAGGCGCCTTCTTTTTGAAATACAAAAAAAAATCTCCGTAGAGGGTCACCCAAATTACCTAGCGGTATGGCATGGAAATAGTTAAAAACCCATTAACAAAACTTGTGACACGAGATTTTTAAATACAAGGTGGGCCAAAAGAAGTAATCCGATGTTGTTTGGCTTTCATTTTTTTTCTAAAGCCTTGTACGGAGAACGCAAAAAAGCGCTCGCAAACAAAAATATTCATATAAAAATGACACTGTAAAACCGCTCACAAAATTTTTGACGTAAAACGTTTTGTGACTAGTATGCTGACAAGCAATCAGGGGGATTGTAAAATCCACACTGACGTCTACGCGTTGCCAACTACTTTGCACATGTGGATTTTGTTGAACAGATGTTCGAGTTTTGTTTGTGCGCCCAAACTAATAAAATTTATTTCTTTTGACGGTCGGTGGATCAGGGAAATGTCCAATAAAAAGTATGGAGAACGCAAAAAAGCGCTCGCAAACAAAAATTTTCATATAAAAATGACACTGTAAAACCACTCACAAAGTTTTTGACGTAAAACGTTTTGTGACTAGTATGCTGACAAGCAATCAGGGGGGTTGTAAAATCCACACTGACGTCTTCGCGTTGCCAACTACTTTGCACATGTGGATTTTATTGAACAGCTGTTCGAGTTTTGTTTGTGCGCCCAAACTAATAAAATTTATTTATTTTGACGGTCGGTAGAGCAAAAAAAATGTCAAATAAAAAGAATGAACGTAAGAATCGCTTGAAGCGCTTCCATGAGGAAGATAAGATCGCCTTAATAAAGGCAGTAGAGGCAAAGCCGCTTATTTGGGACCTCACAAATAAGAAGCACTTTAATGCACTTGCCGTAAAAAGTGCATGGGAAGCCATAGGTGTGGAGCTTCAAAAAGAAGGTAAGATAAATATTGAACATATGTTTTATAATAATTAAATCATGGATATTTGTCCTTCAGCCAGTGAATGCAAAGCTGCTTGGGCTTCGTTGCGCGACAGCTACAGGTACCGCAAGGCGTCTGCGGCCAAGCGCGCTAAAAGTGGGAGTGCGGGGGGCGTCATGTTGGAGGAGCCCCAAGTGAGCGACCAAGTTGACTGGGAGTTAGCCGCACATATGTCGTTTATGCCAGACATGTCATCGCAGAGAAGGTAAGCTGTATTGAATTACATGTTATAATTTTGAAAAAATTATGTATTATTTTTGCAGAACTTTCAGCTCTTCCTTTGACCCGAATGAAGCGTCTTGCAGCACCAGCACTCCCACACTGATAGACACTGAAGACGGAAGCGCGGTGTTTGATTTTGAGGATGTCATGCAACAAGCCCAGGGCACCAAAGATAGTGATCAATTGCTCGAGGGCGATATGCTTGTTGGGAACGGAGACAGCGCTTCATATTCCTATGTAAGTAACGCTTATTTCATGACCAAACCAACCGTTTCTAATTGATAATTTTTGGCAGGAAAAAGGACCGAAACACCGCAGATCGGAGGAGCCAAGGGGAGTCCCAGAAACTGGCAGTTGTTGTTGGCCAGTTTTTGGAACAAATGCATGTGGGTATCGCTGCTCCCACTCAGCCGCCCTTGGCAAACCTGCCCGCCCTACAGTTTTGGGACAGTTTGCTGAATAGGATGACTCCAGCAGCAGCCCGCAATGCAGAAAGAGATGTTACTGAGTTGTTGCTTGCCCGGGCCAACGATGATGAAAATATATTGAAATAATTTTGTAAATTTTATAATAATGGCATTTATTTTTTGAATTAGTAAATTATAAAAATGAGAATGAAAATTTATTACATCGGATTTGATGGATTTGGCACGCCAGCAGATTTGTATTGCCACGGTACAGATCCAACTGGAGAGTTTACATACTCCTTAACCGAATTCCGAACAAATTTCGGGTAGTCTTGCAAACGACCACTGAAACCTTGAAGAGGGCTACATGCGTTGCTTTGGGGTGTTTCCAAATCTCTAGACTTCGCATACTCCCTTGGATTTGTTCGCATCAAATAATTGTGCAGGAAACAACATGCTGTTACAATTTTTTGGGCTCTTTCCGGCTGACACAGCAAAGTGCGTTGTTCAGCCATCCACTTGGCACTAAGAATACCGAATGTATTCTCAATATATCGGCGAGCTCTACTGAGGCGGTGATTAAAGACTCGCTCTTCTTGGGTCAGTTTTCGAGCCCCATACGGCTTCATGATGCGCTTGTGCAGCGGAAATGCATCATCTCCAACAAGGAAGAATGGGGTGTTCTTTCCGTTGAGCAAGTTGTCTTCTGGAAACTCCAGACTGCCAGACAGAATGGCCTTGCCAAACTTAGAGTGCGAGAAGACATTCATGTCTCCCTCACTTCCATAAGCTCCAATGTCGATGTAGGTAAATCGATAGGATGCGTCGCCTTTTTGGCGTTTTTGGCATTTTTTTGTTATCTTAGCACACTATTTTGTTTTACGATCCACTTTCGTAATAAATGGCTTTTTGCGTGCGGTGCTCAAACAGTTTTACGATCTCCGTACTAAACTATTTTTGACGTTTTTGGCATTTTTTGGTATCTTAGCAAAGTGTGTTGTACGCCATCCACTTTCGGAAGAATACCGAATGTATTCTCAGTACATTCCTTCTTTTTCAGCGGAAAGTTTGGCGTTCTCCGTACTAGGCTTAAATAAAAAACGTATATTCTGTTTTTTTGATTATATTTATTTGAACCTTTAGAATTTTATTGGTCATTTCGAGAAGATGATATCGGCCGGCTCGTTTTATGGAATTTTTCATCACTTCGGCAAGCACTTCAGGCTGCAGATTCTCGCCCTCGTGTCGAATGTTGTCCTTGAGGGCTTCCAAGGTCTCGGGCTAGGTTACGTAAACACGGGATTTCAAAAAACCCCACAAAAAAAAGTCTGGAACGGTTAAATCGGGCGATCTTGCAGGCCAGTGCAAATCGCCAAAACGAGAGATGAGGCGACCCGGGAAGCCCTCTTCAGAGTGTCGGTGGTGACTCACGCAGTGTGCCGTTGCTCCGTCCTGTTGGAACCACATGTCCTCCAGTCCTAGTTCGTCCAATTGCGGCAGAAAAAACCCGGTTAACATGACCCGTCCACTGTTGTCGTTTGACCAACGGCGTTCTCGAAAAAAATGGCCCGATGACTCCTCCAGCGTGAGCAGCGCACCATGCAGTCTTTTTGAGCGGGTGTAATTTCTCCCCGTGCATCACTCGTGGATTATCGGTGCCCCAAAAGCGATAGCTTAGCTTGTTCACGTACCCGTACCCGCTGAGTTGGAAATGAGCCTCATCGCTCATTATGATTTTGGTCGAAAAATCGATTCTTCACGATTATTCCGCGTTCTTGGGGAGTATATCGATCCATGGCTTGTTCACTTGTATTCTACATCTGTCTAGTCCACAAATGTCAAAACAGATCTGACTTTGGCGACTATTTGTAAAAATAAGAGCATCTTCCTATAGGGTGACTTCTTTTGACATGATCCCGTCAGCGGGATTAAAAGTTTAAGTACGAGCTTGATATCGATCCGAATCGGGATTGTCTCCCGTCAATGTATAATGGCAATTTAAAGATGCTGAAAGCATCCCCCCCCCCCCCCCCCCACCCATCAATTTTTTATGTATTTCAAAATTGATCTCGGAAAGGATCACTTTAAGCCCGGCAAGGCAAAAAACCGGGATCAAAGTGTTGATCCCGGACGGGTTCAATTTACGCCAATTCGAGAACAACCCATTAATAATCGCGTTTTGGATAGAGTTGATCCCGAATGGATCAATTTTTTGGATCAGTGTTTAGATTAGAAACAAATGCTTTAACACAACGGAGTTGTCGCAGCATGACCATTTTTATACCCTGTTCCCATTGAAAATGGTATGTAACAGGTAGAAGGAAACATTTGCGACCCTATAAAGTATATATATTCTTGATCAGCATCAACAGCCGAGTCGATTTAGCCCTGTCCGTCTGTCCGTCCGTCTGTCCGTCTGTCCGTATGAACGCGTGTTTCTCAGAGACTATAAGAGCTAGAGCCACAAATTTTTGCACGTAGGTAGGTGTATACCCGATTCAATACGAGTTTGTTTCAGATTTGGAAAATTCCTCCCCCTCCCTCCTTTAAGCGCAAAAAACTGTCAGAGCCACAATTTTTAAGATAGACCTTCCAAACTTTACATATATCAAGTAAGGCCCAATATCTATATATTCTGAAAAGATCACTAAGATCGGACAATAAACACCGAAGTTATATACGAATCAATTTTGCTTGTGGGAGAGAGGGGGGGGGGGTCTTGCATTGTCAGTTATCGCGCGCGGCCGCATGCCATGCGTTTGTGTGTATGTTGGAGTGTGTGTATGTGTGAGTGTGTGTGTATGTAATGGAAAACAAACGAAATCAAGTGAACAGGGTATTTTGTTGTCGGGGCACTCGACTGCAGCTCCCTTCCTTTTTTGTTTTATAATTTGTAAGTACTATATGAAGCTACTACCAAAAATGCACATTGATATTTCCACGGGAAGTATTTGGGCCGCCAGTACCATACAGCACCGTCCACTGTTCTATGGCAGCTACAAGATATAGTAATTCTGGCGATATTAGCAGTGTACAGTCAAGATAAAGGTATATGCAAAATTTCAACTTGAAAGCTTCAAAACTAATCGACTAGTTCGCGTAGAATCAGACAGACGGACGGATAAAACTCAATCGACACGGCTCATCATGTCAGTAAATTTGTTTAGTAAATTTGTCAAGTAAAAAAATTAATTTTACAAATTTTGGGAATACAGTGAGACTTAGGCTGAGTTTACACTGTTCGAAAAATGAGACATGCCTTATGTTGTTATGTTCGACCATGTTATTTACAAAATACCCTCACAGTCTCAAAAGCAGCCCTTCCAAATGAAGGATGCTTTGAGTACTGATTTATAACTAAGGGAAAGGAATAGCTGAATTTAACGTGAATGCTATCCTAAGATGTAATACTGTTATATCCAATCCAATTAATATTATTAAGTATAAATAATAACATCAATAAATTTTCGCTTAGACAGGGGTTCAATTGAGCCCAATTCAGCATTCTCAAATTTGGCGTGGAAAACAACAGATGGCATGAGTTGAAATATTTTATTCTTGTTGATGTCTGTTATGCCACAGAATGATTAATGTGCGACCACCAGCCACGCAAGCTCTGACATCTATAATTATGTACTGCTTTTTTTGTGGTGTTTCGTATGTATGAATTTGATAGTTCTACTTATATTTTAATTTCATTTAAATCTACTTTAAGTATTCGGATATTTCGAAATCGAAAACTAGGGACAATTCTAAAAAACTTTCACCAAGAAACCATGTGTCTACAATGAGTTCTAAGTCCGCGCAAATCGACTTCAAATGCTTAAGTAAATTTTGAAAGAAAACTAGTAAGAAAGTCCGTCAAGTCCCTTTTCATCAAATCTGAAAAAAATATTCAGAGCAAACTCTACTTTCGATTGAACAATTTTTAAGACGAAATAAATAAAAAAAAGTATAACATCACGTTTTCCACTTCAAAATTTTCTAAACAAATGAAAAATTAAAATTTTGAATAAAACTCGACGGCGTTACCTGGGGAATACTATTATCTAACGAATAAACTTTGGTTTCATGATTTCTGATGATCCAGCACCAAGCTATGGGGGGCACCTCAATTGAACTTTTTTCCGAGTGATTTCCGAATAATTGCAGTATTTTTTAACATTTCTTCGTGAACATTTTATACAACATTCTTTAAATGTCTTTCTTTAATGTGCGATTGGTTTTAATAAAGAGATTTTAACTGTGTCGTCACAAAAAATTCACAAAAAAGTGCCTAGGTCATCTATACATACTAGCTCTTAAATCGAAATGCGAGAAGGATGCGAGAACACACACACCACCCCACACAACACAACAACACTAACACTCCTATTTTATTTTGTATTTTGTTAATACCATACCGCCGTCTCATCCATCACCACCAAGGCACGCGTTGTTCTGTATGACTCTAAATCTTATTTAAAATTGCATCCCAAGCCCGCTTGGCATTTTGAAACGAATTTGGAATTCAGTCATTTAGCTCAGAAAAGGGCTGTTATTTCTCTAGAAGGTGAGGTCGAGGGTTCAAATCCCCGTAGGACCATCGTTTTTTTAAATTTTTTTTTTTAATTTATTAATTTTTTAAGGTGTTTTAAGCATTGTCTATATTTTTAACTTTACATTTATTGATTTTTTACGATATGCTAACGACGACTGCAAAATATATAGGCAAAAATATTTTTAGCCCATTGGACTATTTTTAAGCACTCAAATTCCTTAAACTTTTTTACCTAAAATTGAAAGATTTAGGCTTTATTTAGGCTATATTTTACATTTTTAAGGCAATTATTGCCTAAAAAGAAAATTTTAGGTCATAAAAACCAGATTCCTAAAATTTTTTATCAGTGTATATTCTGTTTTTTGATTATATTTATTTGAACCTTTAGAATTTTATTGGTCATTTCGAGAAGATGATATCTGCCAAATGGGCGCCGTTACAATTGATTGCCATACGGGCTCGTTTTGTGGCATTTTTCATCACTTCGGCAAGAGCTTCGGGCTGCAGATTCTCGCACTCGTGTCGAATGTTGTCCTTAAGGGCTTCCAAGGTCTCGGGCTTGGTTACGTAAACACGGGATTTCAAAAAACCCCACAAAAAAAGTCTGGAACGGTTAAATCGGGCGATCTTGCAGGCCAGTGCAAATCGCCAAAACGAGAGATAAGGCCACCCGGGAACGCCGCCTTCAGAATGTCGGTGGAGGCTCGCGCAGTGTGTGCTGTTGCTCCGTCCTGATGGAACCACATGTCCTCCAGTCCTAATCCGATGACTCCTCCAGCGTGAACAGTGCACCGTGCAGTCACTTTGAGCGGGTGTAATGGCTCCTCGTGGATTTTCGGTGCCCCAAAAGCGATAGTTTTGCGTGTTCACGTACCCGCTGAGGTGGAAATGAACCTCATCGCTCATTATGATTTTGGTCGAAAAATCGATTATTCACCATTATTCCGCGTTCTTAGGGAGTATATCGATCCATGGCTTGTTTACTTATATTCTACATCTGTCTAGTCCACAAATGTCAAAACAGATCTGACTTTGGCGGCTATTTGTAAAAAATAAGAGCATCTTCCAATAGGGTGACTTCTTTTGGCCCACCCTGTACTAGAGAGTAAGTAAAAAAGTAACATGTTACTACTCGCCGAGTACGATTACAAATGAGTATGATTACTTTTAGTAAAATGATAGTAACATGTTACTTTTTGGTATTTTTCAATATATTATTCAGTCATACTGGCTTTGCTATCGGTATTATAAAATTGTCCGGATGTTTGTAACGCATTGAAGGAAGCATTTCCGACCACATAAAGTATATATGTTGTTCATCAGCACGACGAGCTGAGTTTAATTAGCCCTGTCCGTCCGGCTATCTCCACCGTCAGTTTCAAAGCTATCTTCACCAAACTTTGCACGAAGTCTTTTGGTACATATACGCTGCACATTTGTCGGAACCGGTCGGATCGGATGACTATAGTATATGGCTGTCATAGGAACGATCGGTCGAAAAACTAGTTTTAGTGAAAAATTTTTTTTTGTTTTCATTGAAACGACTCCATACTTCGTAGTTCTTAGATTACTATTGATTTCTATGATTCCACCAAGTTTGGTCGAAATCGGACATCTATATGGTATAGCTGTCATAGAAAAGTTAAGTCCGAAAAGTAGTCTTATTTAGAAAAACTTTTTTGCTTTCAATGGAAATGTCCTTAAAATTGGCATGTATTTGTATTTTATGCTCCCACACGATTCTACAAAGTTCGGTCAAAATCGGATGACTATAGCATATATCTGCCATAGAAACGATCGGTCGAAAAACTAGTTCTTGTGAGAAAACATTTTTGTTTTTTATGGAAACGACCCTTACGTTGGCATATATTTATTTTATATACTTTTACACAATTGTACAAAGTTTTGTCAAAATCGTATGACTATAGAATATAACTGCATTATGAATGATCGGTCGAAAAAGAGTTCTAGTGAGAAAAACTTTTTTGTTTTAATTGGGATCGCCTCCAAATTTCGCAATTAACAGTTTGTTACGCTTTTTCAGAATTGCACCAAGTTTGGTCGAAATCGTACATCTATTAAGTATAGCTCCCATAAAAAAGTAAGGTCCGAAAAGTAGTCTTATTTAGAAAATCAAACTGCAATGGTATACAAAACTTCGGCCAAGCCGAAGTTAACTTTCTCCTATTTTTGGTCTTGAAAAACAATTTCTTAAGAATTTTGCGGTTTTATTACCATGGATATATTTTTATAGTGAATTGCGCTTATGAATTGATCCTGGAATGATTTTCAACATGATTGACAGTAATATAATTATAATTAATATTTTGTATCCTTTTTGGTTTTTTTTTTGGTTTTTTTTTTTGCGACTTAATAACAGTTACAAATCAACTACCGATTCCTGGTGCTTTCCCACAAAGTGGGAACTAGGTTCAAATTAGTTTAGCTATGCGTTCGTTCAAAATTCAATACAATAGCTTTTTAACGGATTTTATTGCCTAATTAGTTTTAAATCTAATTTGTTTATAAAAAGACTTACAGACTGGATTAAAAAAAATTTTTGATCAAATCAATACCAGATTTAATTCATTTTGTGATTTCAATCAGATACCATTTAATTCAAAAGATTTAAATAAGATTTGATATGTAAATCAAAATTATTGCATTTTCTTGATTTAATTCAATGATTGAAATCTTTCAGATTTAAATCAAATGAATGCAATCAAAATACAGTTCGTTTTAATTGCTCCAAAAGAATTATAAATCACCATAGAGCAATCATCAATGATTTCAAGGAGACTTGAAGTCTTTTTGATTTAAAGAAAATTGAGTACAATCACGAAGGAAAAATTCAAAAGAATTAAAAGATAAAATGATTTAAATTTTTAACAACTCTGGTATGTACTACGTTCTCTTGAACAATTTTCAAATGAAGCTATAACATCATTCACAGATTTTATGTTGGATTGTTATTTATCGATCTTATAAACTTTTCTTCTTCGCAATCAGACGTTGAGTCATTTATTGTCAATCACTTGGTTGTAATTGTGAATCCTGCAGCATAAAATATGTCTTAAAAATTGGCAGTAGCAAGATATGTACATATATTTTCCACTAAGTTCAATTCTAGATAGAGCTCTTTTAAAGAACCTTAAATATAAAAATCTTTAGTTAGAGCTAATAAACGTTTTCACAATTGGTAAGTATAGATCCATCGCGTTACACGCTCTAGCACTGGCTTTGTCAATTTATATATTTGGTACCTGAGGTCCAGAGTATGTGCAGAAGTATGTAACATCCAGACACATTCAGCTAACTCACAAACTTTCAATCGCCGGTCACTCAATACACACTTTTTAATTTTGGCCACCATTTCTGAAGTGGTCACCTCATTTGGACGATCATTACGATGTTCATCTTCGCAGCTCAAACTACCTCGATTAAACTCAGCCACCCAATATTTTAGTGTTGTAAACGAGGGATCCCGCCTCGGAACATCTAATGAAAAGTTTTTTCTTTAAATAATCTTTACACCCGGCCACACCTCTTTGCTGTTGGCGCATTGCAGTAATTAGCCATGAAAAAGCTTCTCAAACTGCCGTTCGGACTCGGCGTTAAACTGTAGGTCCCTTTCTCTTGTGCTAAAAATTAGAAGCGCACAAGCCAAGAGATTGAGAGAGGCTCGGCTTTGGACCTTTGGGGCTGTGTCATCTTGACAAGCTAATTTTACTTAAGCGAGGGAGCAGAATTACGTAAGGTAGAATCCAGCTACTTTTTAATATTGGTTGGACTAAGACCTTTTATATGAAAGTATTGTATCACATAACGATGACCAATTTTGTCCATGTTTGCAAATCAATAACAAGCGTTCTCTATTAAAATCGACCAAAAAAAACTGTGCAAGGTAAAGGCACCAAACTTCAATTTTAAGCTTTTAGTAGTCGGTACTTCCCCTTTTTAATATTTTTTTGTGAACATTTTCCAACACTACTGTGCTAGGTCGGCCATTTCTGGGACGGCCCTCGTAAGGTAATTTTGCAAATTTCGCGATTTTTTGACCCTAGAAACCTCTTCAGGCAAGGGTCCAACGTCTCATAGCAATCGTATGAACGGTATAGTTTATTAACTTTCGCGGTTTTTGTCCATTTCCAGCCCATTTCTTCAATTTAGAAACATTTGCGGGCAATCGTCTAACCATTCCCCAAAGTTTTTTTACAATCGAATATTTTGAAAATTTCTCTATTTTTTTACCATTTTCCGGCCATTTCTTCTACTTGGAAACCTTCCCGGGCAAGCGTTGTTGCTCGTATGATTCCGATCAACGGGCTCTTGCATGAAATTCTCGGTCAGTTTCCAATTTTGCATCTCGTTGTTCGCTTGTTTTGATTCTTTCTTTTGTACTTCAGACGTTGGACGACCAATCGATCGTTTTTTGGGAGGCATAACTGCACAAAAATGGACTTATTTAAGTTTGAATTTGTAAATGTTGAGCGTTGATCAGGAATCAAAATTTCAAATTTTTTCGACAAAAAAGTCACACTCTCACTCTAAGGGACAGACAGAAACATTCATTATTAGATTATTTCTCTTTTCATTTATGCACTTATGGTTGGGAATCCAATTGAAAATCACGTTCGATCTTCACTTCTATTTACCCGTCTTCGTATTAATCTAAGCACATTTCCCGACAATTATTCCGTTTTATCCTATTCACCCGTCTACAATTGCTTGCCGTTTATCAAGTCTTCATAACAATCTAGGCTCAAATGGAAAATGTTAAAATTTCGCAAATTTTGCGATTTTTTTGACCCTTTGGTTAACACCTCCTATAATTTTAGACCGTTCAATCAGCATCTTCCATTTACCAACGCCTGCATTGTAATCTAAAAATTGAGCGCTTTCATGAATATGATAGTTTGATGGTTTAGCAAATTTCTCGGTTCTTAGATCATTTTCCTCCCATTAATTCAACTTAGATACCTTTGCAGTCGAACCATTCGTCAAAGTTTCGTCGCAATCTGATGAATGGTATTATTTTTTAAATTTCGCTGTTTTTGAACCATTCTCCGCTCATTTCTTCAACTTAGAAACCTTTCAGGGCAAGCGTATAACCAATCCACAAAATTTCATTACAATCGGACAGATAGATATATCAGAGATATGCACGAATGCATTGCAACTACTAGTGCACTGCATTACTTATGCATTATTTTACTTTGATATTTTTACACCTGAGTGTTGAGTTCACACCCGAGCGATGTTTCTCATCCATGGAAAAAAACCGATGCATCGATTCTATAATCGATTTATTTGCCAGCTCTAATATTTGTGCTTGTGAAAGCACAGACGGCAAAAATCTGAGTGCTGATTAAACATACTTAAATATAGCAGTGTATGTAGGTGTTGTGAGAGAGCGTTTGCCGCTCGACCGCCGAAACCTCTGTCAAAACAAATACCGCAAATCTGACTCAGTCCCACGCAGATACCCAGTCACAGAATAAATGTAATTGTCGACTTGGCGCGACATGTCTCGTCTGAATATATTGTATTATTGCTATTTTTCTATTTTCTACAGAATCTCCAGAAAATATCGAAGAAATTTCTTTTACGAGAAAGGATATTTTCACATTTGTGAAATCGGAATTAAATGAAAATATACGCATGGCCACTGACATTGTTGAAACGGAGGTGTCAAAAAAATTTGAAGCATTGATAAATTTAGACCAAAAGTCAGAAAGATACCATCGGGAAATTAGTATCGAAATTCAGATGGAAGTGGCAAAGTGTCTGCAGGAAGGAAAACAAATGTTTCACAAAATTCAAGGAGTGGCTCAACGTTTCTGTCTTTTTACAAATAAAAATGCAGATTCGAAGACTTCCATGGGGCACCCATCCACAAGCTGGGAAGATTTGAGTGATCGGTCAAAACGGAGGAAGACGCAAAAGATGCGAAAAGAACATACCGTCGAGGAATTTACACAAATGAGTCTCCGAGCTTCAGGAAATTTACAAGGCTCAAAAGTAATTACCGATGTCACAGAAGGCAGCCCATCGAAAGCATCGCAGTACCGGAAATCTTTGAGCCGTGTTACAGAAGATGTGCTGCCAACCAACGAAGCATTATCACTTGTAGTAGAAGGTGAAATGAGCAAAAGTCAATACCAATTTTTATGTTCTATAAGCGTTCAAAAAATGGTAAGTTATACCCGCCTTATAAAAATAAAATCAGAAATATCTGTAACTGAAAGTGGAGCCACAGTTGGACTCCAAGCTTAATCATACAGCTGAAAGAATATTAATGGCACAATCAGACGTTATTAAAAGTCTTTCAGGAACCGAAGCTTGTATTAATTTAGGATTGATATGTAAGTGGGGATGCGATGGCACTTCCGGTCAAAGTACTTTAGTAATCGGGACGGCAATAAAACGGATACCAAAATGTTCTTTATTTCACTTGTTCCCTTGCAAATGTTTAATAGATTGAATCCACTAGGGATTATTTGGAAAAATCCACGTACTTCATCGAGAAGATTTTGTCGCCCAATTAAAATTCAATTCTTGCACGAAACTGCAGAAGTAACTAGGGTAGAAGTTAATTGTATTAAAGAGCAAGAGAGAAACCTTGTGAAACCTTGTGCAAGAGATCATGCCAACAACAGTACACAAAATTCTTATTCTCTGTCACGAAATTGTGGATTCTTCGATTCTTCCTGTCGGGCAAATGTTAAAAAAGCCCAGGAATCATGTAACAAAGCATGAAAAGATTCCGAGAAGATTTTTCACGAAAATGTGACCGCACTAAAAACATGGAAGACATTTTTGGCAGACTTTTAGTAACGTCAGATCCAGTTATTTCCAGTTTGCGAAAACTTCCTCTGAAGAAACTAAGATCGCTATCCCCATACGCGGTTGAACTGTTGATTCCACCTTCAGTTCCAAAATCAAGTCAGATATATTCTAACAAGACAAGCGATGCATCTGACGATGATGACTAATTACTTTTAGTGGTTTAGAGATCTTAAAATTAAATTAAAGACTGCAAGAAATATAATCTAAATGTAACAAAATGTTATATAATGCATTTTCATTGTCATTGTCCGGAGCAGAACGCTTTGTTTATGATCTTTATTCTAAATGTAAATGCCATCGAGCCCACTGTTGGCTTGGCCTAATATATATACATATGTAAACACAGATCACGTATGCTAACGCTTTCTACTCTCAATAGCTCTCGCTCTCGTTTGTTTATCTGAGAGAGCTTTTCTAATGCAATCCTAATGCGCCGGCCAGCGAAACCTCACTGCAGCTTCAGAGACGCGGCAATAAAGACATACATTGATATCGAACTCGTGCCTTTTCTATTTTGTTGTTAATAATAGCGTTTAATACGTGATCCCCGACGTGATCTGAAGTTGCAAGTCGGTTCGGTTGATAATTATTTCATATTGTTGAAAAAATTTCGCAGCTAGTTCTCAAGTTGGTGACAAGCACATAAACACATACAAACAAACATTCGCATACATATTAAAAACAAAAAAAAACCCGCCAATCTATCCTGTGACCTGGCACGCGCGCAATAAACAAGGTGACTTATTATGTTGGTTTAAGTGTTCTGTGCAGTGAACAAGACTCAACATGGCTGACACCAAAGAGTTTTTTATTGCCAAAGAGGACTCCTTTATTATGCGCGATAAATGATTTTTATGACCCGGAAGCAACGGCAAGCTTTAATGAGTCAGAGCTTGTGGTGCGCATTGAGTGGAAAATTTAAAATCAGATTTCGATGCTGCACAAACAAGTCTGGGGAAGATGGACTTTATGGAGCTAACCTCGGATTCGCGTTTCAATTTTAATAATGTGTACATGATTGCTAATTCGAAACTAGTTCGAACATTACCAGTATGGTGTGTGGGCATCAGTGCCAATTCGACCTCTAAGCGGTATTCTATTGGAAACGACGACAATTGGTGATGCGTGGGATGGTGATACCGAAATGGCAAAAATCGAAAAGTTCCAGCATCTTCGGGGCAGTTTGGATGTAATTGTGGCATGGCTTTAGTTTTATTAAAAATATTTTCGACAATAAATTACACCATTTTCAGGCACACGTAAAGGCGATTTTCGGGCTAAGGGTAGTTGAGAAGGGCTCTGCTTCCAGCTTGCGTCATGAATTCACATCTTCGCGCAATGAATTCATTGGCTTCACCGCAGCAGATATTGGATGGTCGCCTGATTCACATCGTGGGACAAAAACTTGATGAGCGAACCAAAGAGCGATGGGAAGAGAGCTTATCTACTACGGATTCGCCGAACTGGATTTCGATGGCTTTATTCTTGGAGAAGAGATGCAGGACTATGGAAAATTTGGAAATTGCTATGGTAACCCAAATACCAAGCCAACAGGTGGGAAAAACATCGTACCAATCTAACAAACGTACACTTATTGCATCATCATCTAACGCAAGCTCATCTATCACAAATTCATTATTTATTTTTTGTGACGCAGTAGACCATTACATTTCGAAATGCCCTCGTTTTCTAAATCTCTTAAAATTTGCGATACAAAGAAGCCAAAAAAATGCAGACAGTGCCAAGCATTCTCATTCTCTGTTGCACATGCCCTCAAATCCTACTACTAGCGCTTCTTCATCAAATTTATCGCAAAATCATCAAGCACTTATCAAATTCTCTGTCAAGCCCTAAACTTAAAGCCTCAAAAACAATGCCTGAAGATAACGTGCTGCTTGCAACGGCTCTTGTTTTGGTTCAACATCGCAATGGAGTCATGATACCATGTCGTGCTTTACTCGATTCTGGATCTCAGCTTAATTTTGATACCGCTTGTCTTGCCAACTTCAGCTCAAAGCTTGCCATTCACACATTTCGATTTCTGGTATTGGAGAGTCGCCTCTAGATTCTGATATTTGCGTTCAGTCACAGGATGCAAGCTATGGGGCTTCATTCGCAGCTGTAGTGACACCACTATCACTGATTACCAGCCGCAATACGATTTTAATGCTGATGATTGGAAAATCCCTAACAACATCGTTCTTGCTGACCCCAAATTCTACAGGTCCCAACGTATAGACCTGCTTATCGGAGCCGGTATGTTTTTCGACTTAATCAGCATTGGGAAAACTCGTTTAGAAGGCAGCACATTAATCCTCCAGGAAACCAAGCTCTGTTGGACAGTCTCTTTCTCATGCCAAATCCAAGAATTCGTCGTTGGTTGCGCTTATCAAAACTCCAACCCCATCATAAGCGGATATTTCATTCACAGAAATCGTAAAATTTGTTTGAAATATCGAAAACTTATGCCTCATCATCTTCCATTTCTGAAGAGGACGCACTTTGTGAGCACCACTTTCAGAATAACTTTACACGTCTCGAAAATGGTCAATACTCAGTCAAACTTCCATTTAAGAGTGATCCCAACTCACTTGGGGATTCATACAATCGCAGATTTAAGAGTTTGGAAGCCAAATTTGCTGCTGTGAAATCGCAATACGCAGCTTTTATTCACGAGTATCTCGGCTTAGGTCATATGTCTTTGGCATTAGTCAATGTCTTTGCTAAAAATCCTGCAGTGAAATCGCAATACGCAGCTTTTATTCACGAGTATCTCGGCTTAGGTCATATGTCTTTGGCACCGGTTCAGGATACAGCGCCAAAGATCTATTTGCCACATCATTTCGTCCACAAACTCGATAGCACGACTACAGCTCTTCGTGTCGTATTCGATGGTTCCGCGAAAACATATGGATTTTCACTAAATGATTTGCTGTTGACAGTACCAACAATTCAACCCAAGATCTTGCTTCGATTTTGGTTCTTTATGTATTTACCGTCGCGTAAGAGTTAGCCGTCCTGATGAGTATTTATAACGCATTCTCTGGCGCGACAACCCATCTGATGCGATCGTAGCTTACAAACTCGACACGGTGACATACGGTACCGTATGTCAGCTGTTTTTTTGCAATTCATGCTATGCATTAGTTGGCAATTGATAAAGAACCTTTATTTCCCCTGGGATCCAAAATTGTTCTCAGAGACTTTTATGTGGACGATTTGATGACTGGCGGAGACACAGTTGAAGAAGTTGTGGAAATTAAGCGCCAAGTAAAGGAAGTTTTAAAACGTGGACACTTTCCCATTCGCAAATGGTGCTCAAATGAGCCAGCAGCTCTGGCGGGCGAACTTACGTCAACAAGGAAAAGTTGTTAAAGTTCCACGATCGAACGGATATTGCCAAGGCTTTGGGCCTGATATGGGATCCTCGTTTTGACAACTTATTGTTCAGCTTTTCGAAATTGCACAGGATGGACCAGTCACAAAACGTACCGTCTTATCCACTATTTCCAGAACTTAAGATCCGCTCGGAATAATTTCGCCTATCGTCACAAAAGCGAAAATTTTTTCAAAAGCGGAATGGAATGAAGGACTACCGCTCCTGGTTTGGCAAGATCTCGTCTCGCAACTTTCAATTGTCAGCACCTTTAAATTTCGGCGATGCCTCGATCTAAATACATGCATTTTGTGATGCAAGCATGCAGGCGTATGGTGCTTGTGTATATCTTCGATCGGAGGCTGGGGAATTGGTTTCGGTGCACCTTCTATGCTCAAAGTCCAGAGTGGCACTATTAAAGTCACTAACTATCCCGAAATTGGAATTGTCTGCTGCACTGATTTTAGCGGAATTGGTCTCTCACATCCCCCAGAACGTATCATTCCCCCTGCGAATTTCGTTGTTGGTCGGATTCGAAAATAGCGCTTTCATGGACTCGTGCAGCACTCTAAGAGTTCAATGTTTTTGTCTCTAATTGAGTTTCACAAATTCAGGAGATGACAAAAGGAATGGTAAGCATCATGTACCAACGTTGATGAATCCGGCTGATATTCTGTCTCAAAGTCTGTGGTATCATGGACCACAGTTTTTAAAATCTCCCTGTTCAGAATGGCCAGCAAATGTAGAACCCATAGCAAATCTTCCAGAAGGTCGTCGTAAAGTCTTGCTAGCTTCATCTAAGCACGACATATCTGTTGAATGCAAATGTCAAAGTTTCACGGAGTCGACGCCTTACAAGTCAGACGAGTTTTCGACAAAAACTAAGTTTTATTTAAATTTTATTTAAATTTTTCTCGAAAAAATTACTTTAAACCAATCTTTTTGGATATATCTCGCGTCTTTTGGACCTCTTCTATTCTGCTCGTATTCGAGTTTCAACGGGCTTTGGGGCAGCTGCTAGCCAGTGCCTTAAGAATATGGATTCGAGCAGAATCAGCGAAAGCGACACGGATTCAAGAACCCCGACCAGAAATCACTCTCCAATACCAGAAGAAAAATCTTCAGAGGATACAAGAAAGTCTTTCAATCTATATGCTCCATGGTCGGATTTAAAAGAAGCTCCGTTTGTGGCTTCAAATTCCTTGGTCAATACTTCATGCCGACCTGTTACACGTTCCATGAGCTATAAAACAACCTCCGCTCCTTATGTACAACCTAAGGGTTCCAGTACAGACGTGGGCGTTTCTCAGAAAGATAATTCTCCATGTAATTCAAATTTATCCGGAATTCAAGAAAACAGTATCAGGCCAACTACATCCATGAAACAAGATTATCAGGAGGCATTTCCTGTGCTACCTCCAGTAGAATGGCAAACAGAAAACCGTAAGCGACTTCCTACACCCTCCTGCCAACAAAAGGGAAAGGCGGCTAAAATACCAACCCAAACAGATCCCTATTGATAACAGCAAGACCTCCATCTTCACTAATCGCTATGCAATTCTGGCTAACGATGAAGAAAAGATAAACCAACAGACGCTGAGGGGTAATTGTTTAGTACAGCTACCCCTCACCAAAAATTCTGAAAAAAATATCCTCGATGGACCGCGAATTTACAAGAACTATGACGTCTTCAGATCGCGGGGGACTCCCGCGGTTCAATGGTAAAAATTATTTGAAAGTAGCGTGATTTTTTTTTTTAATTATTGCCTGTGCTTCTTTTTAAAAAAATTTTGCCTGCGCGCCGCATGACTATTAAAATGACTTACCTCGGAAAATTCCTCATTATTAATTATGTTGCAATGATTTGGGTTGTAAAGCTTCCCGATTTCCAAAAATAGTTGGTGGATTCTCTGGGAGCGCGATTTTTTTTTTTTTAATTATTGCCTGTGCTTCTTTTAAAAAAAATTTTGCCTGCGGCGCATTCATGCCTTTCGCTATGTACAACTATAAAATTACCACTGCCTAAGTTAACAAACTGTGGAAAATAGTTTACAGCAGTTTCATTCAATGTATAGCGCCATTTTCATACTAGGAAACGAAGAAAAAGTCGGTAAATAGCACATCTATACAAATAAATATAAATTATTTTTGAGAAATAATGACAGTTAAGGCAAAAAACAATCTGTTTTTTTATACAAAAAAAATGCTACTTTCAAATAATTTTTACCATTGAACCGCGGGAGTCCCCCGCGATCTGAAGACGTCATAGTTCTTGTAAATTCGCGGTCCATCGAGGATATTTTTTTCAGAATTTTTGGTGAGGGGTAGCACTACTAAGCAATTACCCGCTGAGGTAGCTCAAGCAGAAAGGGAGGCGGAAGCCATGGAAACCGAACAGGTCACGGAAAGTGCAGAATCCCATCGGAAAAAACATAAACCACCCCCTATACACTTGGAGGATGTCCCAAACGCTTACTCCATGGAAAAGGAGCTGGACTCCTTGATTGGTTCCCAAAATTATTCCATCAAAGTGGGACGAAATGGCAAAGTAGCAGTTTACACCGAAGACTCCAGTAAATACCGAGTGCTTGTTCGTTTTCTTCGTGATCATGGTACTCGTCATTATACGTACCAGTTACGTGAAGACAAGCCCTATCGATTGTTTGTGCGAAATCTGGCGCACACCACCCCAATAGAAGTCATTAAGACGGCGTTTAGTGCGGAAGGTCATAGAGCAACGAGGACTCACAACCCCCCTCCTCGCACTGTGACCTATGATGAGAATGGGGTCACAAAAGAAAAAATAGTCCCTAATAACTATTTTTATGTGGACCTGGCCCAGGCCATAAACAACAAGGCTGCGCTTAAAATTCGGTGTATAGGAAAACAGAAAATAACAGTGGAATTGCCAAAAAAGTCTATGGAGAATATTCAGTGCTTTAGATGTTAGTGCTTTGGACATACTAAAAACTATTGTCTTCGCCCGTGCATCTGTGGAAAATGCGCAGAAGAACATCCCTCCAGCCTTTGTGAGAGTGACAAAATCATATGTATCAACTGTGGAGGCCCCCACCTGGCCAGGTTCAAAGGGTGCAAAGTTCAAATAGCAAAGCGCAATAAACGGATGCCAACGGTTGACATAAACCCGAGGAGAGCGCAAGGGCAATCTACCCAAGACTGATTTAACACTAGGAGTGCACACAATCGCAATTCACGGTCTGACGTTATCCCAACAGCACACCTGCAAAAAGGAATCAGTTTTGCAGACTGTCTCCGTACTGGCCTAAGAGTAGTCTAGGACTAGAGGCTTAAACAATAATATGGTATTGCCCCTGACCACCACCAAATGCCTTTAAATGGTGCCCAACAACCGAATCTTGGTCATGAGACACGCAACATCAACAACATCAACAACACGAAGCTGGAAATGTCAATTGAAGCCATTACAGCTAAGATGGATACTCTACAAGAAATGCTATAGGAGCTGAAGGCGAACAATGAGTTCCTCAGAACCATGTGCCTCTCGCTTTTAAAAAACAATAAATAATGGCTCTGTCATTGCGCCTCGGACTCTGCAACGCCCACAGGCTTGCAAATGGTGTTGATGAGCTTAAAAAGTTAAGGTGCATGCGGCAGCCCTCACAGCACGTTCAAAGGAAACCCCTCAGGATCGCAGACCACACTCTTGCCTTCCGCCTGCCCTCGATGCTCTATTGCTCCACAAAAGGAGACTGAGGAGGCAGTTTACTCGCACAAGAGACCCCAATGTGGATAGGGTATACAAAAGAGTGGCTAACAGAGTTAAAAAGCTGCTCGCGAGGTTCAGACAGGATGCCACAGACCGCTTCCTAGAAGGTATTACCACTGATGCCAGTACAAATTATGCACTCTGGCACACCAGAAGGTACAAGAAGCAGGCTGCCCCTAAACTCCCAATCCGCAAAGCGGACGGTACTTGGGCGAAATCTCCGCAGGAAAGGGCGGAAGCATTTGCAGAAAATTTAGAGGAGCCATTTGAAACCACTTCAGTAAGCTGAAGGAGACATGTAGAGCATGTCCTTAACACCCCTGGGCAGCTAACGCCTCCAGTTCCACCACTCTGGAGGAGGTTAAGGGCCAAATCAAGAACTTAAACAATAAAAAAGCCCCCAGGCGAGGATGGCCTTGACAATAGGGTTATCAAAGCACTCCCAGTAAAAGCGGTGCTCTTCCTGGTCTTAATTTTCAACGCGGCATTGCGTCTGAGTCACTTTCCTAAGGTGTGGAAAAAGGCTCAAATCGTTATGATCCATAAAGCTGGCAAAAGCCCGTCGGAGGTCGAGTCATACCGTCCAATCAGTCTCCTATCCACAATATCGAAAATTTTCGAGAGGTGCCTACTAGCCCGAATTATGGCAACCGATGGGGTGTGTGGCAGGATACCTCCCTTTCAGTTCGGTTTTAGAAAGTCACATGAGACCCCTGAGCAGCTGAATAGGGTGACTAACGTTATTCTCGACGGATTTCAGGCGAAGGAATACGTGGTTGCGCTTTACCTTGACATTAAACAGGCTTTTGATAGAGTGTGGCATGACGGATTGCTCTACAAGGTAAAAGACATCCTTCCGCCTCAGCTTTACTCTCTTGTGAAAAGCTTCCTCACTGACCGGACCTTCTCAGTAATCTTGGAAGGAGCTGTTTCCAGTGTGAGGTTAATACGCGCTGGTGTGCCACAAGGAAGTGTCCTCGGACCAACCCTATACTCTCTATACACTTATGACATGCCTGCAGGAGAAACAATACCCATTGAAGACCCCCAAGACTTACTTATTGCAACATTTGCTGACGATACTGCTTTTATGGCGAGAGACCCATGCATCTATAATGCCGCCGATATCGTTCAGCAATATTTGTATTACTTCAGCAGATGGGCTAAGCGATGGAACATTGGGCTAAACCTGGATAAATGTGCCAGTGTAACATATACACTTCGTCGCGATGAGTGCCCTGGCGTCTTTCTCAATAAGCAGCTATTACGGCACTTGCCTAGACATAAATACTTGGGAGTATATCTGGACAAGCGCCTTACATTCGTAACCCAGATCAACGCGCTTGTAAGATCACTTTACGGCAGAGTGAAGAAACTCGGATGGCTGCTCTCCAGTAGGAATAAACTCTCACTCCGTAACAAAGTGCATATTTACAAGGCAATTATAGCAACAGCTTGGAGATATGGGATCCAAGTGTATGGAATAGCTGCAAAGTGTCATCTGACAAAGATTCGTGTCCTCCAGTCCAGGTGTCTGCGCAAACTATCGGGAGCGCCCTGGTATATGTCCACAAGACATTTGGAGAGCGATCTCAACGTGCCGAAGATTGGAGACGTCATAAATTCACAGGCTGGCAAATACGTGGAGAGGTTGAGAAGTCGCCCCAACACTCTTGCCAGAAGACTGTTGCGTAGACGAAGAAAAGCCGGAAGCAGAGTAAGTCGACGCCTCAAGAAGATTTTCCCCAGAGAACTTCCAAGCAGACAAATACCCTAGCAACCCCCCACACACTAGTCAGAACCAATACACTAATTTTACACATATTTTATATCATCACAATCAACCCTCCCATTATCAGACTAACACAAAGTCACACTTACACAAAGTAAGTTTAAATGAATGTACACATCAATCTAAAGAAAGTTGCCATTGACAGCTGACAAAAAATTAAGATAATAACAATAAATAAAATTAAAAAAACAAAGATCAAAATTCTTTTGCCACTCTACAACGCATATTTGCTAATATCTTCAGGTTCTGGTTTCTTCACCGGAAAAATACTCCAAGGCCCAAGGGTGATCTGACTGTCGAGGATATTCGCATGGGCACATATCTTCTCCTCAAGAACATTCAACAAGTCCATTTTGCGGCTGACTTCGCAATGCTCTCTGATGAGAAGGCGCAATATTCAAAAAGCAGCATAATCTCTCTGAATCCATTCATCGATGCGCATGGATTGATTCGAGTTGGAGGTCGTCTTCACAATTCGCAGTTGGATTATGATGCCAGACACCCTATATTTTTGCCGAAGGGGCATCTAGTCACCAGAGCGATCATCATTCACTACCACCAGAAATTTCTTATTGCTGGACCTCAAAGCCTGCTCTCATCAGTGCGACAAACATTTTGGCCCATTGGTTGTTTTCGTCTGAAACCTCGATATGCGGAGCATATTATGGGCAGACTTCCAGCGGATCGAGTTAGGCCAAATCCAGCCTTTCACACAACTGGAATCGACTTCTGTGGTCCTTTTTACCATAAGACAGAAGCGCGGAACAAGGCACCCATAAAATGCTACATAGCCATTTTTGTTTGCTTTAGCACCAAGGCCACGCATCTTGAAGTCGTTCAGGATCTTTCGACGGCAGCTTTCATTGCTTCGCTTAGGCGCTTCATCAGCATCCGAGGAAAACCACGTACTTTACTCTCGCCCTCTATATGCCATTTCAGAAAGCCCAGATGACTCGAAAGTCACACATCTAAGGGAGAATCATCCGAGTCAGCCGAGCGATCCAAGTGGTGAACACCACAACCAACTCTACAGGAAGGTGCCATGGTTCAGCTTAAGAAAGACAACCTTCCATCCCTAAAAAAAAAAAAAACACGTCCAAGCCGCCAGGACGTGTGGCATCAACGGTACCCGGCAAGGATGGCGCTCCCGGAGTAGGCATTGTCCGTACTGCATTACTGGTTGTGGACTGGCCAAAAGAGCAGTAGCAAAGCTGCCCGTTTTAACCACACCGGTTGAAAGTGAAGCTCTTCGAACGGGGGAGCATGTCCGGAGCAGAACGTAAATGCCATCGAGCCCACTGTTTTCTTTGCCTAATATTATGTGTAAACACAGATCACGTACGAGGGCCGTCCCAGAAATGGCCGACCTAGCACATTAGCGTTGGAAAATATTCACAAAAAATATTAAGAAGGGGAAGTACCGATTATTAAAAGCTTAAGTTTAAAGTTTGGTGCCTTTACCTTGCAAGTTTTTTTTTTTTTCGATTTTAATAGAGAACGCTTGTTATTGATTTGCAAACATGGACAAAATTGGTCATCGTTATGTGATACAATACTTCCATATAAAAGGTCTTAGTCCAACCAATATTAAAAAGGAGCTGGATTCTACCTTACGTAATTCTGCTCCCTCGTTTACAGCAATAAAATATTGGTTGGCTGAGTTTAAGCGAGGTAGTTTGAGCATCGTAATGGGCGTCCAAATGAGGTGATCACTTCAGAAATGGTGGCCAAAATTAAAAAATGTGTATTGAGTGACCGGCGATTGAAAGTTCGTGAGTTAGCTGAATGTGTAGTCATTTCAAAAAGTGCTGTACATCGCATATTGACCGAAAAATTGGACATGAAAAAGTTATGCGCAAGATGGGTGCCGCGTTTGCTATTCCATCATGACAATGCGCCCGTTCACACCTCTGCCGTTGCAATGGCTAGAATTAATGAATTAAAATTTGAATTGCTACCTCACGCCCCTTATTCGCCAGACTTACTTGAAACTTGAAAAAATGGCTCGGAGGAAAAAGATTTGGCAACAATGAAGAGGTGGAGTCCGAGGTTAATGCCTATTTTGAAGAGCTTCACAGTTGTTATTATAAAAAAGGTATCGAAGCTATTGAATATCGCTGGGAAATGTGTATCGACCTAAAAGGATCCTATGTTGAAAGATAAAAAAAAATTGATAAATTTTTGTGTTTTAGTAGTTAGGTCGGCTATTTCTGGGGCCGCCCCCGAACGAAAACGCTTTCTACTCTCAAAAGCTCTCGCTCTCGTTTGTTTATCTGAGAGAGCTTTTCTAATGCAATCCTAATGCGCTGGCCAGCGAGACCTCACTGCAACTTCAGAGACGTGGCAATAAAGACATACATTGATATCGAACTAGTGCCTTTTCTATTTTGTTGTTAATAATACGAGGTGTGTTCAAAAAGTATCGCGAATTTTGAATTTTCGCGGGTTACGTATATTCGAATTTCGATTTTTTTGTGGCGTTATGTTGCTACTCATGTCTCTCACTTATGCCGACAAGCTCGGCCATTTTGAATGTTCACTTAATTGTTGACAGCTGCTTCGCTTGCACGTGTTTTGGATCGTCTTCGATTTTTACCTCAATTGCGACCAAAAACAGCATCGCATGAACATTGCTAATGAGATGTTAAACTCTGTCCGCGACGACCCAAATTTGCTCCACAGGGTCATAACTGGTGACGAATCGTGGGTTTATGGTTATGACGTGGAAACCAAAGCTCAATCATCTCAATGGAAGCTGCCGCACGAACCAAGACCGAAAAAAGCGCGACAAGTTCGGTCGAATGTGAAAGTTTTGCTGACAGTTTTCTTCAACTGCAGGGGCGTGGTGCATTATGAGTTCTTGCCACAGGGAAGAACGGTCAATAAGGAATATTACCTGCAAGTTATGCGCAATTTGCGCGAAGCAATCCGCCAGAAACGCCCGGAATTGTGGAAGAACAAAAATTGTCTTTTGCACCACGATAACGCCCCTGCTCACACATCGTTGCTTGTGCGCGACTTTTTGGCCAAAAACAACACACTAATGATGCCGCAGCCACCGTATTCCCCAGATCTGGCCCCCTGTGCCTTTTTCTTGTTCCCTAAACTTTTTTTTTTTTTTTTTTTTTTTTTAAGGCCCATTGAAAGGACGACGTTACGCTTTACAAGCTTTGTTACGAAATAAAATGATCGTATGGTGGAGTTGATTAAGATAAAAAAATTTGTTTTGTTGTAGTTTGCTTCTAGATTGTAGAAACCGTTGAAGTGTATAATATTTAGATTGTTACTTTGAAGGGTGACATAGATAGATATATCCTTCGGTTAGCCAAGTCAGTGGGATATCCTCTGAAGAACAAAAATCCGATGCTTTGAACACACCCGTTTATCCTTTTTTCGTTGAGCAGGCGTCTGGCAAGGTTGTTTAGGTGGCATCATATTGTCAGAGGTAACATCGGCTTGTCCCAAACTGAAAAGGCCCAGGAAAGGACGAGCGTTACGCTACGCTTGACGTAGGATAAGGAGAAGGGAGCTAACAAGATATAAAAAAAATGTTTTTGAAGTGCTTTTTGGAAAAATGCTTTGAAGGGCCAACAAGATATTCATGAGTAAATTTTTTTTCAAAGAAAAAAACTCGTACATTTTGAAAAAGTATTTTAATTAGTAGCGAAGGTGAACACCGGTTCTCCTCTAATCAGTCATCATAATAATGATCAGTTACCATATTCCAATCCTCTTCTTCAAATCTTGAAATGTCAATTGCCATAACATATTCCATTCAATTTATTCTCTATAATAATTTCGTTTTTGAAGAAATTGTCCGACATATTGGATCCGCCTTTTTGTTTTTCTAAATTTTGACTAAGTTCGTAATCAGCGACCCCGAAAACCCCCGAATACGGACTTCAGATACGTTTTTGAAGAAATTGTCCGCCATATTAGATCCGCCATTTTTTTCGTAACATTTCGCTGAACTCGTAACCAGCGACCCCGAAAACCCCCTAATACGGACTTCCAGCCAAATCAAATACGCTTTTTAAGAAATTGTTCGCCATATTGGATCCGCCAATTTGTTTTTCTAAATTTTAACTTCAAATTCGTAATCAGTGACCCCGAAAAAAAAAAAAAATAACCATTAAATCAACTTTCAAGGCTGTTTTTTACCTAAACGGCCAATATGTGACCTAAAAGATAATTTTTCTGACAGTTTTTTTAAGGAAATATGTAACCTTAATATAAGGTCACTTTTCCTAAGCCTTCGTTATGACAGTTGAAGTTTAAATGTGCCACATACTACAGTGCTGCTTTGAACAATCGGTGACTCGATCGTTCGATAGGCAAGAAAAATACATCTCTGAACTCGAAGCTCTTAACCGCGCGGTCACACTCACACACATACAGTTTTTGCAAGTGCGCGAACGTGCCGGCTCGTCAGATAAAAAAAAGAAAAAGTTAATAATTTGGCGTTGCTTGCTGCAGATGTTGGTAAGTTTTAAGTGAAATATGAAATGAAATCATTTCTAACAACAAATAATATCGTGAACGGCCCTGAATTCACCTAAAAGACAATGTGCATTGTGCATTTGTACACATGTACATATGCATGTGTGAGTCCGTTCTCGCTTTTTTGTTGTAAGAAATTAGGAAAAAAAAGAGTGTGATTGTTGCAATTTATTACAACTACATTTTAGGTATGGAGAACTTGCTCAAAGAATTCAAGTGCGAGAAGCTAATAAATTGCTTTCAAGGTAATTGTTTTTTTTTTTTAAGAAATGTGTATTTTACTTAATATGTATGTTTCATATTTTTGCAGAGCACGGAATCGACGAAGAAAGCGTGCGACTAATTACTCCGGAGCATCTCAACGTTATTGTGCCGAAAGAATTGTTTGGTGTTCGAATAATTTTTGAGCACAAGCTAAATAATTTAAATAAATCGGTAAGTGAAAAAAAAAGTTGGTTAAAGTCGCTAGCCAAAAGTAAATTCGAGTGTGTTTACTCCCTGTTTGTTCTTATACCCTTGCAGAGGGTATATTAAAATTGTCCAGATGTTTGTAACGCACAGAAGGAAGCATTTCCGGCCACATAATGTATAGATATTCTAGACCAGCATGACGAGTTGAGTTGACTTAACGCTATCCGTCTGTCCGTCCGTCTGTTTCTATGCCATCTATCCGTCAGTTTGAAAGCAATCTTCACCAAACTTTGCACGAAGTCTACTGGTACAAATATGCTACACATTTTTCCGAACCGGCTGGATCGGATGACTATAGCATATATTCGGACCCACGCTAATTATATGTGTTTTCCTGCTTAACAATAATGTAATTTTCAGAACGATGACAATGCAGAAGGCGATAATCACTCCAAGCTAATCCAGTCCAATGCAAGTATACATATGAAATTTAATATATATTATGTAATTCCCAAATTATATTTTTGGTAGGTGTCCACAGCGGCAATATTAAAGCAATCTGGGCATTTCAAATCGATCCAAGCCCACCATCGGGCTTATGGATACTTGCAACAGAAGCATCGCAAACTTATTTGCGAAATCATATGTGAACACTTGGTTACTACCGCCATCGAATGGAAACCAAATAAGTTTCAAATAACTGCAATTGAAATAGTTGAGCTATTTCCCTCAGAAGTAGAGGTAAATTAGTATACATAAAGTTAATTCATTATTGATTTCTTAGTCATAACAGTGCAGAAACACATACGGTATATATATTCCAGATCAGCTGAACCGAGTTGATATAGCCATGTTCGTCTGCCCTTTCGTCCGTTCATCGGTTTTTTGCAAACTTCTCCGTCAACTTTAAAGCTTAATCTTAACCTAAATTGACATGAAGTCATTAAATATACACACATAGACAGTAAAATAGGTGCCACGAGAAGCAACCCAAACGATTATATTGCCATCGTTTATTAACTTCTATTTTGGAAATTTATTATTTAATGTCTATTTACTATCCATGAGTCTATGATATCCATGAATGTGTGTCTAAACAGACAGGACTATATCGTATAGCTGCCGCCATAGGCACCATTGGTCAGAAATCTAGTTCTAGTGAGAAAAACTTTTTTGTTATCTATGATATGTTTCTTATTTAAATTTATTTATAACTTTTTTTAGGAAACATACTATTTACCCGTAAAAAATAAAAGACCTGGAGGATTGCTTTACAACAGATTTCGAAACACAGTTGGAAAGCATCGAAATTTATTGCAGAGCTCCACAGACGAAGATGAAAACTGTGAGCCATTGAATGAAGGTAAATAACAATAATTTAAACATTTTAAAAAAGCTGACACAATTTTAATCTAACAGGCTTAAGCAAAAGTGAGGCCGCACTTTCCCAGTTTATATTAAAATCCAATGTTGGATCTTTCGAAGAATCCCTAGATCACTGGCAGAAAACCTACACTTGTCGTAAAGATTCCATCGCAACTGCCGGGCATCAACTGGATGCCATATTGGAGGAATGGCCAATACTCAGGCAAAGTTTTGGACACGAACTGGTAATAATTTATGTTATTAATGTGAAATATTTATAAATAATGTGACTATTGTCATTTAACAGATAAATATTGACTTTCAACGCACATTCCCTTATAACGTTACCGATTTGGGAACCAACTGGACTATTTTTCAAGACAAATTCGTTGCTCTAGCGGAAAGTAGAGTCAAAGAAGCTTATAGCTTACAAATTCTTAAAAAGTTAAAAGATAATTGCAGTTCTAAAGGTAAAATTACTTAACTTAATAACAAATTTTTTTTAAATTAATAATTATGCTAAAACCCATATACATTAATAACTATGTTTTCCGTATAATTGCAGATGAAAAGGATATCGCTATATTTTTAATTCTTCATGCAATTCTGGTGCCTACAGCACGTCGATCTGTTCTTCAGGAAAACAATAAGAAATTGGTAATAAAAATAACCATTGCAGATTCAAGGAACAGCTTTTGCGCATTCTATTCTACACATGGCGAACTACGAACTGCAATTAAGGCTAAAATTGATGCTTTATATAAAAATAAGGAAACATTGCAACCAATAATTTGTGCTGTCGGGCCTTCTATTTTTGAATCCAAAGAATTTTTTGTGTACTACGCTGACATCTATTACAAATTTAATAATATCTTGAGCGCAATCGACTCGTGCTTCAAGATTTTTCACGTCCTTGATTTGAATTACCCAACAGCATCCAAACTAGTCTGGATTTTTATCGAAAAGTATTTCTACGGTTTGAATACTTCTGATCGCGAATGCAACTCGTCAGTTTTGTCTGTAATTAATGATCTAAACATTATATGCAAGCAATAGTATTTTGCAAACATTTTAAATATCCTATACATGATTACACTATTAATGAAATACGTTTTGTAAAACCTAAACTATTTTAAGAAATGTATATGAATACTTTGTAAAACCCAAACTAGTTAAATTAAAAAACATATAAGCCATTATTAAAAAAAATTAAAATAAGAAATACAAAATCTGTGGAAATAAATTGGAAATTTTTTTAAGAATAATTTACCTTTCATTTGTCAAGATGTAACCTAAAATGGTGGCAGTATTTTGCCAAAGAACAAGGAATTTGATGCCTGCGCTTTAGGCATAAATTGACCTTAAGTAAAAGGATGCCATAACCTTGCTTTATGGATATAAAATGCCAAATTTTTGAGGAATAGTTGACCTTTTATTTGGTTAAAAGTAACCTTAAATGTAGGCAGAATTTTGCCACAGACTAAGGAATATGCTGCCATGCTTTTAAATCAAAAATGGCCTTAGATTTAGGATGTTATGACCTTTTTTTGTGGACATTAATTGTCATCTTTTTGAGCTTTTTTTGACCTGACATTTGGGAAATTAATTCCTAAAATTTGGGAAATTATTGCCTTATGCCAAGGCCAAACTTACCTAAAAGCTTAAGGTCATCAGTAACCTTAAAGTAAGGTTATAATGTCTTTGGCGCCTTTTTAAGGCCAAATTGCCATGAATTTTAGGTTATTTTCGGTGGTTTTAGGCTATTTATTTTTTTGGGTGAACCCAACTCGGACTTTCAGCAAAATCAAATACGCTTTTAAAGAAATTGTCCGCCATATTGGATTCGCCATTTTGTTTTTCTAAATTTTGACATCAAATTCATAATCAGTGACATAGAAAACCGCCTAATACGGACTTTTACCCAAATTTTTCGGCTTTTGGCCAGCTTTTTGGGATTTGGGACCACAGAATAAAGGTCAAAATGGTCTAATTTTTTTTCTTCTGCCACATTAACTAATGGCTCTTTCGTAGCACTTTATTTAGTGGCAAAGTTGGTAGCAAACGTATTGCTGGTTCCAAGATAAAGCCAACCAAAAAGCGATAGGCACGTGACCAAAAATGGAAGTACTTTTTTCGGGGACCGTTATCATTATAAGTTATATTATAAAAATTCCATGGTAATGATAACATTGAAATTTTTGCGTTTTTCTTCAATGATAATCATAATTTTTGATTAATTAAACTTAGACCATAATCATTATTTTTAGTCAAAAAAAAAATAAAACTCAAAAATAATGATTACACAGGGGAACAAAATGACAACTTTCTTATGTTTTATGATGGAAAATTCTGGTCGAGTTTTGTCCACTGATTACAAAACTGGTGTCGGTTTGGCTTCATCAGCTTTTGTTTTAAAGATATTGCGGAAAATGTGTTTTTTTTTTCATGTTTTTTGCTTTGAAAATACTATGGAAGAATGTACTGTATCAAAAATATCTGGGTTTATTTATCAATGCAGCCCAAAAAACTCTAGCGTGCAGCATCAGCAAGCCCGTAGGTGCCCAAATTGGTCTTTGAAGAGAGTCATGCTTAGTTTATTGCAAATTTTTCAAATTTGATCGTCATGTACAAGACAGAGCGGTGGTCGAATTTTTATTTCAACTAACCATATAGCCCAAAGACCCTTCTATTTTCATAAAGTTTGTTGCATTTATATCAGCTTGATGGACAAAGCTACTGGCGGTTAATCCCGAAAAAATATATAAAAATTTATGACATGCGAATTGTTTGATATCCTTATAACTCGACTATCGCTCATCCGATCTTTACCAAACCTTTGGCGGATCGCTTTATAATCTTGATAAAAACAATCTATTTTCAAAACTGTGGGAGATATGAGGCTTTTTCTAAATTGCAGGTGCGGGATGGGTCGAAAATAAACTAGATCTCCCTCAGTTTAGAAGATAGTCGATTCGTACCTTTTACACATATTGACTAATCAATATTATTTATCGATCCGTCAAAGGGTTGGTAAAGATCGGATGATCGATAGTCGAGTTATAAGGAAATTAAACAAATTCGCATATCATAAACTTTAATTCATTTTTTCGGGATTAACCGCCTGTAGCTTTGTCCATCAAGCTGATATAAACGCAACAAAATTTATGAAAAAAAGGGTCTTTGGGCTATATGCTAAGGTGGTTGAAATAAAAATTCGACCACCGCTCTGTCTTGTACTTCTTCTTCTTATTTGGCCCGACATTTCTATCACAACCGTTTGACTGTCTCGGCCGCTCCTCCTCAATGTCTTTCAGCACCTGTTTTTCCCATCTAAGTAGCTGTCGTCCTACACTTCTTTCTTTCCCTAATTCGTTCGCCTTCCGCCTGTACACTTTTTTATTGGGGCTTCTTTATCCATACGAGTAACATGCCCAAGCCAGCGCAGCCGCTGTTGTTTCATGCGCTTGACTAGATCAGTGTCCCCATAGAGCTCATACAGTTCGTGGTTCATACGGGTGCAGAACTCATCGCCAACTTTTACAGGTCCATAAACCATCCGAAGGACTTTTCTATCGAACACGCCGACCCTCATCCACTGATGTTAATGTCTATGCTTCTGCGCCGTATTCCAGGACTGGGATTATAAGCGACTTGTATAGCGCAATTTTCGTTTTTCGAGAGAGGGCTCTGCTCTTGAACTCCTTACTAAGCCCGTAGTAACATCGGTTTGAAAGAGCTATTCTTCTTCGAATCTCCAGACTGATGTTGTTGTCGCTGGTAATCATCGTTCCGAGGTAGACAAAGTCCTCTACAACGTTAAAGTTGTACTCTCCCATTGCAACAGATTGTCCAAGACGCATAGGCTCATTGCGCGCTGGGACTATGAACTTCGTCTTTTCCTCATTTACCGCTAGGCCCATGAGTTTTGACGGCCTCTCAATCTCCGAAAACGATTTGCTTACCGCCCGTTCGCATTTGCCGATAATGTCAAAGTCATCGGCATATGCAAGTAGCATTACATCTTTATATAAGATGGTGCCCGATCTGTTAGCATTTGGGCACTGGCGCAGTGTATACTCCATCAGCAGATTAAAGAAGTTACACGATAAGGTGTGTCCCTGCCTAAGACCTCTTCTGGTATCGAAGGGCTCGGGGAGGTTCTTTTCATTTTGACGGAGCTTCGTGTGCTTCTCAACGTCATAGTGCAAAATCGAACGTACTTTGCTTTGCAAAAGTAGACAGGGCTTCAAAGAACTTTGACCTTATCGGTGTGTCGCTTTCTCCAGTATTTGTCTCAATGTGAATATTTGGTCTATGGTGGATTTACCAGGTCTAAAGCCACACTGATAATGCTCGATCAGTTCGCGCATTCTCGGTTTTAGACGTTCACATAAGATACATGACAGAACCTTATATGCAATGGGTAGGAGACTGATCCCGCGGTAATTGGCGCAGATTGCAGGGTCTCCTTTTTTAAGTATTGGGCAGAGAACACTTAGACTCCAATCATATTCTGCATAGGAGTTGGTGCATGCACCTTACCAGCTCCTCGCCGCCAGCCTTGAACAATTCAACGGGCAGCTCATCGGCTCCAGCTGATTTGTTATTTTTTAGAGTTTTTATGGCTAACCAAACTTCGTTATGGTCCGGTGGGTCTATTTCTATATCATCGATTGGTGGTTCCACTACTTCTCCAGAGACGTCATTGTGTAAGTCATCGCCTCCCAGCAGGTTGGAGAAATAGTTTCTCTACTTTTGGATCTGTGACAAGATTTCCGGCTTCGTCCTTACATAAAGAGGCTCCAGGCTTAAAACCTTCGGCTAGTCGCCGAACTTTTTGGTAGAATTTTCGAGTCTCACTCATGCCGAACATTCTTTCGACTTCCTCACGTACACGCCTTTCCTGCTCATTCTTTTTCCTTCTGAAAAGGCGCTTCTCCTCTCTCCTTTTCTTCCGATATCGCTCCTTGACAGCTCGCGTTGCTCCCGTCTGCTGAGTTCTCCTGTAGGCAGCGTCTTTCATCATCATCGTACCATGACTGTTTTCGGGAGTGCTCGGCATTTCCGAGAGTCTCCTTGGCAGCCGTACTCATGGAGTGTGAAATATGTTTCCACAGCTCACTTATACCTGTAGGGAAAGTTGAAATTTCCTTGAGCAAATGGGTGAGCTCTGCTGTAAAGGCTTCGGAGGTCCGTTGTGATTGCTGCTTCTCGACGTTCAGCTTTCGACGTGTACTAGAGCGTGCGGCATGTGCCACACTGAGCCGCGTGCGTACTTTGGCTGCAACAAAGTAGTGCTCCGAGTCTATATTGGCTCCTCGGAAATAACGTACGTCTAGCACACTCGATGAATGCCGTCCGTCTATCACGTTATCAATTTGTTTTTCCGTTTTATTTTTCAGGTCGCCATGTGGTTGTCGCGGTGTTTAAATCTTGTGCTTCTAACGATCATATACCTGCCCGTAGCAAAATCTCTTAACCTCTCTCCATTACTGGAGGTTTTATCGTGCAGGCTAACTCGGCCGATTGTCGGACTAAAAACAGCTTCTCTCCCGATTTTTGCGTTAAAATCGCCTCGAACGATCTTAATATCGTGATCAGGGCAGCGCTGGTATGTACGTTCCATATAAAAATATTTTGCCTTAAGTCTGAACAATCCAAATAATGGCTCTCCTACGAGTTTCACTCTGGAATGTAAATGACATTCCTCGCCACAAAGTGGAGTTATCATAATTTATCCAGGTCAATGAAATCGACATAGTGCTTCTTGCAACAACTCACTTGACGGACCGATACAATTTTCAATTACCTGGGTATGCATTTTACGGCACAAACCACCCAGATGGCAAAGCCCATGATGGCACTGGCATCCTCGTCAGAGCCGCATCAAGCATTGTTCACTAGAGCGTGCGGTTTTTTGGAAAACTACCTACAAGCCACTTCGATATGTGTAGAGTTTAAACGAGGCAATATCACTTTGTCCGCGGTTTACTGTCCCCCACGTTTCGCAATATCAGAAAAACAATACCTAGATTTCTTTAATACACTTGGTCAACAATTTTTGGCTGCGGGTGACTATAATTCGAAACATCGCCACTGGGGCTCCAGACTGACTAATCCCAAATGGAAGCAACTTTACAGCGTACTCACGCGCGCATCAAACAAACTCGACTATGTATCTCCGGGAAGGCCTACATACTGGCGGGCAGATCCAAAGAAATTACCCGATCTTATAGACTTTGCTATTACAAGAAAAGTTTCACAAAACTTGGAAACTGCAGAAGCCTTGCTGACTTGTCGTCAGACCATTCTCCAATAATATTCACCATTCTGGAGTGCCCTCATGTAAGAGAATATCCTCGGAGACTGACATCACACAAGACAAACTGGCTCAAATACAAAAAAAGTATCAGCAGCCACTTCGAGCTGTGCCCAACCATAAACAGCGAAGAAGATATTGACAATTCAGTTCAAGCCCTCACCTCTATCATTACTGCCGCTGCTCATCGACAAAAACAGCACCTCAGCAAGATCGTAGATTAACAAACAGTTACATAGTCAGGAGAATGGCAAATCTTTTGATCGCCTGCCGCTAAAAATCGTCTGAGACTTGCAGAACGCGTACTTCGCAAAGCACTCGAAGCCGAAGAGCAGCTAGCACATAGCCGTTATAACGAAAAATAAAAAATTAAAAAAAAAATTGTGTGGCAGCTGCAAGAAGCGAACATCCGAATTTCGCGGTTCCGGCATATGTAGCTGCACACTAAAAGAAATATCTGTGCTAAGTTTCAGCTCGATATCTTCAAAACTGATGGACTAGTTTGCGTAGAAACAGATAGACGGACGGACGGACAAAGCTCAATCCACTCAGATCTTCATGATCGGACCAAACTTTTTATACCCTTGCAGAGGGAATTATAAAATTGTCCGGATGTTTGTAACGCATTGAAGGAAGCATCTCCGACCACATGAAGTAAATGGATGATTCCATGTTGCAAAATAGAGTAAACGTATTTCAGCATTTTGTCGAAATATGCTTAATTCGCGGAAAATAATTTTTTGAAAATTTAGCTTTTTAAAATTTAAAATTATTTTGAATTGCTTGCTACCCAAAGCCATTGCTAATAAAAATATAAAAAAAGTCGCGTTAATTTACTTCTGATCCCATACATTAAAATTCCATTCACTTAAAAATTATTTAAATCCTTTTTGGTAACCAAATCGCGAAAATTAGATCGAAAGAATTTATTGCCGTGGAAGGGTATTTTTTTTCTTCCTTTTTTTTCTCATACCCATATATATTCTTGATCAGCACGACGAGCTGAGTTGATTTAGCCCTGTCCGTCCGTCCCTCTGTCTGTTTCTATGTTATCTCCTCCGTCAGTTTGAAAGCTGTATTCACCAAACTTTGCACGAAGTCTTTTGGTACATATACTCTGCACATTTGTCGGAACCGGCCGGATCGGATGACCATTGCATATAGCTGTCATAGGAACGATCGGTCAAAAACTAGTTTTAGGGAGAAAAACTTTTTTGTTTTTAATGGAAACGCCTCCAAACTTTGTATTTCTTAGTTTATTATGCTTGTCCATGACTCCACCAAATTTGGTCGAAATCGGACATCTAAGTATATAGTATAGCTGTCATAGAAAAGTATAGTCTGAAAAGTAGTCTTAGTTACAAAAACTTTTTTGTTTTCAATGGAAATCAGAGTTGTAAAAAATTTAAATCATTATACTCTGTACCAAAGGTACATAGAGTATAATAAGTTTGTGCAAAAGGATGTAACAGCCAGAAGGAAGCATCTCCGACCCCATAAAGTATATGTATTCTTGATCAGCATCAACAGCCGAGTCAATATAGCCATGTCCGTCTGTCCGTTTGTCAGTCCGTATGAACGCACAGATCTCAGAGATGGAAAGAGATAGAGGTTTGACATGTATGGGACTTATGCTTCCTCCCGCCCCCGCTATTTGCGAATAACGTTATATCTCCCACAGTTTTATAGATAAAAGGTTTGAACCTTCTAGACATATTTTCTAATACAAATTTTTGTTCGATTTGCCAAAGGAATGGTAAAGATCGGATGAACGGTAGTAAAGATATGAGCAAACGAAAATTCAATATATCTGGGCTGCTCCTGCAGCAGCAAAACACATACATATGTATGTAGATGTATGTATATACTAGGAACGACTACACAGCAAAGTGATAACCAACAATATTTAGGACAAATTTTTATTTAACGATTCATATTGGATAGTTGTGGGTGTGATGAACCCGCCCCGCAAAAAATTCCACCTTTTAAATGAATTAAACCTGACAGCTATGGCTAGCTCATTAGATCCAATTGGATTCTTGCAGCTAACTGGGACGCTCTCATTTTCCCCCTTCCCTTTCCCACATACACAATATTGAGAGAGAAAAATTAGAGATGGTCGCGGGTCAAATATATCGCCCGATACCCATCTGACTACTAAGACGAGGATTGTTTAAATTGCAAATAATATAAAAATATCACAATGATGTTAAGTCATTCTGGTCACTCCGGAGTCCCGCGTAGTTTTCGATGTACGCCCATCTCTAGCTCTGGCCAATGCAAAGGATTTTTTTTGTCTGCGGCGCGCGCCAATCCTCTCTCTCTCCCTTTCTCTCCTAATTATACTCAGTACCAAATGTACATAGAGTATAATAAGTTTGTGCAAAAGTATGTAACAGCACCTTAAATGATAAGTATTTAAGCAACTCAAGTCGAATCAAAGGTCTTTATTCATATATCGACCCCATTGCTATTGCAATCGCCTCCTCGTGGTGTTCCCTGGATACCGATTTTATATAATATAATCGGGAGCAAATGCGAGCACCGACCCCAACTGGTACAGAGCATAATATAGTCGGGCTTGACCGACTTTCTTCCTTGTTTTATCTTTTAATTCTTTAAAATTTTTTACTTCGTGATTGCACTCAATTTACTTTAAATCATTAAGATTTTAAATCTGTTTGAAATCATTGATGAATGCTCTATGGTGATTTAAAATTCTTTTGGAGCAATCAAAAAGAATTATACTTTGATTGCAATTACTTGATTTAAATCTAAAAGATTTTAATCATTAAATTAAATCACGAAAATGCAATCATTTTGATTTACATGTCAAATTTTATTTAAATCTTGTGAATGAAATGTTATCTGATTGAAATCACAAAATGAATTAAATCTGGTATTGATTTAATAGAAAATTATTTAAATCCAGCCTGTAAATTTTTTTATAAACAAATTAAATTTAAAATAATTTATGCAATAAAATCTATTAAAAAGCTATTATATTGATTCTTGAAGCTATTATATTGATGTCGGAGAGCACCAGGAATTGGTAGTTGATTTGCAACTGTTATTAAGTCGCGAAAAAATACCAAAGAGGATACAAATTATTAATTATAATTATACTGTCAATCATGTTGAAACTCATGCCAGTATCAATGCATAAGTGCAATTCACTATAAATAGATTTCCATGGTAATAAACCCGCTAAAGCCTAGTAAGATGAACGCAAAAAAGCGCTCGCAAACAAATGTACCAACGTTTATGAAATAAAAACAAATAAATAATGAAAATGAGTAACATTTATTATTGATCTGCACCGGGTGCTTTGTTTTGGAGCCAATTAAAACTGTTGGCGTTCATTTTAAAGTTTTGAATGAACACTTCTGTGACTCGAACTATTGGTGAAATCACATTAGATCTTACAATCTCTCTTAGGTAAGTCGATATACTCATATCGTTAGCAAATCTTTCAAATATGCCAACTGAGACGCTAGCGTCTGCTTCTTGTATGCTCTGCCTTCCTCATCCAAGGCAATTTGTGCGGCATAAATGAAAACTTGAGTTTCCAGATGCAAAATCTGTAATATAGGGGGACAACTGCCTCCTGGCTTCGCCATTGGACCTTACTGATCTCCATTTCATAAACTAATTTTTTTATTGTTGCGACTTGAAATCCTCATTAAATTGTTTGTAAGCCAAGGTTGTGGTAAAAGGCAAAAACTTTCATCGCGGTTTAAAATTTTCTTAAACCATGGCTGTGTATTTAAGTGTTGTCATTTGTGGCCTTCAAAAGCAGTTTCATGAGTATGTAGCGGTCTTATTACCATGGAGATCTATTTACTGTGAACAGGCGCGGATCTAGGATTCGCCTTTATTTATTTATTTATTTATTGTTGTATTACGAACAAATAAGAAATAGAGAATTTCTTGCTTGGATCAAAATTGTTCGATGTCAAATGTACTGTAAGAATGCAAATTCTTAATCCTAAAGCGAATTTCTAGATCCAATATTTAACTTTTGATTCCGAATTTTTTGCTTCATGAGCTTTCAACTCTATTTTATTTAACTTTCCTTGCGTTCTTCATTCAAATACTTATACTCGCTTACTAATTCCGGAATAAGAGCTAATTAAGCACGATTAAGAGAACTTCTTATTAGGTGCGATTGCACTCAAATTATTCCTTAGTGGATAAGACTTCGTGCACATTTCTTTAAACTTTTTATGCGATCATATGTACTTGATCCTGCCCAGACCATTGTCTGCAAAATTCGGTAAAAATAATGGAATTTCTTCGAATTTATGTCCTTATTGCCTCAAGTGTAGCTTTGGTTATTTTTTAACCCTTGAGTTTTCGCCGTTCTTGTGCCACAAAACTATTTCTGGTTTTAGCTCGGTTTGTCTGCAATTGTTTCCGTCGTTCTCATAAATTTTGGCACCTTTCACAATTCTTAAACTGTGTTCAAATCTGTAGATTCTGAATATTTAAAAATTGTCCACTGAATCTCAATCTTAGAAAAGAAATAATGAAATCCAATAAATGGTAGTAAATTGTGCACTGTAGAAAAGTTCAGTATGGCATTTGGAGCTTGTGCAATGTACATACCTACGTAAATCGAAAGTGTACATTTTACAAGCTTACAGCCAAAAAGACCCATATTTTCTAGAAATATTTTAGTGTAGTTTGTAATGCTGAGCTCGAAAATCGATTTCAAAAAATTGATCTGTGGAGTTTGTTGAAATGAAGAATTTTTAATTTGTTTACAAGTCGAAAACTAGAAGATGAAAAACGCGGTCCCCAGTTGAGCTACGGAAATGTTGAATTGGGGAAATTTTTATTTTTTTGTAAACAGTTCAGTAGAAATGGTTTGTTTTATTCTTTTTGTTGAAAATATTTGAAAAATTTATTTTTTGGTAAAAATAGTAATAATCTATTTTCAAAATTTAATGAAAATTTGATCTAAAATAAAAAACATTTTTTTGTCTTCTTTACCTAAAATTCACATTTCTCTTATGAAAATAAAGTATGTATTGGTGAAGGAAATCTATGGCTTAATACCGAAGCTGGGAACAATTGAGTCCATTGACAATTAGGTATTTGGGAGATTTTTTAGAAAACCATTTTTAGTTGCGTCGACTTTGCTTGATTATTTTCTCTGACCTGACTCTATTTTTATATTGACAAAAAGAAAATGAATAATAGTTTTGTATTCTTAAATATTTTTCCTAGGCGTGTAAAACATTTATTCGGACGTTTCGAGGAAAAATCTATTTTTCTAAATAATTTTTGCTTGTTATGTTCAAACTACTAAGCCGATTTATTAACAATATTAAGCGCTATTATTGAAAATTCAATAAACTTTCGATTCATATCTTGCTTAATGGCATTTCACGTTTTGAAATTGAGAAAATTATAAAAATGTAAGTGTTCCTACCGAACCTAATCCACATTTAAAAAAAGCTCGCAGAGATATTTTTTTTTGAGTTCAGAATCTAAAAATGGATTAGAAAATTTATAGCAGAATTGGATATTTTTTTTATTTTTGTCAAAGTGAATGCAAAGCAGGCTCAAGGTATTTTTCAAGTATTTTTGTAAACTATAGGGTAATTGTTTAGCTATTATCTTTTTGGCGCACGTTTCGTGTTTTGTTTCACTGTCAAACATCTTCAGTTTGGTCTATAATTTAACCATGAATCGTCTTACAAACGAACAACGCTTGCAAATTATTGAATTTTATTATCAAAATGCGTTCATCGCGCGGTTCTCCCATTTTATTTTTGGCTCATTTTTGGCTCAATGGGTACGTAAATAAGCAGAATTGTCGATTTTGGAGTGAATATCAGCCAGAAGCATTGCAAGAGCTACCAATGCATCCAGAAAAAGTCACAGATTGGTGCGGTTTATGGGCTGGTGGCATCATTGGACCGTACTTCTTCTAAGATGATGCGAGTCGAAACGTAACTGTGAATGGAGAGCGCTACAGTGAGATGATGGCCGGAGTGGCTCAGCGGTTAGTGTGCGCGACTGCTGAGCATGAGGTCGTGGGTTCGATCCCGCCTCGGAACATCTAATGAAAAGTTTTTTTCTTTGAAAAAACTTTACACCCGGCAACACCTCTTGCTGTTGGCGCCAGCACTGCAGTAGTTAGCCATGAAAAGCTTCTCAAAAGCTGCCGTTCGGATTCGGCGTTAAACTGTAGGTCCCTTTCTCTTGTGCTAAAATTAGAAGCGCACAAGCCAAGAGATTGAGAAGAGGCTCGGCTTTGGCCCCTTGGGGCTGTGTCATCTTGACAAGCCGATTTTACTTTTACTTTTACTTACAGTGAGATGATATCCAACTTTTTTTTGGCCAAAATGCAAGAGCTTGACTTGCATGACATACGGTTTCAACAAGACGGTGCCACAAGCCGCACAGCACGCGCAACAATGGACTTATTGAGAGGCGAGTCCGGTGAACATTTTATTTTACGTTCGGGACCGGTCAATTGGCCGCCTAGATCGTGCGATTTAATTTAATTTAGACTATTTTTTGTGGGGCTATGTTAAAGCTCATGTCTATACAGACAAGCCCGCTTCAATTGACGCATTGAAAGACAACATAGAAGCATTTATTCGTGAGATACCGGCCGAAATGTTGCAAAGAGTATGCCAAAATTGGACTAAGCGGATGGACCATTTGAAGCGCAGTCACGGTCAACATTTGCATGTTCCCCCTTTGCCCATTCCCTTTTTTCCAAACATATAAAGGAGGAATTTTCAACTTAAATAGCATTTTGTCACCAATTCTCTTGGTTCTTGCAAAAGTAAGTAAGTAGTTCGGTAATCAAATTGGCAAGTCGAAGCTGATAACATACTTAACTTTATCAATATATCGTAAGCGTTAAGGTAGGAATTTATAAGAAAGCACCTTCGCGCATAATATTGCAGAGAGAATAAAGAGAAGAGAGAATAAGATTTAATTTGAATTTCCAACACTATTTTGAACAATCGTTCATAATATTTCAACACTTATTTCAAAGTTCTTCGTTTCGTAAGTGCATTTCACCGCTGATAGCTTTATGCAAAAGTCGAAGTCACATTTATTGTGCTTTGCATATATTTGGTGAGCTACGATAATTGGGCTCTGGGGGGGGCTTCAGCCCCCATAGCCCCCCTAAATCCGCTACTGACTGTGAATTGCTGGCTGGCTTGATATTCCACCTAATCGGGAGTAAAGTTAGTCTTGCATTATTACTAATTTGTATCCTCTTTGGTATCTCTTAGTGATTTTATGATTTGCCAGTCTCTGTTAAATGGCTTGACACATCTTTTATGCAGAACCTATGTTCTTCATCATTGATCATCCATGGTATTAATCGCGGCTTAGTATTGGAATAACCAAGTCTGGGTAGTTATGTGAGTTCATTTTTGGTCTTGAAAACCAATTTCTTAAGTATTTAGCGGTTTTATTACCGTGGAAATCTAGTTATAGTGAATTGCACTTATGCATTGATACTGGCATGATTTTCAACATGATTGACAGTAATATAATTATAATTAATAATTTGTATCCTCTTTCGTATTTTTTCGCGACTTAATAACAGTTACAAATCAACTACCAATTCCTGGTGCTTTCCGACATATGCGTTCCTTCAAGAATCAATATAATAGCTTTTTAATGGATTTTATTGCATAATTTATTTTAAATTTAATTTGTTTATGAAAAAATTTACAGGCTGGATTTAAATAATTTTCTATTAAATCAATACCAGATTTAATTCGTTTTGTGAGATTTCAAAAGATTTAAATAAAATTTGACATGTAAATCAAAATGATTGCATTTTCTTGATTTAATTCCATGACTTCAAATCTTTAAGATTTAAATTAAATGAATGGCATTGAATAAAAAATGACTATCGGCAAATTAATAAAAAACTCTTGTCAGATAAATTTCCACTCCCTAGAATTGATGATATTCTAGATCAACTAGGTCGAGCAAAGTATTTTTCATGCCTTGACTTAATGTCAAGTTTTCATCAAATTGAACTTGAAGAAAGCTCAAGAAATATAACGTCTTTTTCAACAAGCAATGGCTCATACCGCTTTACGCGATTACCTTTTGGTTTGAAAATAGTGCCAAATTCATTTCAGAGAATGATGACTATTGCATTCTCTGGACTTGAACCTTCTCAAGCATTCCTGTACATGGATGATTTAATAGTTAAAGGTTGTTCCGAAAAGCATATGCTCAAAAATTTAACAGATGTTTTTGACAAATGTAGGAAATACAATCTTAAATTGCATCCTCAAAAATGCTCATTTTTTATGCATTCGAAGTCATACGAAATGACTCAAAACCATAGTGAACTACAACTTCCAATAGCTTAAGCATCACGTGCGAAAGCAATAAAAGTACAACGGAACAAGAATTAGCAGCAATACACTGGGCAATTACCCATTTTCGACCATATATTTATGGCAAACACTTTACAGTCAGAACAGACCACAGACCATTAACATATCTGTTTTCAATGATCAATCCTAGTTCAAAATTAACACGCATGAGGCTCGAATTAGAAGAATACGAATTCAGAGTCGAGTATCTGAAGGGAAAAGACAATTATGTAGCTGATGCGCTATCAAGAATAACCATCAAAGAACTGCAAGGCATTACCAGAAATATAACGAAAGTCACTACCCGATATCAAAGTAGACAAAAATCATGCGCAGGAGATAAAGAAATAGAATTGCCTAGGCAATCTATAGAAAATGCTTCAAAGCCCAAAGTATATGAAGTCATCAACAATGACGAGGTACGTAAGGCAGTGCCCTTGCAAGTAAAAAAAATGCTATGTTTTTTAACATGGAAAAAAATTACTGCAAGATATGATGTTAGCGATTTGTATATTAATGGAATTCTTGACTTAGGTCAGTTATTCCAAAGGCTTGAAATGCAAGCCGGTATGCACCAAATCAGCCAACTCAAAGTGGCACCGTGGGAAAATATCTTTGAACAAGTTTCAATTGATTATTTTAAACAAATGGGCAATAAAATATTGAATTCATTAAGAGTAGCGCTACTCAGCCCGGTGACCCTAATAGAAAAAGAAAAAGAAGCTATATTGTCTACATTTCATAATGATCCAATACCAGGAGGTCACACAGGAATAACAAAAATCTTGGCCAAGGTCAAAAGACATTATTTTTGCAAAGGTATGACTCGATTTATTACTGAGTACATACGTAAATGTCAAAAATCAAAAGTGACAGCACACACACAAACTCCATTAACAATAACGGAAATTCCAATCAATGCTTTTGATAGAGTACTAGTAGACACGATCGGTCCACTACCAAAATCAGAGCAAGGAAATGAATATGCAGTTACACTGATATGTGATTTAACAAAATATCTTGTTGCCATAACTATTCCAAACAAAAGTGCAAAAGTCGTAGCTAAAGCTATATTCGAAGATTTTATTCAGAAATACGGTCCAATGAAGACTTTCATTACGGACATGGGTACGGAATATTAAAACTCAGTTATAGAAGATTTGTGTAAGTACCTTGGTATTAAACTTCTACGGCACACCACCACCAGACTTCAGGAACTGTGGAACGAAGTCATAGAACGTTACTTCGTATATTGTTTTAATACAACCCCATCCACAACGCATGACTACTGCCCCTACGAATTGATTTTTAGTAAGAACCCTAATATTAACAAGGCATTTAATAGTATAGATGAGCATATTAAGCCTTTATATAATATTGATGATTACACTAAGGAATCAAAATATAGATTAGAGTTAGCATATAAGAGAGCAAGAATAATGCTTGAACAGAACAAGCAGAAAAATAAACTTATATATGTAACGTCCCTTCTGGTTTTGAGAAGGGCTACATCTTGGTTGTCGTGTTCTTCTGCTCTATATGGGGAATCACTTCATTTTTTCGTTAACGAGCGACCGCACAAGATGATTCGTGTTTCCCATGTCACCATAGACCACCCCACTGGTACGACTCCGTACAAGTGGGTCCGCTCCTTCTAATTCAACCGACCTTTCCCTTCCCTATTAGTGCCGGATGACTTTGGCACCAACTTGCGGAAAAGCCTCGTTGAATTAAAGGAGTGAAACGAATATGTGGGCGGTTATATTGCTGGCGGATTTGTCGGTTGGGACTCTCTGGCAGCAGCTAGCAAACAGCCTGTGGGGGAGTTCTTGACTCCTCCTATCCATCAAAACCCACAGATACATATTTAATAAGAATCCCTTAAAGCCTTTGTACACGAGCATAACATACGCGAACTTTACAAGCAGAAAAAAAATAATAGCGAAAGAATAGAAATGAGGGAACAGCATACCTTTGGGGTATTGGAAGACTCACACCAAATAAAACTAGCAATTAAGATGTTGTTGTAACTAGTATACTTCTATACCCACCCTACCTATGATTTTCCGATGGCATGATTTTACTGGAAAATCCCAAGACTATTTACAACTCCATATTTACCCTACCCTTACCTACCTGGTTTGAAAAGCTTAAAACTCCATTTTATTAGATTTATTTAACAAAAAAAATTCATAAAAATTCCTGCTAAATAATAATAATAAAACTTTCAACAAAAATGTTCTGTAAATTCTTCATGTTCTTCATATAACTTCCTTAACTACAATAAACAATTTCCAAACAATTCGAAATTTTAACATGGGAGAAAATATGTATAAAATATTTATAGAAAAATAGAAATTTAATTAAATATGAAATTAAATAAATATAATTTTTCATGTTTTCAATTTAAAATTTCAAATTGTGGATAGCATTGTATCAAGCATAAACAATTTGAGGGTGCTTCCTCTTCTGCAAAATTTATTGTAACAAAAAAATATCAAATCAAACCAAAGCACCGTTTGGATGGGAGGTTGTAACAAACAAAAAAATCAACCAATAGATAAGCTTAGCAAATGCTTAATACGGGATTATCTCAACAAGCTTTGGGCTTGGCTCGGTTCTCTTCAGCTTCTCTTTATGTTTTTACTGGACTTTGACACTTAGCCAAATTAATTATTGCACTATTCTTTCACAGCTGATCGCTGATTTTACTTGACGGCGTGAAATCATTTAAATAAAAACTTTTTGGTTTAGACTCACCCGTCATCAATTCCTCCGAAGGCCTTCGTAGTTACGATGATCGTTTTGCATGTTGATATAGTTGTTGTAACCTTTGCTTTGAAAAGAAAAGTTTATTTAACGACACACACCATTCTAGTCTTTAATTTGAGAATTTGTTGTATTCCATTGGGGGTTTTGGTTTCAGATTTGCTAACTCTTAATTAGTTTTTTTCACCATTTCTTTTCATTACTCATTTCATTACTTTTCATTAAAGTGTTTGACACTTTTAGGCTTGAATGATCACCAAAAAATTAGATCAAATATGTATAAAAAACCACATAAAAAAATTTTCAAATCATAGAAAAAATTTAGAAAGATTTTGCCACAAAAAAAAACTCAACAAAAATTATTACGATATTCATTACGATATTGGTGGGGCTTTCATAAGAACATTCTCTTTTGCACTGCACTTCTGTGTATGTAGGTGTATGTTTTTGTATGTGTGGTTTAATCTGCTTGTAGTCTTTTATGTGCGCATGCTCGAGGGATATTCCAATGATGAATAATGGATGCACCATGATGATTTTCACTCTCACAGAAGAAGAAGAGTATGAGCACAAATATTAGAGCTGCCGACAATGTGCAAGTTCTTCTTCTTCTTCTTCTTTGGCCATCACAACCGTTTTACGGTCTCGGCCGCTGCCACTAATGCCCGCCACTCGCCTCTGTCCCGAGCGACATTCCACCAGAAGGACACTCCCAGTTTCGCAATGTCTCCCTGCACCTGGTCACGCCATCTCCTCTTTGGTCGACCAGGCGGAGGAGTGCCTCCCAACTCTATCGCATGCCGATTGTACACACGCTTTGCTGGAGCGTTATCATCCATACGGGTAACATGTCCTATCCAGCGCAAACGCTGTTGTTTTATGCGCTTGACTAGGTCAGTGTCCCCATAGAGCTCATACAGTTCGCGATTCATTCGGATGCGAAATTCGCCGCCAACGTTTAGAGGTCCATAAATCCTCCGAAGAACTTTTCTCTCGAACACGCCAATTGCCGCCTCATCCTCTTTTGTCATTGTCCATGCTTCTGCGCCGTATAGCAGGACTGGGATGATAAGCGACTTGTATAGCGCAATTTTCGTTTTCCGAGAGAGGTCTCTGCTCTTGAACTCCTTATTGAGCCCGTAATAACATCGTTTTGCAAGCGTAGTTCTTCTTCGGATTTCCAGACTGGTGTTGTTGTCGCTGGTAATCGTCGTCCCGAGGTAGACAAATTCCTTAACAACCTGGAAACTGTAGTCTCCCATTGCAACAGATTGTCCAAGCGTAGACTCACTGCGCGTTGATTGTAGGTACTTCGTCTTATCCTCATTTACCGCTAAGCCCATAAGTTTTGACTGCTTCTCTATCTCTGAGAACGCCTTTTTTTACCACAGATTCGCTTTTGCCGATGATGTCAATATCATCGGCATATGCAAGTAGCATGTTATCTCTGGTAAAGATGGTGCCCGTTCTGTTTGCATTTGGGCACTGGCGCAGTATGTACTCCATCAGTAGATTAAAGAAGTCGCACGATAAGGTATCACCCTGCCTAAAACCTCTTTTGGTATCGAAAGGCTCGGAGCGGTCTTTACCTATTTTGACGGAGCTTTGTGTGCTTCTCAACGTCATCATGCAAAGTCGAACGTACTTTGCTGGAATACCAAAGGTAAACAGGGCTTCAAAGAACTTTGACCTTATCGGCGTGTCAAAGGCGGCTTTGTAGTCAACAAAAAGGTGGTGGGTGTCGATACATCTCTCTTGGGTCTTCTCCAGGATTTGTCGCAATGTGAATATCTGGTCCGTGGTGGACTTGCCAGGTCTAAAGCCACACTGATAAGGTTCAATCAGTTCACTTATTCTCGGCTTTAAACGTTCACATAGGATGCATGATAGAACCTTATATGCGATGGGAAGGAGACTGATCCCGCGGTAATTGGCGCAAACCGCAGGGTCTCCTTTTTTAAATATTGGACAGAGTACACTTAGGTTCCAATCTTCGGGCATGCTTTCTTCGGACCATACTCTGCATAGGAGTTGGTGCATGCACCTTACCAGCTCCTCACCGCCAGCCTTGAACAATTCAGCAGGCAGCTCATCAGCGCCAGCAGATTTGTTATTTTTTAGCCTTTTTATGGCTAACAAGATTTCATTATGGTCCGGCGGATCTATCTCTATGTTATCGATTGGTGGTGTCGCTACTTCCCCAGAGGCGGCATTGTGTTCGTCATCACCTCCCAGCAGGTTAGAGAAATAGCTTCTCCATTTGTCTAGTGCCACTTCCGGATTTCTGACCAGATTTCCGTGCTCGTCCTTCAAAAGTGTGACTCTGGGCTTAAAACCTTCGGTTAGTTGCCTAATCTTGTGGTAGAATTTTCGAGTCTCACTCCTTCCGAACAGCACTTCGACTTCCTCCCTCATGCGCTTTTCCTGCTCATTTTTCTTCCTTCTGAAAAGGCGCTTCTCCTCTCTCCTTTTCTCCCGGTATCTCTCATTAACAGCCCGCGTTGCTCCCGACTGCAGAGTTCTCCTGTAGGCAGCGTCTTTCTCTGCAGTAGCGCGGCGGCACTCATCATCGTACGATGACCGTTTTCGAGAGTTTTCGGCGAATCCGAGATTGCAGCTGTACTCATAGAGTGTGAAATATGCTTCCACTGTTCGTCAACACCAGGAGGGCCAGGTGGGGTTTCCCTGAGCAGCTGGGTGAGTTTTGCTGAGTAGGCTTGGGATGTCCGTTGCGATTGCAGCTTCTCAACGTTCAGCTTTCGTCGTGTATTAGACTGTGCGGCATGAGCCACACTGAGCCGTGTGCGTACTTTGGCTGCAACAAGGTAGTGATCCGAGTCAATATTGGCTCCTCGGCGCACACGTACGTCTAGAACACTCGAAGAGTGCCGTCCGTCTATCGCAAAGTGATCAATCTGGTTTCGTATTGATTGACCAGGGGACGTCCAGGTCGCCTTGTGGTCGTTGCGGTGTTCAAATCTGGTGCTACTAATGACCATGTTCCGGCCCGAAGCGAAGTCTATTAGCCTCTTACCATTTCCGTTGGAATCATCGTGTAGGCTAAATCGGCCGATAGTCGGGCGATAAACTTCTTCTCTCCCGATTTGTGCGTTAAAATCGCCTAGCACGATCTTGATGTCGTGATCGGGGCAGCGCTCATATAGGTCTTCTAGGCGCTCATAGAATTCGTCTTTTTCCGTATCGTTCTTTTCTTCTGTCGGGGCGTGCGCACAGATAAGACTAATATTAAAATACTTTGCCTTAAGTCTGAGTGCGGCAAGTCGCTTGTCAACTGGTGTAAAGCTGATGACAGAGCGGCACAGTCTTTTGTTGACTGCAAAGCCGCAACCAAACTCGTGCTTCGAATCATGTCCACTGTAGTAGATCTCCCATGGGGCGTTGGTTTCGGATGTTATCCTCCTACACCCCTGACCAGTCCATCTTATTTCCTGAAGTGCGGTAATGTCCGCCGAATGTTCCTCGAGGACATCCACCAGCTTGAAATCCGCGCGCTCTCTATTGAGGGTGCGTACATTCCAGGTGCATATCCTCAAATCGTGGTCCTTAAAACGTTTGCGTGGGTCGTCGTCGGGGGGGGTCCGTATCCGAGGCATTGTGTTAGTTTTCATTGGCGGGTGGTGGTACGCCTATCGGGTGCCAAGCCCGATGCGACGCCCCCTGTTTGACCCCAGGGAGAGGGCGCCGCTCACGTTAGCCAGCAGCTTTGCGGATGCATTGCTCTGTTACCAGGGGTTACCACGGGGAGGTGTGAGTCGACTTGGGACGCAGTAAGCCAGGATCGCGCTGGGTTTTCCATGTTAAACCGATCAGCAACTTTACCTCACTACATACGCCCCCTTAACCACAGAATGTGCAAGTTATCACGTTGAATTCTATGAGTAGGCCCAGCGCTCGACCGGCTTCGCATAAATTCCAGAAACAGACCAGCACAGTCGAGTCGGAGTTTAGGCGATACCGTTGCAGCTTCAGTCCAAAAAATGCAACAAAAGCTGGCGCCAGTCGTCGCAGCTGCGCTAAGAATTCTAGGAATTTGCCAAAAATCTTCTGCGCGAATTCCTAGAAAATGTCGCCGTTGCAGCTGCAGCTAAGGATTCTAGGAATTCACCAAAAATCTGCTACGCAAATTCTTAGAAAAGGCCGCTGCCGCTGTCGTTGTCGCAGTCAACGAGCTTTCCTGCATAGGTTAACTTTAGACTTAAGTTTAGTTTAAAATCTGGAGCTCAACCGCACAGACGTGCAACGAACATTTAAATAAATAAAAAAAGGAACAAATGAACTTGTTTACTGGCGCCCAAACGGAAAAAACCCATAATTTTACAAATTCGTCGAGCCAACGCCGCGATTGAAAATTAAAATTAAAAACTTTCAAAATTTATATAAATTAAATCGCCAAGCCAACTTCGCGATAATTAAAATATCGAAAAATTCCGAAAATTATTTTGTCCGGCCAACGCCGCGTCTGTGAAAAATTTCGAAGTTAAACCCTTACGAAGCTGTGAAGTAAAGACAAGCCGCTAAAACAGTCACATTGGAAAGACAAAATTTAAAAGTGTAAAAGAAAAGTAAAAACGCCAAAAAATTATACCCCAGCACCTGTGTGTTGAGTGAGTAATAGCCTATTTCCACTATGATCACATATTTCGATATATACATATTTTTTTTCTGAGCGTTTCCATATGATATGTACATATTTTACAGATTCGTAAACATGTGAATGGCAGCTGACAATTCAAATTTGAGTTATTATGCACTACATCTTTGCACTAAGTTCTATGGAGCTCAAAAAATATATGCAGTTGCATTTGGTATGAGACTTTATTTTATAATTATTGCTTAAGTACTTTCTCAAACAAAAGTGACAACAAATTACAAGTTTGATTTGTGTTTGCCAAATAAAATTAAAGAAAAAATTCCTAAAGACTCAACATCAAATAAAATAAAACAATATACTAGCTTCTATGCTTTTCTTAACATTTTCTTATATAGTTTGAACATATTAGAATAAAATTCTATCGTGGCATTCTCTATGCGCTCCTTAACCTCCAAGCGAGCAGTTGCTTGTCGGTCAAGTACCTCCATCTACTCTGTTGTGGCAGCCACCATAGCCTTTACAAACGGTGTCATCACGGCCTGGTCCAGTTTGCGTTTCTACAGGCAAACTGAATTCCCATGTGAGGCCAGTAAGCCACACGAGTCACTTTACCTCAACACACTGTTTGAGAAAGAGGATGATGTCTGCGCTGACTTTACGGCTCAATAATTATAAAAAAGCAACAAAAAAAACAAATTTTTTTTTTTAAAAAAAAAAAAATTTTTCCCTAACCTTTTTTTTTTTTTTTATTTTTGTTTTAAATATATATTTTTTTTTGCCCCCCCCTCCCCCCAAAAAAATTATCCCCCAACCCCCCAAAAAAAAAATTTGGTCCCCAAAAAAAACTCTTCCCCCACAAAAAAAAGAAAATATTTTTAGGGTGTCCCCCCAAACCACAAATAACTTTCTGGGCCCATTTAAAAAAAAAATTTTTTAATATAAAAAAAATTTTTAAAAAAACCCTTTTTTTCGAGGAGATATTATTTTATATCCCCTTTGCCTATTTAATTAATAGTTTTTAAATAAAAGAGGCCGATCAAAATTATGTGTGCTTTAATTGGCGGATCAAGTTGCGGGAGTGTGTGGGTGTCAGTGATGACACCTTGATCGTTACAATATATCGCTAGTTAACAGAGATTAGTGATGATCGTTACTCGTGATTAACAATGCAAATATTTACTTCAAGTTAACAAAATTCAATGTGATTTTACGTTATGACAATATGATTGAGTATGAAATTAATTATGGCAAATTAGATAGCGTTCTGCTGCGAACATGCTCCCCCCCCGTTGGAAGTCGCAGGCTTTCAACCGATGTGGTCTTGACAGGCAGAACAGCTATTTTTGAAACAGCCCGTTTCACCAAGCCGCTCTGCGTTCGAACGATGACAACTCGCACGACACCGTCTTCTCCAGCAATTGTTGTGTCGATTCGTCCGAGCGACCATTTAAGGGGAGCCAGGTTGTCATCCTTCAAAAGCACCATGTCGCCTTGCTGAAGATTGGGGTGAGATGAACGCCATTTTACACGCTCCTGCAGTGACGAAAGATAGCTCGTGGACCAGCTCTTCCAGAAGGCTTGCTGTAAGTGGCAAATGCGCTGCCAGCGGCTGAGGCGGCCTATGCTGAGGTGTGTCACATCAGGCTCGTCGATGGTGGCGTTAGATTTTCCCCAAAGAAAGTGGCCAGGCGTGAGTACTTGCAGGTCATCTGGGTTCTCTGTAATGGGACAAAGCGGCCGTGAGTTTAACATGGCAGAGATTTGGCAGACAAGAGTGCGTAATTCATGAAAGGTGAATGTGGAATTTCCTACGACTCTATAAAAATGGTATTTTGCAGCCTTAACAGCTGCTTCCACAATCCTCCAAAATGTGGAGAACGAGGCGGGATGTGACGCCAGTTGATGCCAAGTGCAATGCACTCGTCCGTTAGCTGGCTTTGTTGCGGGTCGCTCAAGAAAAGACGCCTTAGTTCGGAAAGCTCATTTTTTGCTCCAACGAAGTTTGTAGCATTGTCCGACCATATGGTGTGAGGCTTTCCCCTTAAGCTGCCGAAACGTTTGAGCGCAGCGATAAATGCCAGCGTAGACAAATCTTCAACCAGTTCAAGATGCGTGGCCTTTGTAGCAAAACAAATGAAGATCGAAATGTAGCATTTTGCAGGTGGCCTATTTCGAACCTCGGACTTGAAATAGAAAGGCCCACAAAAGTCAACTCCAGTAACATAAAAAGTGGGGCTTGGCTGCACTCGTTCCGCAGGAAGAGGAGCCATGACATGCTCTTGAAGTTTTGGACGCAGGCGAAAACAGCGAATGCATTTGCTGATGACGCTAGAAATAGCTTTGAGTCCCCCGATGGGCCAAAATCTCTGGCGCAGCGCAGCAAGAAGACTCTGCGACCCAGCATGCAGAAACCTTTCATGGTAGAATAGGATGATTGCGAATGCGACGGGATGGCGTTTAGGTAGCAAAAGTGGATGCTTGGCCTCGAAATCCAGATCGGCGTTTTGGAGTCGTCCACCAACACGCATCAATCCCTTTGGATCCAGAATGGGAAGCAGCGATCGGAGCTCGCTCTTATTGGAGAGTGTCTTGCTTGAGCTTAGTGTCCTGTAATCTGCAGAGAAATGCACCATTTGGATGTTTTTGATAAGGAGAAGTGTTCCGTTTTTAATGTCCTCCACGGTGAGAGGACCCTTCTGACGAGGCAACTCCTTATCCTTCAGCATAACGAAACGATGAACGTAGGCGAATGTGCGCTGAAGCTTTCCAAAGGAATTCAGAAATTTACATCCGGATGATAGGTCTTCATGAGAGCAGGCGACCAAAGATTTGTGCCGACGTTCAGGAAGCTCATCTGAATGGTTGACGGGTTCCGGCCATTTTGATTGATCAGATTTTAGAAAATCGGGTCCCTCACGCCAGAGATGAGAATCCAGAAGCTCCAGAGGAGTACATCCGCGTGATAAAATGTCAGCTGGATTCATCTGGGAGGGTACGTGATGCCAACTCATTTCCTTAGTGCGCTCTTGTATCTGGGAAACCCTGTTGGAGACAAAAACGTTGAAATCAGATGGAGCTTGGCGTATCCATGCAAGTGCAATAGTTGAGTCGGACCAACAGTGGTATGTGCAGCTGAATTGCACGTTCTTGGCAATGCTGGATATGAGCTCCGATAGTAAAAGAGCAGCGGAAAGTTCAAGTTTTGGGATCGTAAGCGTTTTCAATGGTGCTACCCTGGACTTTGCACAAAGTAAGTGAGATGTGACTGTCCCGTGAACTTCAGAGCGAACATACACGCAAGCGCCATACGCGTTCATGGATGCGTCGCAAAATGCGTGGATCTCATAAGTAGCCATTGGGATCATGACGAATCTCGGGAATTTAAGGCTGCAAACGAATGATAGCTGAGAAGTGAGTTCATCCCATGAGAACTGCAACGACTGTGGTAGGCTCTCGTCCCAGTTCAGCTTCTCCTTCCATAGCGTTTGAAGAAATATTTTCAGCCTTGTGATGAGGGGCGCTATCAATCCTAGGGGGTCGTAAAATCTAGCGATAGTTGCTAGAATGATTCTTTTGGTTCCTCGGCTCTCTGATACGATTTGCGAAAAGTTGAAGAGCAAGTGGTCAGATTTAGGGTCCCAAGCTAAACCAAGAGCTTTAGTGATATCCGATCCATCATGAAATTTAATCAACTTCTCTCGATCAGACTCAGATTCACCCTCAAGAGCTGCAGGTTCGTTTGAGCACCACTTCCGAATAGGAAAATGTCCTCTGAGCAGCATATCTTTGACCTGTTTCCGAATTTCAGCAGCCTCTTCGGTACTATCCCCTCCAGAAATAAGATCATCCACGTAAAAGTCTCTGCGGACAATCTTGGCAGCCAATGGGAATGCATGCTCCTCGTCATTAGCTAGCTGATGCATCGCGCGAATGGCCAAAAATGCAGCTGGCTTGGTTCCATAAGTGACAGTATCCAATGTATAAATGTCGATGTCGTCTTCTGGATTTTCGCGCCATAGAATGCACTGCAGGTACTCGTCTGGATGCGTCACACGCACGCACCGATACATTTTGCAGATGTCTCCACATATAGCAACCTTAAAAAATCGAAATCGAATGAGCGTGATAAAAATCTTCGGCTGGATAGATGGGCCAGCCAACAACAAGTCATTCAAAGAGACGCCAGAAGTAGATGTCGCTGAGCCGTCATAAACAACACGCAGCCTAGTTGAGGTGCTGTCCGGCTTCTGTACACAATGGTGTGGCAAAAAGAATTGCGGCTTGACTTGCTGCTTGGATGCTAGGGACATGTGCCCTAAGTCCAAATATTCCTTTAAAAAGTCTGAGTACTGCTTCTTCAATTGAGGATTTTTTGATAGTTTGGCTTCCAGAGACCTAAAACGCCGTAAAGCTCTCTGATATGAATCCCCCAATGCATCAAAATTGGTTTTGGCAGGAAGACGAACAGAGTACTGACCAGAATCGAGACGCGTATAATTTTGAAGGAATAGCTGCTCACAAAGAGCGTCCTCATCGGAAGTGTACGGTTCAGAGCCACAGCAATTGTCGATTTCCCAAAAACGCCTTACGATATCTGCGAGTGGTTCCTCAACCGTGAGCAGCTGAGAATTCTTTAAGAAGTGCGGCTAGAGAAGAATGCTTAGGTGAACCATGAGAAAGGCCACCAGATACAATCCAGCCGAGTCTGGTCTTTTGTAAAGATGGCAAGTTGTCGCCCATGCGTATTTGACCAACACACATTAGGTCAAAGAATAGACCAGCACCGAGCAGAATGTCAATCCGTTGAGACTTGAAAAATAGTGGATCAGCCAGAGTAACGTTTTTCGGAATGCTCCATCCTTGAACATTTAAGTCGTAATGAGGCTGATAGTCTGTTATGGTGTGCGTCACAACAGCCGAAAATGAAGCGCTGCATCCGTTGTCATGCGAATGAGCAGAAATTTCAACCGATTTGTCAGATGATAGAGATGATTCACCGATGCCCGAAATACAAATATTGGACCTATGCATTTTTAGCTGCAACTGGTTAGCTAGGCGTGTAGTGATAAAATTCAGCTGAGAGGCTGAGTCCAATAAAGCGCGGCATGGAATAGAACCACCAGAGCGTCCTTTGACATATATTATGGCCGTTGGGAGCAACACGTATTCTGAGGGCTTAGTGTTCAGAGAGTCAGGAGAAGCATTTAATGAGGTCGAAATCAGAGTTGATGAGCTAGGCACCTGAGGGGCAGGTGCAAGTTGTGCAGGCGGAGAAGCATGAGTAGTGTTGCCTGAGTCCATGTGAAGCAACGAGTGATGCTTGTACTGGCAATGTTTACAATGCCCCGATCTGCACTGCTGTAGGCCATGACCTTTGCGGAGGCAGTTCAGGCAAAGGTGCATGCGTTTCGCTTCCTTGTGGCGCGAGTGAGGCGATAAAATTCAAAAACCGGGAACATTTGGATAGAAAATGCTCCTTCGAATCGCAAAATGGGCATGATGGAGTGTTATGATTTGATGAAGATGCAATGAGGGTGTTAGTTTTAGGTTTTGAAAAAGCTTTTCCCACCTGCTGGCTAGGTGCCTTTACCATAGCGCATTCCAAATTTTCCAGCATGCGACATCTTTTGTCTAGGAAAGACGCCATATCCCTCCACTTGGGTAATTTGCTTGCAGGCAAGGCTTCTTCCCATCTCTCCTGAGTATTTTGGTCCAGTTTGCGGCTGATGATGTGAATGAGTAGACCGTCAGACAGCTCCTCTGGTGTTGACATGGAGCTTAGCGCTCGCAGATGCGAATTGATTTCGTCACTCAACTCGCGTAACCCATATGCTGATCCTTTCTCTACACCTGGTAATGCAAATATAGCCCGCACGTGTGCCTGGAAATGGAGCAATTTATTATCGAATCGATTGATAAGTAACTCTAACGCCTTTTCGTAGTTGGCATCTGAAGGCTCCAGTGCCTTGATTGTGCCCAACGCAGCACCATCCAAGCAAGCGCGCAAATGTTGGAATTTTTCAAGCTTACTCAGATCCTCCTCATTGTCGATCACAGTGCGGAACATAGCGTAGAAGTCAGGCCAATCTTCGTAAGAGCCGCTAAACTTGGGCAATTGAAGCTCTGGCAAACGCGATCTACGGGCATGAGACTGCGATGCGTTGTGACTGAAGTGATGAGATTGGCCATTATCATTACAGATCACTGTTGAATTGACACAAGAACCGCGAGATTTTCCAAGCGCATCCAATTTTCGAGAGAGGGTTGAGCATGCCTCACAATAGAGCTGAGAAAAGTCTGATCTTGCGTCGCCATCCAGTTCCACTAAATCGAGTTTCTCAAGGCTAGACTGAAATTCGCAATTCATTTTTTCGATCACTTTAAGGCGAACCAGCAGATCAGACTCATCAAAGCTTTCCAATTCGGTTTTAATGAATCTGGTGGTGGCTGACATCTGGCGTTTGACCGATGCAGCTTTAGCTCGAAAGAAGTCGATCTCACTGGGGGGTAGCTCGCCTTTGGCCGTGGTGGGTGGATCAGGCATTATGATGAGTGCTCACTGTACGACAGAAAATTTGGCGCGACGAATTTGACTATTGCGGTAGGTCAGCGAACGAAATGCCCTTGAAATCGCACAAAGTCAAAGTTAGAACAACTGGGCAAACGCGAGACACGGATTACCGTTGCACCGCCAATGCACGTATGTATGTTTACTTGTACACTGCACTGAACTGCACTTCGAATGTTTGAATGTATGTGTGTGTATGCGCGTATGCTAATGGGACTTCGATGTACCGAGATATGTGTTTTTGGCACCGAATTGTGCTAAAACAGCTTGGTTATATATATTGTCCGAAATATAATAACGCTAGGCGAGAATACACATCGATTTGTGTTAATTCTGCAACACCGAAAACCGCACTTAGCACGCTTGCGTGTTTTTTTTTTTTTTTTTTTTATTAGAGATAGTATACAGGTATAAAATAAAGATTATTAACAAAAGAGGGTTGTGAAAATAAAGGGAAGATTCCGCACCCGCGGGACCGCCGCAAAGCATTACTTCGCGGGGCGGATGGCGGTCATGATAGCCGCTCAGTCTGTAGTGGCTGCACGCCGGGTCCTCTCTCTTTGCCGCAGATCCTTCATGATGGCGGCCGCCATGTTGGCTATGGTTTGCCACCCACTCTGGCTGGACAGCATACACTGGACGATGCTTGTCAGCCGTCAGCTGCTTGTTTAGTGCTTGTGAGGCTCTCGTTCGCTCGCCTCTATAGAGTGGGCATCCGAAAATGCATGGTCAGCGTCTTCGCAGGTGTGGCCACCGCAGTGATCGCAGTAGGGATCCTCCTCGTGCTTGAACCGATACAAGTACGCCTTGAAACACCCGTGTCCCGTCAGCATTTGAGACAGAAAAGTCTACCTGCCCGTGCCTCCTGTTGAGCCAAGGATCCAGGTTCGGTATCAGTCGGTGAGTCCATCTGCCGCTTGTTCCTCCGTTCCACCTAATCTGCCATTGGGCCACAGTGGAGTCGCGCTGTGTCCTGCTTCCAGTGCGGCCACCCGTCTCTCCGCTGCTAACAGATCTATGGGCACTATTCCAGCAACAACTAGAGCAGCCTCCTCTGATACAGTGCAGAAGCAGCTGGCGATTCTGAGGGCGCAGAGTCTATATACCGACTTGCATTGGCGACTGTAGGATGGTACGTTCATAGCGGGTGCCCAAACCGTCGCTCCATAAAGTATAATGGAGGTGACCACACTCGCTATAAGCTGCCTGCTTCGTTGTTTCGGGCCTCGTGTGTTTCCCATTAATCTTGAAACAGCGGTAGTCGCCTTCGCTGCTTTGGCACTCACATATTGCAAGTGATGCTTATACGTCATCCTATGGTCGAGCATGACTCCCAGATATTTGATGGCTGGCTGTGACTCGATCGTGACGGAGCCCACACGTACCGTTGCCGTTTCAAGCCTCAGAACTCCATCGTACATGGCGTTCCAGAGTATTGGGCCAAGCACCGAGCCTTGTGGAACTCCTCCAGAGACCGTATAATGGTGCTGTCCAGCATCGGAGTTGTACAATAGCACTCGGTCCTCAAAGTAGCTGGCGATTAGCTGAACGAGATATTTGGAGACTTTGCGGTCGCTAAGTGCCTGCAGGACCTTGGTCCAGTTGGCAGAGTTGAATGCGTTCTTCACATCTATTGTGCAAATTAGGCAGTACTGCTTGGCTCCTCCCGCCCATCTCGTTCCTTCTGTGGCACTGTTTGCAATTTTGGCAACTGCGTCTATGGCGTCTGTTGTGCTTCGGTGCTTTCGGAAACCATATTGCTGATCAGACAGCCGGCTTTGATGTTCGAGTTCACCCTCAAGCCGGTTGCAGATTATTCTTTCAAATATCTTGCCAGTGGTGTCTAGCATGCATAGGGGTCTATATGAAGAGGGGTCTTCAAGCTCCTTTGCTGGTTTCGGAATGAGTACTAGGCGCTGTCGTTTCCAAATCCGTGGTACAGTTCGCTCCGTAATACATTTGTTGTACAGCTCTGCAAATTCATTGGGGTGGGCAGTGATAACTACTTTAAGGGCGTTATTAGGCACACCATCTGGACCGGGTGCCTTATCATTTTTGATTCCTCTCAGTATTTGCAGGACTTCATTTGAGTTGGTTAAAACTGCTTCGTCTTCCTCATGACCTTGTTCGGGAACTGTTACAGGTTTTGCGGCGGAAAAAGGGCATGTACAATGTTTTCCAGTTGCATGGGGCATGTAGGCATTGGTTGCCTATGTAGTTTTCCCATAACTAGCTTGTACGCTGCTCCAAAGGGTTGGGCGTCTGCAGCATCGCAGAGCTCTTGGAAGCACCTAGCTTTGCTTTCCCTTATCTTATCCTTAAGGATCTTCCTTTTGGCCTTGAAGTTTTCGCTTAGCTGGATGTAGGACGAGCTCTGTCTGGACCTCTGGCATTGTCGTCTGGCAGCATTACATTCAGTTCGGGCTTTAGCGATGTCAGCGTTCCACCACGGAACCGATTGGTGTCTATTTCTTCCTCTTTGTGACTTAGCCATTGATGCATCACAGGCCAACTTAATCGTCTCCGATAGCGACTCAGCCCTGTGGTCTGCACTACCAGTCATGTTTAGCTCCGTTACATGTGCGAGGAGAGTGCTAACATTAAGCGTATTAGCTTTATATCCGACGTGCGGCATTTGCTGCACGTTTCTTGAGCTGCTAGGAGGTGCAATCTGCGTGATGACTGCTAGATGGTCACTGTGGGTGTATAGCTTCGATACTTGCCATGTGGAGTTGCGGGTCAGCTCGGGGCTTGCAAAAGTCAGGTCAATGATTGACTCTCTGCCTGCTTTGCTATAGGTGCACGAGCTCCCACTGTTTAGTAGGCAGACGTCTAGCGATGCGAATGCGGCCAACAAAGATGTTCCACGTGGGTTTGTTCTGCTGCTTCCCCATTCGGTGGCCCAAGCGTTAAAGTCCCCTGCGATAATAGCTGGTGATCTTTCCCGCGCATCGCTTGCCACATCTTCGAGAACCGCCTTATATTCTTCAATCGATAGGCTTGGTGCTAGGTAGCAGCTATAGATGAAGACGCCTCCGCATTTTGCTCTAGCATATCCCTTCTTCGCAACCCGATTTGTGAGCTGGCTTGGTGGCTGCCCACAGCTCCATATGGCCGATCCTTTATCGCTACTTTGGAGCCACACCCTCCGGTTTGGCTTTGAAAGGCTCGCTAAGAATGGCGATGTCCACCCGTTGGTCCAGAACTGTTTGCGCAAGCAGATCCTGTGCCGCTCTGCAGTGGTTAAGATTGAGTTGGAGGAACTTAACCATTTTGGGCGATTTTGAGGGGCTTTCTGGTATTCAGGGCAATTCCTACTCAGAGTGGAGTGCTCAGCCGCTTTGGCGGTTGCCCCCTTTCGCTCACACAGAAGGCATTTTGGCTTGATTTCCTTGCATTGCTTGTGCTTGTGTCCTGATGCAGCGCATCTGAAGCAAGCATCCATTATGCGTTTCGAAACCGCCTCCGTGCAGTTGCATCTGGTGGATGTGTGCCCAAAGCCCATGCATTTGAAGCATCGCTTAGGTTCAATTCTACGTCTGATTCTGCAAACGACCCAGCCAATGCGAATCTTGCCTTGCTTCAGAAGTTTTTCACCTAGGCTTGGTTGCAAGTTAAGAGTGGCTATTTGCGTCCCGCCATAGGCCTTCCTCATAATTGGTATTGCCTCTGTCGGAATGTCGCCATCAACAGTAGCAAATAGTGCTGCGATAACATCTTCGCCAGTGGTCAGCTCATCCAAATCATGGATTTCAATTTGCACGGTCTCCTGTAGTGCTTTAACTTCAGCGTGACCAGGGAGGATGGAGCTTATGGCAGTCTGCAGCTGCTGAGTTGATGGATCTGGAAGCTTGTTGCATTTTTAAAAGTATTCCTCCTGATGCTGTCTTCCTGATGCCTTGCACGTTTCCCTTCAGTCCCTGAAGAGAGGGCGCAGATTTCACCAGCTTAAAGAACGTCAGCGTAAGAGTTTTCGGCACATTTGATTACTATGGCGTCTGACCGTTTAAATTTATGACGTGTGTTATGCACGGTGTGCCCCTTCGTTGCCCTTAAGCTTGTCAGAACTGTTCTGACTGTGGGTATTTGGCTTCTTTCCCCTAGGGACCAACCAGGTGCCAGTTCGGGCTCTTTGGCTGAGCATTAGCAGTCTTCCTCACTGGGCTTAGGCTTTTAGAGTTTTCCATTGGTGGGCTTCTTAGGGGCAACTGTTTGTTGGTCGGCTTTGTTGTTTCCGTGTGTAGCCTTTGGACCTTTATGATAGCAGGTGGCTCATTGCTCCACCGAACTCTTTTCTTTCCTGGGGAAAAGGGATGTTCTGAACTAGGAGACGTCTGCTGCTCTTTGTGCTCTTTACACGGTTCGGGGAGTATTGTTTGTGTATCGCATTCATTCTTCTCGTAGCACGCTTGTGTGTGTGTGTGTGTGTCTGGCTGCAGCGCCAAGACAGCGAATATTGTTGTTTATTTTGCAACAATTAAACGAAACCGATTCGCAACTTGATCCAATATCACGTCGTTGGGTCACCAATGTTTCGAGGAGATATTATTTTATATCCCCTTTGCCTATTTAATTAATAGTTTTTAAATAAAAGAGGCCGATCAAAATTATGTGTGCTTTAATTGGCGGATCAAGTTGCGGAGTGTGTGGGTGTCAGTGATGACACCTTGATCGTTACAATATATCGCTAGTTAACAGAGATTAGTGATGATCGTTACTCGTGATTAACAATGCAAATATTTACTTCAAGTTAACAAAATTCAATGTGATTTTACGTTATGACAATATGATTGAGTACGAAATTAATTATGGCAAATTAGATAGCGTTCTGCTGCGAACATAGCCCTTACCTTCAATTATCATTTTAAATAAATTTTAAACCAGGGTTGACTTTTTGTGACATCGATAACATCAGGGTTGATTTTTTTGTGACATTAATTCCAAATAATCTAGTATTTTCTTTTACAACACTGTTATCACTCGTGGCGAATGGACACATATATTAAATATGTACATTTTTTTTCTATGGATAAAATATGTACATATTTGCTATAGTGGAAATAGGCTATAAGGCAAATATTATCAAGACACATCGCCTCATACAACGCTTTTGAACAAGAAATATAGAGGAGAAGATTCAAGCAACATTATTAAGGAAAACTGTAACAGCCTATGCCACATTGCACCCCGACTCATCCGATCTAATTACCGAGCTATTGCTGATTATTTAAAGTCTTAACAAATATGGAATTCATGTAAGTGAGCCGTTCATTGTGTAAGCTTATTGAATAAAAAAATTTAAAAAATAGTCCGTCCAGAATAAGTCTTAAAACTTTTGAGTTGATTTTCTGAGGATTAAAATTTTTACAAAAATTTATGAGAACTCTTGGTCATGTAAATGTCTGAATAGTCAAAAATTGTTTCCTAATGGGTTCGGACAGTAGTGACGACGAACTAATTCCTAGTTATAGAGAACTTGTTAAACACGTAAAAACACACAAGAGCACAAACCCATAATGGAGGATGATATAGAGAAAATGGAGCTTGCAATAAATGCGGCACTAAATGAACAAGCACAGATCTTTGGAGACAAATTGAGAGTACTTAGGGATCAAATAAAAAGTTTACAGGTCTCCACCCCCAAAGTAGAGGTATACCAGCAGATCGATATTACTGAAGGCACTGTATGCAATGAGCCCCTAGATATTGTAAAATCTCTTCCAGAGTTTGATGGGAAACCGGAAAACTACGTTTCATGGAGGCAAGCCGCCAACGCAGCTCTAGACATTATCAGGCAGTTGCCATTATTCGTAATAAAATACGAGGCTCAGCAGACTTTGTCCTTGCGTCTTTCAACACAGTGTTGAACTTTAAAGCCATTATTGCGCGTCTCGATTTTTCGTATGCTGATAAAACACCAGTTCATGTAATCCAGCAACAACTTAACATAATAAGACAGGGTGATGAGGTGGAAAAGAAATTAACCTTATTGATTAACAAAACAATAATGACTCATGATGCAGCCGCAGCTGCTGTTCTAAATGAAAAATATAGAGAAGACGCTTTGCACACCTTTGTCTCAGGTTTAAAAAGAAATCTTCAAATGGCCGTGTTTCTAGCTCAGCCCCGAGATCTGCCAACCGCATTATCGCTCGCAGAGGAAGCTGAAGCAAGCCATGATCGTTATTTGTTTGCAGCAAGCTTCGCCAAACAGTCTGAAGAGAAAGCGCAAAAACCCTCGGCCCAACGGTCTCAGGGATGGCGCCAGAATAATTCTCAAAACAATTATTCTCAAAATCATGAGAATCAAAAACAAAATGTCCAAAAAAAAATCTCAGGGTGGTAATAACCAAGCCCAGCCAAATCGCGAATCAGGCAGTTTCAAACAACGCCCTCAAGTTCAGTACTCTAATGGTCCAGAACCCATGGAGGTGGACAATTCGTCGCGCTTTAGACAGCCTTCAAAACATCAAACAAATAACAATTCTCACAATTTTGGCGATTACTCGATGCAGAGCCGGCAGAGAGTGCATTACACAACCCAAGAGCAGGCAAATGATCAACAGTACGAAGCTCAAGCCCAGTGCCAAGCTGCTGCGGTCGAGGATGAGCATCTAAAAATTATGTAAAACCGCTATCAGAGCTGGCACACTTAGTGCCAGTTGAATCCCCTTTTCAAGTAAAATCAATTCATGGACATACAAAAATTGAGCAGAAGTGCCTAATTCATCTGTTTAATGTGAAATCATATTTTTTTCATTTTGGACAGCTTAAAAGACTTTGACGGTATTATTGGACTCGACCTTTTAAAAAAAGTTAATGCAAAAATTGACTTAACGAAAAACATAATTGAGCACGAACATGGATCAGAACCTATCCAATTCACAAAATGCCACGAGGTAAATTTTATTAAAATTGATGACGTGGACGTACCTTTTGCAGTCAAGCAGACTTTTAATAAAATGATAAAAAATAGATCAAAAGCGTTTGCGGACCCCAACGAGGCCCTACCCTACAATATTAATACAATTGGTACCATTGGTACGGACGGGGAACCGGTATATTCAAAATCATATCCGTAGCCAATGGGCGTTGCAGATTTTGTCAACACAGAGGTCAAACGACTTCTCGCAGATGGCATAATAAGGCCGTCCAGATCCCCTTATAATAACCCCCTCTGGGTAGTCGACAAAAAAGGGTTTGACGAAACAGGCCTGCAGAATAAACGAATGGTATTCGACTTTCGAAAGTTAAACCTGAAAACAATTGATGACAAATACCCTATACCGACTATCTCGTCTATATTGTCAAACATGGGTAAAGCACAGTTTTTTACCACACTAGACCTAAAGTCAGGGTTTCACCAAATAGAACTGGCGGAGAGGGATCGAGAAAAAACAGCTTTCTCCATCAATAATGGAAAGTACGAATTTTGCAGACTTCCTTTTGGGTTAAAAAACGCCCCAAGTATATTTCAAAGGGCTATTGACGATGTCCTTCTGGATCAAATCGGGAAAACATGTTACGTATACGTTGACGACTTTATAATTTTCTCTGAGAACAAGGAAGACCACGTCAAAGACATTGACTGGGTCCTTAAAAGTCTTTATGATGCAGGCATGAGAGTGTCTCAGGAAAAATCCAAGTTTTTCAAAAAAAGCGTGGAATACTTGGGATTTATTGTGCCTCGAGGTGGAATTAAAACGTCACCTGCAAAGGTTCAGGCAATTAAAGATTTCCAACCTCCAAGTACCTTATTTAGTCTGAGATCGTTCTTGGGACTATCAAGTTATTATAGGTGCTTTATAAAAGGATTTGCCACTATTGCAAGACCCCTAACGGATGTCTTGAAAGGAGAAAACGGTAAAATCAGCGCCAATCACTCAAGAAAAATAAAGATTGAGCTGACACCAACACAGCTGGAAACCTTCAACAGGTTAAAAGACATTCTAGCTTCAGAGGACGTTATACTAACGTACCCTGATTTCAAAAAACCATTCCCCCCCTGGGAGCTGTATTGTCACAGGGCGGGCGTCCAATTACAATGATATCGAGAACATTGCGTGACAATGAGGTAAACTTCGCAACAAACGAGCGAGAACTGTTAGCCATTGTTTGGGCTTTAAAAAGCCTCCGAAATTATTTGTACGGTGTTAAAGACTTAAACATCTTTACTGATCACCAACCCTTAACTTTCGCGGTGTCAGACAAAAACCCAAATGCGAAGATAAAACGCTGGAAAGCTTTTATAGATGAGCACAACGCTAATATAATTTATAAACCAGGTAAAGAAAATTACGTGGCTGACGATTTGTCACGTCAACATATTAATGCCTTGGAAGAAGATCCAGAATCGGATGTCGCTACGATCCATAGTGAGGACTCCCTCACCTACACAATAGAAGCGACAGAAAAACCCATTAACTGCTTCAAAAATCAAATAATAATTGAAGAGGCCGAGTTCCCTTCTGTAAGGACATTTATACTCTTTAAAGATAAAATGAGACATATTGTCCAATTCTCAGAGCGAAGTGCACTCTTGCCAACATTGCATGATGTCATAAAAGCAGATGCTGTCAACGCAATACACTGCGAGCTACCTATTTTGGCTTTTATTCAACACGGGTTAATTGAGGCATTCCCCTCAACTACATTCAGATTCTCCAAATCTGTTGTCATAGACGTAACCGATAGAACAGAGCAGAGAGAAATTGCAACGGCTGAGCACAACCGAGCTCACCGTGCAGCCCAAGAAAACGTCAAACAAATTCTTAGGGATTATTTCTTTCCTAAAATGAGCCGCCTTGCATCAGAAATCGCAGCAAATTGTAAATATAATCGTCATCCAACGAAGCAAATGCTGGGTCAGACTCCCATTCCATCTTATGCTGGAGAAATACTGCACATAGATGTATTCTCTACAGATAAGAAATTCTTTTTAACCTGTGTTGACAAATTTTCTAAGTTTGCTGTCGTTCAGCCGATTGCTTCACGTGCCATTGTGGATGTTAAGGCTCCAATACTACAATTGGTAAACTTTTTTCCAAACACAAAGTATATCTATTGTGATAATGAAAAGTCGTTGAACTCAGAAACTATAAAGTCGACTCTGATAAATAATTTTGGAATTCAAGTTTCAAATGCACCCCCTCTACACAGCACTTCTAACGGTCAGGTAGAGCGATTTCACAGCACCCTTATGGAAATAGCTCGCTGTGTAAAGATTGACAAACAGTTGAGCGATACTGTCGAGCTCATTCTTATCTCTACAATAAAATATAACAAGTCAATTCACTCTGTTACTAACAAAAAGCCGATCGAAGTCATCCACTCTGCACCCATCGAGTTCGAAAAACAAATCAGAGAAAGAATTCAGTCAGCCCAGGAGAAAAGCCTGGAGCAAATAAACAAAGAGAGAACGCACAAAAGAGTGTGGATAAAATCAAATAGACGCCTTGGAACCAAACTAACACCACTGTGCTCGGAGGCAATAGTAGAGGCGGACCTAGGTACGACGATTCTTGTTAAAGGGAGGGTGGTCCATAAAGACAATCTTAAGTAACAATAATTTTTAGCATAAGGCTCAGGCAGACTGAAATAAGCACTTAATTTTACACATGACTCAAATCAATAGACATTAATCACTTGTACGAAACAATTTGGAAAATATTCGTCATTCAACAGCTCTGGAAAAACTTTCTAAAATTATTATTCTGGAGGACTTAAGAATAAACCAATGAACGTCTCACAAAAATAAGAGTAGCTTACATTTTTAAACTATATGATATTAATGACGTCCATTTGAATTTTTGTTATAAAATTTTCCAAATCCTTTTTGCTTTGTAATGAAACTGTTGAGAATGATAGGAAAACTTTGGAAGGTAACACGGTCTACGAGTGCGGATGATGATATGGCTGCAGGCACAACATTTTACAAACCCAGGCCGACACCCACCTCTGCTCAATATTACGAAACTGGAATCGTCGTACATTTCCGTAAATAATGTAGCGAAATCGTTCACGGAGAAATTTACATCGAACAGCAGCAAAAATCCAATGACTCCTAGCTAACCTTCCTACACCACCAGTGTCCTGGAGAAGAATACTGTGGGAGCCCGAGGACGGACATCACTTAGCCGTGGGAGGAGTTATCACGTTGAATTCTATGAGTAGGCCCAGCGCTCGACCGGCTTCGCATAAATTCCAGAAACAGACCAGCACAGTCGAGTCGGAGTTTAGGCGCTGGCGCCGCGGGAAATCTCGCGGAATTCGCCGTTGCAGCTTCAGTCCAAAAAATGCAACTAAAGCTGGCGCCGAGGCAGAGCTCAGTCGTCGCAGCTGCGCTAACAGGAATTTGCCAAAAATCTTCTGCGCGAATTCTTAGAAAAGGCCGCTGCCGCTGCGTTGTCGCAGTCAACGAGCTTCCCAAGGTTAACTTTAGACTTAAGTTTAGTTTAAAATCTGAGCTCAACCGCACAGACGTGCAACGAACATTTAAATAAATAAAAAAGGAACAAAAGAACTTGTTTACTTGACACTTAACCACTTCACTTTTCGATGTCTGAGCTGATGTAAATGATGATGCTGCTGGGTTGATGTAGACAAAAACGTTTATATGTTTATGAACTACTGATGCCCTTGATGAACTTGATTCTGTTATTGGATTTGACATTTTCACTGTATTTGCGGGACTTTTGTGACTCGTTTTGGGGACAGATTGGGGAACATTTTTGGGCGTCACTTTTTGTCAAATTTTCGCAGGTTAACTCTGCACAAAACATGGACCAAGACTGAAGCTGGCACCTGAGATAAGCTCTCGCCTCCCTCGCCTAGAATGCGAGTCAGACTCGAGTTAGAGCTTTTTCTCTTGGCGCATGCAATGGCTATCTGCAGAAGAGAAAATTTTTAGGCAATTAAATATTTTCGCTTTTGCAAATATTTTCGCTTTTAATTACCTGGGCAGCAATTGTGCTTGTTAAAAATATGTATTTGTATCAATACCAATGCACGCATGTATATCTATTATCTGTGTGTATTTGTATTCAGCGACTGGCTGAATGCGAAGTAGAGGCAAGCGCCAAAATGGAAACCGCGTTTGCTCTGCACTCGCGAATAAACTTTCAAACCGAACACACGCATTTTTTCTTCTGCTTAGTCCTCTTATTAATTACCACTGCCAGACAAGGTTAATCCTGGCTTAAGAGGTTATGGGCCCAGAATACAGTGATAAATTAACCATCGGGATTTGATATAGTCAACGGTCTATGTCTCAAGGTCAGTTGAAAAACAATCGCGTTTCCGTGTAAGTGGCGGGACCCACAATTGCAAAATGAGTGCCATGTACCACATCGAAAAACTGGAGGAAAAAACTATGATTCGTGGAGCATACAAAGGCGCAGTGTTTTGGTGCATGCGGAGCTATGGAGTGTGGCATCGGGCGACTTCGTGGCATCAAACGCCGGTGAAGGCGTTAATTGGCCAGCGTTGGATCAGAAGGCTTTGGCCATGATCACGTTGAGTGTAAAACCCTCCCAACTTGGATATGTCAAGAACTGTGGAACGGCATATGAGGCATGGACAAAACTAAGAGACCTACATCAACCAAGTGGGCCAGTGCGGATGGTTTCGCTTTATAAGAAGTTGCTCAGCTTACGCATGACAGAGGGTCAAGCCATGAGAGATCTTGGATCTTGGATCAACTAGCGGCAGTTGGAATCAAGATGAACGATGAGCTACGAGCAATCATTCTGCTTTTTCCAGTCTTCCAGCCGGCTATGAGAATTTCGTTGTCGCCATAGAGACGAGCGACAGATTACCCAGTTTCGAAATTCTGTGCATAAAGTTGAAGGAAGAAGGAGAACGACGAGGCGTAGCAGAGACATACAGCGAGAATACACAAGCATTTACAGCTACGCAGAAAAAGAACAGTTGGTCGAAGACAAAGAAAAAATATGCTAACGGTGCTTGCTTTAAGTTCGGGAAAACGGGCCACATAAAGGCGCAATGCCGTAGCGAGAGCGCGCACAAAGAAGAGAGCAAGAGAGAGGAGAGCACAGAGAGAAGGCAAAGAAATAAACAGTTTAGTTCAGGGTTCCCCAAGAAGAGAGGCTCTCTGCCTCTCTCGTCTCTCAAACACTGAATGCGTTCGGAACGCTGGTTTAAGTTTCGCTGAAAACGAAATGGTGCTTGGACTCAGGAGCAACAAGCCATATGTGTTGCAATAAGGATTGGTTTTCGAAGCTGGAGGCACATACGGAGATGATCGGTTTGGCTAATGCGGGATTTCTACAGGCCGAGGGCAAAGGAGAAGTTAAGCTGGAAACTGAATCTTGGACATTGACTTTGAATAATGTGCTGTATGTACCAGGGCTGGCAGGTAACTTTATGTCAGTAGCTCGAGCCATTGAATACAACTGTGTAGTGCACTATGGACCGTAGATTGCGAAAATCATCCAAGAAGGTCAGTGCATACTGGAGGCGGAAAAAGTGGGCAACTTGTATTTGTTTGAAGGCAAGAGAAACAACTGTTTTGCTGCTGTTGAAGATGAAGGAGCGCTCTGGCACAAAAGATTTGGGCACCTAAATTACGCAAGCCTGAAGGAAACTGCAACTTTTTCTTCTGCTTAGTACTCTTATTAATTACCACTGCCAGACAGGGTTAATCCTGGCTTAAGAGTGCTCAATACGAAGCTCTGGATTACTCACGTTGAATTCCAATTTCTTAGCAAAACGTCTGCTAAGAAGTTAAAATTCAAATAAAATATTTGCTTCACAATTTAAAATAGCAAACTTACTGCTACTGATGATGCTTGCGTTTAGCATTAATTAATTTGAATTAATAGCGTTATATTAAGCCGGATGGCCATGAAAACTTAGTTTTCTTTCCAAGTCCCAATTTAGGTTATATAACCTTATTTGTTGGACTGAATCGCCAATTTTGTCGACAATTTTGTTATTGATCTGACAATTTTGTTATTGAACTGACTACGTCCGATCAGGTTGATGGTTCAAATCGAAAAGACCGAAAGAAGAAGTCAGCAATCAAGCGAAACCTCTGTGCAGCAGAGATTTGAGCATGACAGCTGTCACCCTGACAATTATGACCTTTCTCGAAGTCTCTGACATTTCTTACGTTTACGTTATTCAGCATCGCCGTTAAAAATTCAAATTCCATTCCAAAAATCCGTTACTTTATACAAATTTATTTATTCTGGCTAAACTGTTCATTACACCACAGGCGAATTCTATAGACCTTGACTAGGGGAATTATCCTGAAAAAAACAGTTACTGATGCATATCCTTAGCGTGGTAAGTACCCTGCAATTTCCCTTGCAAGTCTTCCAAAACATAATGACTATTTTCCAACCTTTCTCTTACGCGTAATTTAAGCCACATATGATTCAGTTTGGCATTGATATTCTTTTGGAAATTGCTCTGGGCAAAATTCCTTCTAAATACTTCCTGACCAACTTTAAATACAATAGGACGGGCTCGGAGATTGTACTGCAGCTCGTTCTGTTCATAGGCTTTCGCGATGTTCTAACGCAGTTCTCTGCGTAGATGCTTCAACTGGTCATCCTTCTTCAAAACGTTTTCCGATTCACCTAGCAGATTCAATTTTCCTAATAGCTCGAAATGTGTGCCGTGGGAAGCCATGTCGAAACCATAGAGAGCATGATAAGGAGAACAACCAATGGATTGATGGTGCGAATTTCGAAGTGCACAACTAATTGCTTGGATATGTTCATCCCATTCTCGATGATCATCTCGTAAATAAGGACGAATGGCCACCATTAAGGATCTATTCACTCTTTGGAATCATTTGCCTGCGGAGAGTACAGGGCAGTGTACATATGTTTAATACCAAGCGACGTAAGCCAAGCATTAAACTCACATGCTTTGAACTGCGAACAATTGTCACTGATCAATGTGTCCGGAGCGCCATAAGCCAAAAAGATACTATTTTCCAAAAATTCTCTTATTACACTCGAGGTGAACTTTTTCAAAGGACAAAGCCAATGATACTTTGATAAGTGATCTATTACTATTAGCAAACCAATGTGCCCACGTTTGCTGCGAGGATACGGACCTAGGATGTCAACGTATAGCCTCTAGAATGGACCGAAGGTTTTCCCATCGGTGGCTTTAAAGTGATATTGGGAGCTTTTGTGGACTTACAAGTATCACACTTCTCACATAGTCTCTAACTTCTGCTACCATTCCCGGCCAATAGAAAGATCAATTCTAGGGTCTTAGCTATACCTCCATGTGCCGCTACCACTACGTACATCGTGCGATCTAGTGATGATGTCGTGAGTCAGAGCTTTTGGAATCCATAGTTTCCAAGAACGCTCTTTGCTGATCTTACTACCATTGTCATGTTCGGTTCGGATGTACACAAATCTGTGTACAACCATAATATCTGGGTAATGGGCTTCGTTAGAACTAACTTTAGCTTTCAATTCTTCGTAATCGTCGTCATTGAAACTGGAAGATTGCAAATCCACTTCAGGACCAACCTGTTCAAGTCAGCTTGTTTAGTGTAAGTTGTAGTAATCTTTTTCATTTCCGAATGCAACCAGTTGGGGTGCTATTGTGGATTTTCGATGGTTACTCACCCACGTTCCCGCTCGTCGGAGATGTGGATCTTCCGCCAGTAGAAAACAACAGCGCTCAATTTAAAAATACCCTCAATATGCTGTTCTACGTGTAGCCTCGCTCATGGTGCGAATTGTCCAGTCCATACCCTTGAGGATTAGGCTGCATCTCCTCATTTAAGTGCTGGTGTTCCAAGCCCTAAGGCTGGCAGAATGGATGACTTCTTCCCGTCACCAAGGTTACAAAGGCTGCATATTTCAGATGGGTTTGCCTGTGGGGTCTGTTGTGTTTTATTTTTTAAAATAATTCTGCATGTATTTTTAAAATCTGTTTGAGTCTTTAGGGGGAGAGATAGGCAGGTAATTTCTGTCTTGGGGTCTGAGGGTTCTGGGGGGGGTGTCTTGGCGGGGAGTTGGTGGGTTGTCAGGTGAAGTGTTTTAAACAGTTGCGAGCGGCCTCAAAGGATGGCTTCCATGCCTTTTCCATAGATGCTTCCAAAGCCGCCAAACACTCTCGCTCTGTCACGCTGTAATTGCGTTGCGCGCTGTGTAACGGCGCCTGAAGCGTTTTCGTATTCCTGATTTAACAGGTATTTTGTTTTGGTTCTAAATGTATGGAATCGATTTTGGGAAACATTTATTAAAGTGCCATCCTAAAAGTAGACAACACTATTTTTGGTACTTTTAGCGGTTTTGACGGTTTTAGCCCAAAAAACTAAAATAACTGTTAGCTTGTTTGTATATATATATATTTATCGTGATCAAAAGCTGTTTTGACGGCGAATTCTCTGCCCAAAAGCTCTAGTACACATACATATGTACATTCGTTTCCCAGTCTCGCTCTTTCTCGACAAATCAGCCAAAGCGACAACAAGTGTGGCGGGAAGAAGACAATCGAGAAAAAGAAAAAAAAGGAAAACTCTATACAACCTCAAAAGAAGATTTTTTTTTATTGTGCCTATTAGAAGGATTTAATAAACCCCATTGTGCTCGTATAAGTAATCCAAGTTGAAGGATTTAGTGCGAGTGTTAACTATTGTGTTGTGGTGAGTTAAGGGTGCAACAGCCCTCACACATTCTAATTTCTCGACTGTAAACCAGGTCTCACCGCGACCAACGTCCCGATCCCAGGTGGATTCCTGGTTATATTTTGTTTGCCATTTGGAACGGCTTAAGTCTGCACGCAGCCCCAGTGCTTGCGAGTGCAGAATCAACTGGCTTGGTTGCAGGCTGCGCTGCCGCTGCCAGGTCTGTCCTAACCTCAAGACGCCGGCGGCTTCTTCTATGTCTGATTAAACACCATCGGGAGGCCTAACCCTGTCTGCCTAAACATCTTTAGTTCGCCCTAACACCAGAGTCGGCACTAACCAACCAGTTCGACCTAACCAGAGTTGGCCCTAACCAACCAGTTCGACCTAACCAAGAGTCGGCCCTAACCAACCTAGCGTCGCCCAAACCAAGAGTCGAACCTAACCTAACAAGCGTCTCTAATCCGCTGCTGGGATGGCCCACTAAGCATCCAGCTTAGCATCAGCCAGCAAACAACTTCAAAGTCTTTCGCCTCGGGTGCATCCATGGCAATTTGAGTCCCTATCCGGAGTCAACCATTTTTTGATCCCGCACGAGATGTTCCAACGAACATAACCTCTATGTGCTAAGTGAAAATTTTTTCCGTTTAATTTTGGTTTTCATTTTTTTTTTTGGTTTCCTTAAATTATGATTTTTTTTTTGGTTTAAACCATTCTTAAAGGTTTTCAGTAAATAGATTTTGGATTTTTTTGCTATTTAATTTAAAGAAAACCATATTGGAAAAAAATAAAAGGAAAGAAATTAAGAAAGTAATGGTGCTGTAAATGTGTAAAAATAATTAGAAATGAAATGAAAAGAAATGAAAACAAACTATCAGGAAGAAATGCATATTCTAAAAAAATCTTTTAAGTTACAGGAATCATCGCCGGGAGATCGATCTTTCGTCGCTGGATAAATAAAGTGAGTGTTGCACATAAAAGTAATTATTGGCCCACATATAGGCAACAGTGATATATGCATACGTCCTGTTTAAATAGTGGTTTTGATTTTTCTTATTTTTTTTGCTCAATATTTAAGAAAGCCATATTACTTATTCTGGTTTCCTTTTTATACCCTGTTCCCATTGAAAATGGGAAAAGGGGGATCATGAAGTTGTGCAAAAGTATGTAACAGGGAGAAGGAAACATTTGCGACCCTATAAAGTATATATATTCTTGATCAGCATCAACAGCCGAGTCGATTTAGCCCTGTCCGTCCGTCTGTCCGTATGAACGCGTGTTTCTCAGAGACTATAAGAGCTAGAGCCACAAATTTTTGAATGTAGGTAGGTGTATACCCGATTCATTACGAGTTTGTTTCAGATTTGGAAAATTCCTCCCCCTCCCCCCTTTAAGCGCAAAAAAACTGTCACAGCCACAATTTTTAAGATAGACCTTCCAAACTTTACATATATCAAGTAAGGCCCAATATCTATCTATTCTGAAAAGATCAATAAGCTCGGACGAAAAACACCGAAGTTATATACGAATCAATTTTGCTTGTGGGAGAGTGGGGCATCTTGCATTGTCAGTTATCGCGCGCGGCCGCATGCCATGCGTGTGTGCGTATGTTAGAGTGTGTGTGTGTATGTGTGAGTGTGTGTATATGTGTATGAAAACACAAGAAGTCAAGGGAACAGGGTATTTTGTAGTCGGGACACTCGACTACAGCTCCCTTACTTGTTGTTATTAAATTCTCGCAAGCGATCGGTACAGTAAAACCCCAGTAGAAAAACCAAAATGAAATCGAAACTGACATTAAATTAAATTAAATTCATCTTAAATTGAATTAGTGTTTGCTTTAGAAAGGAAATTTAGGTAAAACATTTGAAAAGTAAAGTAAATTAAACTGAAAGAAATTAAATATTACTTTTAAAAATTATTTGATTTAAATTAAAAATTAATTTTTATTAAATTTATATACCTCACCCTTATCGAACACTTAAATCTATATTACCTATATTTTTCCAATTAGAATATAATTCTCTTTTGTTATTTTTATGTTCCTTAAACTGAAATCTAACCCCAAAGATGGGATTCTCTTGTTACCCCGTATACTTTTATGCTAAATTAAAATTTATAATGAATATGAAGTAAATGAATTTTGAACTTAAGCTAACGTTCTCGCCATTGTAGGCTTTTGCTAAAGGGATCACCCAGATGCATTCTGAGGCTGGTGATCAAAGGTAGGGTGGGCAATATGCGACCACGATTCCACCAGTGGCTTCGCACACCATAACTCTCTCTCTCTCTCTTTTCTTCTTCCTTTCTTCTCTCTCTATCCTTTCGTGAGTGATCTGAAATAGTCTATTATCTACCGTTCTTTAGTTCTCTAGCATTCCTATTTTTGTCGCAGCACGTTATTTTTCTAATCATGTTAATATAACAATAAGACATATCGGTATCAGCAAGACCTCCACCCCCAAAGCCGACGAGCTAGAGCCGGATACCATGACGTGCAACCGTTGGTACTAAGCCCAATCCATAGTCGCTGGCATCGCAGTGGACAAAAAACTTTTTTGCAAAATTTGGATTTTGCAATACTGGGGCTGAAGTAAGCAAGTCTTTTAGCTTCTCAAAGGACTTTTGAGCTGCTTCAGTCCATGCAAACTTCCTCTTAGTAGACAACAACTCAGTAATGGGGAAAGTTATCTCTGCAAAGTTCTCACTAAATCTTTGGTACCAACCTACTTAGCCTAAAAATCCTCTGGCTTGCTTAAGTGTTTTCGGAACAGGCCATGATTTTATAGAATCAATTTTCTTTGGGTCAGTCGCAATACCGCTGTTGCCAACCACATAACCAGGTAGGGTACTTCTGTGACACAAAATTTGGTCTTAGCAATGTTAAGCGTTAAGATTGCTTTCCAGAAATCGATCCCGAGAATAACTCTTTTTTCAAGTGAAGGGATGATGAAAAACAATATTGGTTTTTTAATGCCTTTATATTCTAACTCGGTTTCTATAGAGCATATTACTTCGTGTCTTTTCCTATCGGCTGTCTTAACACCAAAAGCCACTCTTAAATTTGCACAGCGTTCGTGATAAGGTCGAAAAGGACTCAAAGTTGGGGTTTGATTTATCAGGTTATTATTTATATTTTTTATGACTGCTAACGACCTTTATACTCTTAACTTGCAGTTTTTACTGGCTCGAGGTCTTGCTATGTTATTGACATAACTTTAAACAGAGGCACACAACACAACAAAGGAGGCATCAGGTTGATCGGACGACGTTTCATGAGGGACCAACCTCACTCATCAGCGATCTTGAGCCTGAAATGTCTGTCCAAACAGCAGTCTCTTCATGCCTGCGACGGCAAAACCGTTTGGGAGAGGAGAGTGAAGTCGACTTTTGCAACGAGCTCCAGAAAACCAACAAATTTGGCAATAAAACTCGAATAAACAATTCAGGAAAAAGTGACATACCCGCAAGAAGACCCCGTAGAGTGCTGGAAGCGTCGCCGTTTGTGTCAAAGGGTTGTGCATCCGCGTATAATTGGAATTTTAAATACGCAATAATTTCGGCGCAGACAACAACAAATATTAAGCGGTGAGAAATTCCAACTACATTACATACAAACAAAACACCGACATCTGTGTAAGCCCCCAGCTGACTGCAAGAGTTGTCACCAATAGGCGAATTAAAGCTTTTAAGCTTGGATCAAGGCAAACCACACTACCTACATACAAAAGCGTCTGAAAGCTCAGTGACTCTAAAACTGTAGGCAGGTCGATCTTTATTTGCATACCTTGAGGCTAAAATTTTAATTAAAAACATAAATGGCTTTTCACTCACCACCCACGGGAACACCATACAGGTTCTCGCAGCAGCAAACACTACCTACAAAAAGACCCATTCATGAAACCTCACCCGACCAATACCAACCAAGCAGCAACGCCAAGTTTCCTATGTTAACGGACCACACCGGCGGCACTGATAAACGAGACAGCCAATTAGGCGACCAAGCTACAATGCAGCATAACCATGTTGGAAGCATGTCTATTATGGCACTTTCAAACCTTCTCGACGCAAAGCTAAAGGACTTACCAACAAAGGCGGATCTCGAAAAAATCACCGATAACTTCAAGGAACTTCAAAGTAAACAGGAAATTTTAGAGCGCAGACTGGAAGAAGAGGAACAAAAGACTAAAGCTCTGGAACGCCAAGTCGATATCCTAATGCGAAAAGCAAATGAGAAAAATATTATTATTCACGTTCCAACCAACAGTGGGCTAAACCCAGTAGAGCTGGCAAAAAATGTATGCTTTGAGGTCCTACAGAAAAAAGATCATTCCTTAATAGGCAGCGCTTGGGCCATAAGAACAAAAAATCCAAATAAGGCTATGGTAGCAGTTGAACTCAACAACAAAGCGGACTCCATCCAAATCCTCAAGGCCTATAAATTCCTGGGCACAAAGGGCATGACGGCACATAGGGACTACCCACAAGCAACCAGAGACAGAATCCGACGCCTAGTAAAAATCAAAAACGAACTACCAAAACATGATAACCTTAAGGCAACTATTCGAGGGGATGCACTTCTGGTAAACAATAAGAGGTTTTACTATGATGTCCAAGGAACCTTCCTATGTGAAGGTCAAGATGGAAAGGTAGCACTGGACCTGATCACAAACAACTTTAATAAAAATGCCACAGAAGGAAACCAGCAGTTTTAACATAAATGCCGTCAGCCAGAGTATAGATATAAGTCTAAGAAATAATATCCAAATATTGTCCTATAATGTATCCGGTCACTAGCCAATTTGAAATAATACTGTTATATGAAACATTTGTCGAAAACAACTTAGAGATCTACGAGCACTACTTCCAGGAATATACCTTGCACTGGATTCCAGCAACCAGAACTTCATCCCGTGGAAGAGCCAGTGGCGGCTCCCTGTACGCAATAAAAAATGAGCTAGTGCGCAGAAACATCTGCAAATTTATATTTGTTCAATCCAAAACTATAATTGAAGTAAATACCCAACAAGATCGTCTGTATATTATCCCAGTATATATCAACTGCAACAAGTGGCACGAAGACTTTGAACAACTGTACGACTTCATGATGGAGGTACACTACGATAATTCTATGATTTTAGGAGACTTAAACGCAAGAATTGGCACAGAACAAGGAATTTCGGAACTTTTTTTCACAGCCAGCAACTTTCTGAGTACTGCTCGAAATGCACGTGATAGTACTAAAGACGGGAAGGGAACAAAACTGATAGAGATGATGGAAACACTCAACCTCACAGTACTAAATGGTAGAACGCAAGGCGACACATCAGGAAACTATACATATATCAGTGGACAGGGAAACTCAACAATAGACTACTGCTTAGTAAGTGGTGCCTGGCACATCCAGGCTACCGATATGTCTGTTCAAGCTCAAATCTTCTCGGACCACCTGCCAATCACAGTCTCAGCAAATCTCGGTAATATCCAAAATGAACGAATTGTAGACAACAAATTGTTACCAAAACTTCGCTGGATTGAGAGCCTCAAAGGTCGATACACTTCCTGTTTGGAGTCCGAGATAAGAGAACTACCGGTAAACATATCAGAGGAAGCAGATGGAATACCTCTCCTAACTGAAGCCATAAAAAATGCTGCAAAATGTATGCAGAAACCACGCGCAGGACCCTTTACACAACCATGGTTCGATTTACAGTGCGAGACAGCTCGAAAGCAATCTTTCCAAAAGCTCCATTTGGCCAGAACTACAAACTGCAGCACTTCGAGAGCGGACTATATCAGTTCGAATAAGTCCTTTAAGAAAATATGCTACGAAAAACGAAAAATGTATTACCTGAGATTAGGACAGGACTTGGCAACAATTAAGGACAGTAAAAGCTTCTGGGCGACAGTGAGGAAAATAAATGGACCTTCAGCAAAAAATCAAGTCAATGCCACTGCAAGTGATCTGGCTGCGCATTTTCGCTGCTTATTAAATAATCCCAGCGTAAATAACCTCCTTGCTAGTCCCCTGACCAGTATCCAAAACGAAAAATTGGACGCACTGATATCCTCAAGCGAAGTTGCACTGGCAATTTCAAGCCTTAAACTGAACAAAGCACCTGGAGAAGATCGAGTACCTGCCGAATTCCTAAAATGCGCCTCTGAGAACTTTCTCAACACCCTCACCTCAGAACTAAATAAGATTTTCGAAACGGCCATTGTACCACCAAGCTTCAGGAAAAACATCATATATCCCATATATAAAAAAGGAGACCCTTCCATAGCTGCAAATTACAGGGGCATCTCATGTCTAAATGTTATGGTGAAAATATTCAGCTCAATCCTACTCAATCGTCTCACATCTTGGGTCGCAGAAAACAATCGGCTAAGTGAATACCAGTCGGGATTCAGAGCAGGTTACAGTACGGTGGACAGTATCTTCACTTTAACGGCTATCTGCAAGTCATATCTCAAGGAAAAGAAGAAGTTATACTTATGTTTCATCGACTTCAAAGCAGCCTTCGACACCATCAACCGGCAGAGTTTAATATATAAACTAAATAAGTTAGGCGTATCTTCAAAAGTTTGCAAAATTATTGAAAAGCTATACTCGGAGAACACGTGCTCTGTTTGGGATGGTAAGCAGCTATCTGAATGGTTCGGGAATAACACAGGCGTCAAGCAGGGCTGCTTGCTGAGCCCACTCCTGTTCTCATTATATATAGACGATATAGTCCCTTTGCTTCCTGGAGGAATAAAATTTGCAGGACAGACAATAAGGGCCCTGATGTACGCGGATGATATGGTCCTTATGGCAGAATCACCCAAAGGACTCCAAAATATGCTAAACCAATTGCACAGCTACTGCCAAAAGTGGAGCCTGCAGATCAACGTCTCTAAAACAAAAGTACTGACGATTCGCGACGGCAGAGGGCGAACGGCTACAAGCGAAAATTGGCACTTGAACGGGGAAGTATTGGAGAAAGTTACGCACTACAAGTACCTTGGAGTGGTAATTGAGCAGAACATGCAGCTTAAAAAACACATGCGGGAAAAACTAAGCGACTCAATGATGGCAATCAACTCATGCTGGAAGTCACTGCTCGGTAAGCAAGAAGTGGCTCATAGTGTAAAATACAAATACTTTACGGCAACGGCCAAAGCCATAATGTTTTACGCTGCTCAAATATGGGGCTACATCTCTTTTGAGGATGTAGAAAAACTACAGAGATTTTTTCTGAAAAAGCTATTCAGACTACCAAGGAGTACGCCAAACTATGCCCTTCATATTGAAACAGGGCTTGGCCCGTTATATTTGGACACACTGCGTTTGCACTTCAGTTACATTCAAAGGGTTATGAGCATGCCAGATAGCCGGCTTCCAAAAATTATTACAAGACATCTCCTGGAGAATAGGCTCCAATTCTTCCAAGAGTGGGAACGGATCGGCAGTGAACTAGAAGTATATATTAACATATCGGACCCCAACTCATGGAAAAAGTCTCATATGGACATTATTGAAAAAATGTATGACTCAACAAGGAACTCCTTCAGAAATTTGGCTGACCAAAGCACCACCCGAACGAGCTTTAAAACTCTAAACTTAGGCCTGGGAGACCTAAACTATTTCAATGATGAAAATACACTGCATCACATCAGCCTAATATGTCGAGCTCGAACGGAAATGCTACCTCTCAACCATAAGCATCACATGGAGACGACTAACACGCAATGCACCTTATGCAACCTCGGAGCTGTTGAAGATGTGCTACATTTTATCGCAATGTGCCCAATTACAAGCGAAATTAGAAGTCTGCATCTTAAGCAACGCTTTTTGAATACCGAAGAAGTCAAGGACTGGTTAAATGGGGAAAAAAGGGAGGCGCTCGAAAACCCTTTTTTCCCCGCCCTCAAATATAGAGGGCAAAGTATTGGGCAGAATATTTTTGGAATTATAAACATACATTATCGCTTAACTTACATATTTAAGAAAAACATTAAATAACACAAATCTGGCTGACGGCTATAGCCATCCTTTGTTGTGTTGTGTGCCTCTGTTTAAAGTTATGTCAATAACATAGCAAGACCTCGAGCCAGTAAAAACTGCAAGTTAAGAGTATAAAGGTCGTTAACAGTCATAAAAAATATAAAACGCTTGGCACGGCGTTGTTGTTCGAAACTTAATAGAAATAGTTTCATTTAAAACAACAAAACACTCCTGTTTGTATATACAAACATTTTGGTCTTTTGTTATTATTTATAGTTGTTGAGGTCTGGCTGGTGATATGCGACTCCTTGCTGTTGAGCAATTGTCGCACCGGTTGTATGTCCGGATTAGTTTTGTGGTCTACCGCAACATCTACTTCTGGGCCATCCGACTGTTGTCGGCGGATGGACCCTTCTGAGAGTTTTCCGATCTTTTTAAGCAGACTGTGCATTGTGGCTTGTATATGTTTTTGGCTCCACAGCCATAACAAAATACATTTCTGGCCTGCAAGCACATGTCCCACGAGTGCCCTTCTTGGTCACAATTCCAACAAGTGAACTTCTTCCCATGATGTTGCACTGCATTTACTGATATATCGCTATCTTCGATTTCAGAAGGACCATCACTGTACTCAGCTACTGCAGAAATTCGCTTATAAGGCTTATGCTCAGAGTTGCTTCTAGGAATAGCTTTTAATTGGTCTTCTCTAATAAGATTTTCTTTCAATTGTACCAGTTGACGCAAATGTGACACTGATGTAACTGTTAGGTATAACAAAGCCTGACGCAATTCTGACAATAAAATTTCGTTTTAACTGCTGAATCAGACTATAATCATCAATTGGTATGGTCATCCGAGAAACAAGGGTCATGACGTCGTCATAGAAGAGATCAAAAGGTTCTCCTTCTTTTTGCTTTCGAGCACGAACTTCTTCCATGATAAGGTAGTCATCCTTGTTATCATGATATTGAGATTTAATGGCTTCGCAAAATTCTTCATAGTCTACACTATATACGTTTTTGCGATACCGCCAATAACAGTCGCGAGCCTTGCCACATAATAATATGTGCAAATTTTTACACAAACAGCTAAAATCGTTGTTTAAGCTGTCTTCAGTTAAAGCACTGATGCTATGTATATAAAAATTCCTGTACTGTGGAACTTTTGGCCGATCCATCAAGCTTAACGTTCCAGCTCTGAATTATTTGAGTTGCCTTTTCCGGCCTCATGGTTGCTAAGTTATTTAAATTTGACCCCGCCCGAGAATTATTTCTTCCTGTCGCTGCACTCGGAGATGTAATAGCCGATCCACATTGGGCGGAATCGCCGTTTTTTTTTGGCAAAAACTCAAATTTTAATGCTAGAAACTTGAAACTTGGAGAATTTGCGGCTCATATTATTTGTGAATTTGTAACTTTTTTTTAGCGCTGTGACCACGCCTTCCCCGCCGAGCCCGAGAGCTTCATTAAATATAAAAATAGGGGAAAGTTAACTTCGGCTCGGCCGAAGTTTTGTATACCCGTGCAGCTTCCATTGAAAACAAAAAAGTTTTTCTAACTAAGACTACTTTTTGGACCTTACTTTTCTATGGGATCTATACTATATAGATGTCTGATTACGACCAAACTTGGGGAAATCTTGGAAAATCATAATACACTGGTAATTACGAAATTTGGAGACGATTCCATTTGATCGTTCATATGGCAGCTATATGCTATAGTCATCCGATTTCGACAAAACTTAGTGAAATCTGGGAAAGGTAGTATACTAAGAATACGTACTTGAGGCGTTTCCATTAAAAACAAAAATTTTCCACTAAAACTAGTTTTTAGACCGTCGTCATGGGCATATCTATGTATCGGGCGGCCAAACGATTTAGACCATGTGTAGCTTTAAAACTGGGGAAGAAAAACACAACGCGGGCAAAACCGTGTTTATCAGAATAATTGTAGAGTGCTCAATAAACGAAACCGGGAAGGGGACATCCGTTTGTTTTCTAAATAAGACATTGAGAGCAACACGTTTCCGTTACCAAACCTCATTTGTGACCCCGCATACTATACTATGTGTTAGTAGTGTTAGTGAGAAAAACTTTTCGTTTTTAATTGAAGCGCCTCCAAACTTCGAATTTCTTAGATTACTATGCTTTTCCATGATTCCACAAAAATTGCTCGAAATCGTACATCTATATAGTATAACTGTCATAGAAAAGAAGAGTCTGAGTTATTTTGAAAAACAAACTGTAAGGGTATACAAAACTTCGGCCGAGCCGAAGTTAACTTTCCCCTATTTTTTTATTATGTTGTTATGCCTAAATAAAGTAACACAACGTCATATAACATTAATATTTATTAAAATATATATTCTACTTCTAGATCAAAATCAAAAGGTTCTTTACTTTCAAATTCGTCTTCATCTCCATATGTCTGGTCTGCAACTTCAAATGTTGGCAACTTTAAAAGTGCAATAACTTCTTTTGGCAGTTTGTGTGCTTTTGAAGTCCTTTTTGGAGCGATTCCTGATATATAAGGATCAGTAGAATCTATAGAACGGCGGAATACGTCTGTTAAGTTGTTGAGTCGGCTATTTTTCCTAGCGTGTAATATTCTATCACGCTTATAGTATAAGCAACCAACAGGAAGTACAGCTGACTCAATTATCTGTGATCCGTGAACCAAAATTTTGTGGACCGTAGCGGTCATTGGGTACCACGGATATTTCGTCAAATGCAAACGAAGCGTCTCTTCACAAAATTTTTTGAATCTAATCGAACAAATTTCAAATTCGCATGATATAACCATTAAAATTATATATAGTTTGTTTAAAAGCTCTTGATCGATTGCCAATATAGAGGCAAATAGAGGAACGTTTGAAAATGTCCTTCGCGCCGTATTGCCATCGTTAGAATTTCCAGAATCATTCTGGCTTGGTTTGTTTATGTGCAACCCCATTTCAGACCAAAGTTTTCTTTCAATGTCCTTTTTGCGTATCAGCATTGTGTCTTTGTCAGAGTCCTTATTGATCCGCCATTTCTGAAGAGCGACGCGATATGAAATATTCAGAACGAACTCCAAAAACCGAATCCATGCGTGGAGAGGACTAATTCCGTACTGTAAAGTATTTGGTTTTGGCTTGAACTGTTGGCTAGCACCGCAAATGGGACATGATTATGTTGACTTAGTGCCTGTTAAAGTATTTAACACCTTTTCATCGATGAGCGTCATGTGTAAGTCACAGACAACTTCAATATTCCTTTGGTCCGCCTCATAAAAAAATGGCTTAAGGTGTTTTATTTGAGCATCTAAAAGTGCCTTTGAATTCAAAATATGATCCCGACTTTCTTTACTTAACTCTATTTTTAGCGGCCTGCAAAACTTAATGGATTGTGGGTACCGGTTTCTCCAAATAGTTCGCCCATGCTGATCCACCATTTGGAGTGGAATTATTGTTGTAACAAACAAGGATTGGTCAAGGCTATTTGGTTAGGGTTCATTAAATTTTTGTTTGTAAACGCTGTGGCCTGTTGAACCGTCAAAACCATAGCTTACTGTTAGCTTCAATTTGTTAATATCGATATATTGTTGCTTTTGTTAATTAATTACTGTTAATTACTGGCTTTTGATATAACAGTATCCGAGATGCAGTATGGTCAAGTAAGTTCAGCAGCGGCACTTCTTTTTTTTTTTAAGCTTATTTTGTATTTGTTGAATCTTCTCTTAGTGAGACTAACAATAATTTTTCAGATCTTAATCTAGAAGCTATTTTATAAACCATCCCCTGTTGGAGTTAGTTTGTGTTCTGCGGCCCTTCAAGTCAGTCGCTGGGTTGGTAGGTCATTTCTCCTGAGGCGAGAATGCGTTGCTAGCATGGAAAGAGATTTTGCAAGTTGATTTGGGTGGGTGAGAAGCTTCTCAGAAGATTTTTGTTTAAGTTGCTCTATTTCAGTTTCGACCAATGGGATGCTGAGGTCGTTGTGGATACACTCATTGCGAATGTACCATGGCGCTCCAGTGATGGTTCTGAGAATTCTTGATTGTGATCTTTGAAGGATTTCCACACTGCTCGCACAGGCATTTCCCCATAACTGCGAGCCATACGTCCAGACAGGCTTTATGATGCTTTTGTACAGTAGGACTTTATATTCCAGTTTAAGAGGGGAACGCGAGTTGATTAGCCAGTGAAGGCTGTTGGCCTTTAGCTTGATTTGAAGCTTTTTCGACTCTATGTGTTTGCGCCATGTGAGCCTTCTATCGAGGTGCACACCTAGGTATACAACATCGTTTGATTGCGGGATCTGGGTTGCATTTAAGGATAGCTGGGGACAGGTGCTTCTGTTGAGTGTGAACGTCAGATGTTTACACTTTTGCTCGTTGATTTTTATGCGCCAGTTGGCCAGCCACTCTTCCACTTTAGCTAGATGGCTTGCCAGCAAACTTGTAGCGTTAATTGGACATCGTGATCTGCTTAATATTGCCGTATCATCCGCAAAAGTACTTATTGTAAGTCGAGGGTCTGTTGGTATGTCGGCAGTGTACATTACATATAGGAGAGGACCGAGTACGCTACCCTGCGGTACTCCGGCTCCTATAGTGAACTCTTCCGTTATGTACTCATTTTGACGAACTGTAAATACTCTGTAACTGACGTAACTTTCTAGGACTTTGTGAGTATTTGGGGGAAGCATTGTCCTTATCTTGAATATAAGACCATCCAACCAAACGAGGTCAAATGCTTGGGCAACATCTAAGAAAATTGCAGAGCAGTATTCGTGGTGCTCAAACGCAGTCCGAATGTCTGAAGTTAAACGGTTGACTTGCTCAATAGTCCCATGCTTTGCCCTAAACCCAAATTGATGTAAGGGAATGATATTTTGTGCATGGCCATCAATTTTACCGAGTAGGATCTTCTCAAATAGTTTTGACAGGCAAGGTAGCAGACTAATGGGTCTGTATGATGACGCTTGTGTTTTATCTTTTCCTGGTTTCTGAATCATTATGATTGTGGACCTCCTCCACTGAGTTGGAAAGTATCCACATCGCAGAACAGCATTGAAAAGTCTTGAGATATATGTAATGGCGGGACTTGGAAGTTTCATAATCATTTTAGGTGTAATAAGGTCATGTCCAGGAGCTTTTCTGAGATTTAGCTCTCCGATGGCGTTTTTTATTTCTAGCGAATGAACTTTGATTGGGTCAGCTTGTGCGGCGGTCGGAACCAATGGAAGTTCATAGCCATTGGTTGGAGGATTTGGCTGGAAAACATTTCTAAGGTGAAGTGCAAAGACAGTTGCCTTTTCTTCGTCGCTGCGGGCCCATCTTCCTGTCTGATATCTTAGAGGCGTGTCTACCTTTACAGGTGGCTTTATGCTGGCGCGTGCCCTCCATAGGGGAAATTTGGTGCTTGTAGGCGATAATTTTTTGATATAACGGCTATGTGCTAGCTGCTCTTCGGCTTCGAGTGCTTTGCGAAGTACTCGTTCTGCAAGTCTCAGACGATTTTTTGGGGCAGGCGATCTAAAGCTTTGTCATTCTCTTCTTGCACGCCGCTTTTCTGAGACCAGCCGGTCAATGTAACTGTTTGTTAATCTACGATCTGGCTGAGGTGCTGTTGTTGTTGTTTGGGGGTTTGAGTGATGAGCAGCGGCAGTAATGATAGAGCTGAGGGCTTAAACTGAATTGTCAATGTCTTCTTCGCTGTTTATGGTTGGGCTCAGCTCGATGTGACTGCTGATATATTTTTTGTATTTGAGCCAGTTTGTCTTGTGTGAGGTCAGTCTCCGAGGATATTCTCTAACACGAGGGCACTCCAGAAGGGTGAATATTATTGGAGAATGGTCTGACGACAAGTCAGCAAGGGCTTCTGCAGTTACCAAGTTTTGTGGAACTTTTCTTGTTATAGCAAAGTCTATAAGATCGGGTAATTTCTTTGGGTCTGCCGGCCAGTATGTAGGCCTACCCGGAGATACATAGTCGAGTTTGTTTGATGCGCGCGTGAGTACGCTGTAGAGTTGCTTCCCTTTGGGATTGGTCAGTCTGGAGCCCCAGTGGGGATGTTTCGAATTATAGTCACCCGCAGCCAAGAAGCGTTGACCAAGTGTATTAAAGAAATCTAGGAATTGATATTCTGATATTGCGAAACGTGGGGGACAGTAAACCGCGGACAGAGTGATATTGCCTCGTTTAGACTCTACACATATCGATGTGGCTTGTAGGTAGTTTTCCGAAAATCCTGATAGTGGGTAATGCTTGATGCGGCTTCTGACGAGGATGCCAGTGCCACCATGGGCCTTGCCATCTGGGTGATTTGTGCCGTAAAATGCATACCCAGGTAATTGAAAATTGTATCGGTCCGTCAAGTAAGTTTCTGCAAGAAGCATTATGTAGATTTCATTGTCCTGGAGAAATTGTGATAACTCCACTTTGTGGCGGGGAATGCCATTTGCATTCCAGAGTGAAACTCGTAGGAGAGCCCTTATTTGGATTGTTGCGAAGTGAGCATTTGAATGAGAATTCCTTGTGTTCTCATTTGTTCTTGCATTGCGCTTTGCATATATACCATAAAATCCTTCAGCGTCTGCTGTAATGATAGAAACATAGTTTCTAAGCTACTATATTTTGATGGATGTTCCGCTTGTTTTGATGGCAGTGTCGGCTCACTTCGAATTTCATGCGAAACCGTAGATATGGGTGCGGGTCTATCATTTCCTAGTTTCAAGGCGATTGCGAAAGAAACACCTTGGGTTGTAGTCGTTGGGGCAAAGGTCGATCTCGTAGCTTTGGTGATGAAGACTCCAGGGGTCGACTGCGAGGGTGTGTACTGATTAAGGTTTCCATTGTATCGGGCAAATTCTGTGCGCGTATTAATCCTGCTCTTCAGATCTTTGTAGACTGGGCAACCTCTGTAGTTTGCAGTGTGGTTACCTCCACAGTTACTGCATTTTTTGACAGATGGATCCTCCTTGTTAGCAGGGCATGAGGCAGTGTTGTGCAGCTCTCCGCATGCTACACAAACTGATCGCAGGGTGCAGTAGGCTTTTGTGTGCCCAAATTCTTGGCAATTGTTACATTGCACTGGATTTGTGCGTTTGTGCGGCTCCTCTACGGTTATTCTGCGGTGCAATAAGAAAAGTAGTTTGTAAATTGGGTGCTCTACATTATTTTTAGGAGCTGTGTCTTCCGGGCTTAGTTCAACTTTGAATAGTGGCTGTGGTTTGTACCTGTTTATTAAGTTTATAACGGACTTGACCTTGAATCCCTTCCTCCAAGGCAGAAGCTACTTCCGTTGCAGGTACACTTGATTCAATGCCCTTGATTACTATCTGTAGGCCTTTGCTACTTTTTAGTTGGTAGGTGTAGTAGCTTTTTTTCAACTTTTAGGCATTTTTCGACTGCTCGGTAATTTTCTTCGGTGTTGACTTGGAGCTTTGTTTCGCGTATATTGCCTTTGTTGACGGATGTTACATAAAAGTTGTTGTTGCCTATTAGCGATACAAGCTTTGTTACTAGGGCCGCACAGTTGCTATCCCTTATATAAATCGGTGGAGGCTTTGGCTTAGGGGCATTTGGAGCTTTTTCTTCACACTCAGCATCAGACTGTTGGCCAAGAATTTGGAACCTATTCCCCGTGAGGGGATCTTTGTCCACAGGTATATCGCTTGTTTTGTTTATCTTTGGAGTGTTGCCGCTTTTATTTATTTGCGTTTATTTATTTGTACATACCGATCGATGCCAGTCTGCACATACGAACGGGTAGTAGGTGTTGCACTTTGTTGTGTACTCGTATGTATTTGCGGGAGGTCGTGCTGAGTTGACATTTTTGAAAGTAGGTTAGTGGGGAACGTTGGTTTCTGGATACTTGCTGTTGTTGTTGAGCTTGTCGATTGAGCGGTGGTCAGCGTTACTGTAGTGGTTGTTGAACTTGACGAAAAGCTAGTCATTGGTGGCTTAGGGGGCGGTGTGGGGCATTGGGAGCTCCAAGTCGGAGTAGGGGTATGAGAGCTTACGGTCGCATTGCTGGTGGTGGTTGCGTCGGGGGACACAACCGAAAAGTAAGCGTTGTTGCGTGTTATGGAGAGCCGTCGATCGATTTGCTGTTGTAGCATTTGGGCATTGAGTTCTCTCTGACTCATGGTGTTGTTGTTGTTTTTTATTACGCGTTGACATTTATCAAAATTTAATTTAGTTAAATATTAACTATTAGATATTTTTTGACAACATAAGCATGAGTGCTTATAAATGTCCATTAGCGTCTTTTATCGCGGGTCGAAATTGTTTTTTTAAACAACCGAATTAAGCACTTTTACATCGATTTAAACCGGAGCGTGACAAAAACACGTCCGACCTGTTCGGAATTATTCGTTAAAAACAACGGCACTTCGGCAACAGTTTCTGAGACGCTTTATAGGCCGGCAATTTTTCTTAGCCACCTTCACCTTATCGTAACTCGGATATATATTGGAGTTTTTTTCGATATTCTTTGAGCGTATGTTAATATATTGCTGCTTGGAAAACGAATTTTCAATAATAAGGCCTCATCAGGTGATAATGGTATTGGTTCTTTCAATAAAAGCTGTTCCCTTAATTTTGAACTGTCAGGAGAATTAAATGTTGTATTAAGAATATGTAAAGTGTCTTTATCATTTGCCTTTTTAGCAGACTTAGCCGCTGCTCGAATAAGGAGATCAGTTAAATTTCCTTTTGAAAGTTCGGAAACCAATTTGCTTTTTTGACGAGAACTTTCTTCGTCATAAGACAGAGGAGGCCACCCACCTTTATTGCCACTATTATCCTTTTGCGAATAAAATGTTATATCTGTTGCAAGCCAGCTTACATTTTGTTCTTTAAACCGTCGAACATTTCTGTGCGTTTTGTTCAGCAGTCCCTTGACTTGGACAAAAAAATTCTTTATTTTTATTTTAATGTCCATCAAAGCATTTTCTGGATGAGAATTTTGAAGTTTTTCTGCGCAAACCCTGTCGAAAGTTTCGTTGATATTGCGATGCTTTTCCAACCAAACTTCCAGCAAATCGCCACGACGAATAGCAACCTTGATCACACCTATTGAAATATATCGAAAAACCGCAAAAATCCGCTTCTGTTTTTAGCTCTATATAAACACTAGCATATTTCCCGGCGAGCTTCGCTACGCCGCCGTCAGTCTATACTGACATCACATAAAACCGATATAGTTTTTCTTTTTCGACCGGCTTTGGGTAATATTACCGTTATCGCTATCGCTATTGCTATCGCTATCGTTATCATTGTCGTTATCGTTATCGCTATCATTATCTTTATCGTTATCGTTACCGTTATCGCTATCGTTTTCGCTTTTGTTATCGCTATCGCTATCATTATCGTTACCATTGTCGTTATCGTTATCGCTATCATTATCTTTATCGCAATCGTTATCGTTATTGTTATCGCTATCGCTATCGCAGTCGCTATCGTTATCGTTGCTGTTATCGCCATCGTTATTCCTTACAAACCAAGTTTATAGCCAATCGGATAAAAATCGGTTTTTGGCTGCAGAGTTTTCCGACCCTAAGGTCAAATTTTCCGACATCAGAAAATTTCATTTCAATTCATTTCACTCGCACTCACAAACCGAATTTTAAGTCAATCGGATGAAAAATAGGATTTTGCTTATCGAATTTCCAGAGAATTTTCATTGCGGGCCGATTTCCGAAATCGGGAAAATACGTGCCGAGTTATTTCGTACACTTCGCTTACCAACCCTGTTTTAAGTCAATCGGAAGAAAAAATTACCCATACAAACTTTTCCGACGCTTTTCCGAGAATTTTCCGACACTACTGTCGAATTTTTTAACTTCCGAGAATCGCAGTTCAGTTTATTTCACTTACTGTCCTCACAAATCGAATTTCAAGTCAATTGGATGAAAAATAGATTTCCAGAGAATTTCCTTGTAAGCGGATTTTCCGAAATTGGAAATATACGTGTCCAATTATTTCGCATACTTTGCTTACAATCCGAATTTCAAGTCAATCGGATGACGCTATTCCGGGAATTTCCCGACCCTACGGTCGAATTTTCCAGCATCGGAAAATCAGGTGGTGTAACTCTGAAGGGTAAGTCTTCCTGTAGCTCACTAGGATTAACATAAATGCTATGTATAATTTTTTCGATTAAGGCTGACGGCAATTAAGCCATGCCTAAATATGCAAAATGTTCTTATTTTATTTTATTAATGATAATAAAGAACCACTACTACTACTACTGTCCTCACAAACCGAATTTCAAGTCAATCGGATGAAAAATAAAAATTTACTCATATACACTTTTCCGACGTTTTTTCGGGACTTTTCCGACCCTACGGTCGAATTTTCCAGCATCGGAAAATCACATTTCAATTTAATTCCCTTACTGTCCTAACAAACCAAATTTCAAGTCAATACGATGAAAAATAGATTTTTGCATATCGAATTTTCCGAGAATTTTCCTTGTGGGCGGATTTTCCGAAATCAGGAAAACACGTGTCCAATAATTTTGCATACTGTGCTTACAAACCGAATTTCAAGTCAATCGGATGAAAAATGAAATTTTCCCCATACAAACTTTTCCGACGCTTTTCCAGGAATTTCCCGACAAATTTTCCAGCATCGGAAAATATCATTTCAATTTTATTCACTTACTGTCCTTACAAACCGAATTTCAAGTCAATCGGATGAAAAATACAATTTTCCCCATACAAACTTCCCGATGCTTTTCCGGCTTTTCCGGGTGGAATTTTCCAAAACCCAGTCTTAGTACGCACTTTCACCACATAAGGAAACTCCTGTCCAAATTTCAGCCCTCTAGCTATCGTTTAGGCTGTGCGACGGTCACCAGTCAGTCAGGTTAAACAGTTTTATATATATAGACTAGCAAATATCCCGGCTTGCTTCGCTGCGCCGCCGTCAGTTAAGCTATTTTAACCGATAAGAGTATCAGTTTTTCTTTTCCAACTTGGGGGTGGATTTCACAAATCGGAAAACATTTGACCGTATCTTACATACATCTGCTGAAAGCAGAGATTAACTCTTATACCCCTTCCGCGGTTAAATAAAGTCTCTCCTGACATTTCCGATCTTGGTGGTGAACTTTTTAAATTTAAAGCTTACAAACACAATTTGATAAAGATCGGCCAACAAATAACACTCCACCAATTCTCCAACCATTCCTCAAAGTTGCATTGCATCCGGATGAACGCTATAATTTGTCAAATTTCGCAGATTGTGCACCATTTTCCGCCCATTTCTTCTGCTTAAAAACCTTCCGGGCAAGCGTCTATCCAATCCCCAAAGTTTCACCGAGATTAAGAATTTTGCGCTTCGCTACGCCGCCGCACAGTGGCCGGATTCGCGAATTTGGCGTTGCAAAAATCGTAACTTTTTAACGGAAAGAGATATTTGAAAAATTTCAAAGGGGCGAGGATAGAGAATTCCTGTAGCTTTAAAATGAGCGTACGTTCATCTTTGTAGGTTAACAGGAGGACTCAGGATCGGCTGCCAAAGTTGACAGTTTAATACTCTGAAAAAATTGCATGAAAAAGTCTAAGTATTTTAATTTTTTAAAACCGATTTATTAAAAATGAAGTTGTAATACTATTAAGAATTAACAAAATTTTATAAAAGGATAATTTGTACTTATTAAAAAAAATTTATTTTCATACAAAATTAGTTCTAACTTGGGAATGGTTAATTTTCTTCTAAAATGTTGTCAGTATAGGTATTCATATCATTAGTGCTTAATAGACTTAATATTTCTGGTGAATATTCGTTGTTTAATTCCGCGAGTGTCCTGATGTGTCTGAGAGATGAGATACGAGGATCAGAGGAGGACGACAACATGTGGAAAAGGTCTGTGTTTTCTTGATGTCGAGATATTTTGCACGTGTTCGCATATCTATACCTTTTGTAGTCCTTGTTTTTAGATTCTTGGGCTTCCTCTGACAACTCTCCCATCGATAAAAGTTGTTGTTGTATAAGCTTCTCACCATGATCCAATATTTTATGAACAGTAGGAGTAAGTTTTTTTCTCTGGGTACTTTGCACGTAAAAGATCTCTTATCTCCTTGGCATATTTTCCATATCTGCATGCATCAATATTTTCGCCGCAGCTTAAGACATTGAGAATGATCTTAAACCGTTTGATGACATCCAGATGAATTCCTGTTATCTGAGCAGTTGCCTCATCGTCGTTGAAGAATCTCCGGGATGTATTTCCATCATTTGTATTTCCATAGCCCTGCTTCGGACAGTCGACTTTTAGCCCGAGCTCCGCCAAGAACTTCTGTTGTATATCCTGTTTCCTTCTTTTTTAAATTGTTTTGGAGTTGGTAATGTCATCAGGGTCGTCTCCTTTTCGTGGAAGAGTATATGCCAACTTGAGCATGAATTCCATGCATCTGATCCTCGCATGCAATGGAGAAATTCCGTATTCGTAATTATGCTCGTCCGTTTCCGATGTCTCGAACTCCTGAAAGTCTTTTTGCTTTCTCTTGCAGATGGCACATGTCAGAGTTGATTTGGTGTTCGTTATGTCGTTCAAGACTTTTCCATCAACCATAGTTAAGAAACACTGAAATCCAATCCGGACGACTTTTCCTCCTGTCGTTTCGAAGCGGATTGGCCTCAGAGCAGATATTTCCTCCTTTATACTGCTAACAGTGCTTAAAGTTAGTTCGGACGTTTCCTTGGCATATTTGAACATTATTGGCCGGCAGAAATGTACTGATGAAGGCCGAGGATTTTTCCAGTGATCCACATTTCCACTTTTCAGCCGCAGTGGGACAAGTGAGGCCATGAACAAGTTCGCATCACTCACTGGGCCGTCATCGGAACTAATCACTTGCTTGTAAGCACTCTGTCCCGATGATCCATCGCAGCCCCATTTGCGCGGAAAATCAGAAAAGGCCAATTGTAACTACCTATATTATGTGCTACCTATCTCAGTAAATCACAAAATACGCTATAAAATCATTTTACCTGCTACACTTTTTTGTTCTTCTTCTTCCCAAATATTATTTATCTACATATTAAATCGCATATATCACTGTAACGTTTAATCCGGCAGGTTTCGGCAGCTGCAACTTTTACAATACATTAATAAATAGACTAATATATAAGACGTATGTTCCGAAACAACTGAAATCGGGTGAAATTGATGTTTCCCGGTCTATCAAAGTTTGAAAACTCAACCAAAAATAGTGTACACCTAAAACGTGAATGTGGAACATTCTACTTTGAAATAATACAGTTTATTAATGTATTCACATTAAGAATTAATGCATCTTTTCAAAAAAATCAACCAAATTCAAATCGGTATTACCGTTTGGTTTTTATAGGTTCACAAAGTTGACATTTGTAACCAAAAAAATTAAAAATTCAGCAGTTTAAAAAATTGTTCAACTTTGAACCACTGTAACAACCGAAATAATTGACCAAATTCAAAAACCAAAGTTTTCTGGGCTATCTAGGGTTCCCTTTATTGAAATAAAAAATTTGCTCAAAAAATCGAACATCAAAAAATTGATTTTTGCAACGCCAAATTCGCGAATCCGGCCACTGTGCGGGCCGTCAGTCTATACTGACATCACATAAAACCGATATAGTTTTTCTTTTCGACCGGCTTTGGGTAACATTACCGTTATCGTTATCGCTATTGCTATCGCTATCGTTATCATTGTCGTTATCGTTATCGCTATCATTATCGTTATCGTTACCGTTATCGCTATCGTTATCGCTTTCGTTATCGCTATCGCTATCGTTACCATTGTCGTTATCGTTATCGCTATCATTATCGTTATCGCTATCGTTATTGTTATCGCTATCGTTATCGCTATCGTTATCGCTATCGTTATCGTTGCTGTTATCGCCATCGTTATTCCTTACAAACCAAGTTTAAAGCCAATCGGATAAAAATCGGTTTTTGGCTGCTGAGTTATCAGACCCTAAGGTCAAATTTTCCGACATCAGAAAATTTCATTTCAATTCATTTCACTCGCACTATCAATACCGAATTTTAAGTCAATCGGATGAAAAATAGGTTTTTGCTTATCGAACTTCCAGAGAATTTTTCTTGCGGGCCGATTTTCCGAAATCGGGAAAATACGTGCCGAGTTATTTCGTACACTTCGCTTACCAACCCAGTTTCAAGTCAATCGGATGGAAAAAATTACCCATACAAACTTTTCCGACGCTTTTCCGAGAATTTTCCGACACTACTGTCGAATTTTTCAACTTCGGAGAATCGCATTTCAGTTTATTTCACTTACTGTCCTCACAAATCGAATTTCAAGTCAATTGGATGAAAAATAGATTTTTGCATCGATTTCCGAGAATTTTCCTTGTGGGCGGATTTTCCGAAATTGGAAATATACGTGTCCAATTATTTCGCATACTTTGCTTACAATCCGAATTTCAAGTCAATCGGATAAAAATAAATTTTCCCTCCGACGCTATTCCGGCCCGAATTTCCCGACCGGTTCACTTCACTAATGTCTCAACGAATAGTCACGGGAAAGGTCACACAATATTAGTCAAAACCAATTCAAGCATACGGTGAAAATAGATTTTGCATATCGAATTTCCGGAATTTTCCTTGTGGGCGGATTTTCCGAAATCAGGAAAACACGTGTCCAATAATTTTGCATACTGTGCTTACAACCCGAATTTCAAGCAAGGATTAAAAACCCATACAAATCGACGCTTTGTGGAATTTTCCGATTAGGCTGGGAATTTTCCTTGTGGGCGGATTTCCGAAATATGGAAAATACGTGTCCAATTATTTCCATATTCTTATTAATCCGATAAAAAAATAAAATTTTCCCCACACAAACTTTCCGACGCTCGGGAATTTCCGATCGCATCGGTATCAATTCTTTTATTTCACTTACTGTCCTCACAAACCGAATTTCAAGTCAATCGGATGAAAAATAAAAATTTACTCATATACACTTTTCCGACGTTTTTTCGGGACTTTCCCGACCCTACGGTCGAATTTTCCAGCATCGGAAAATCACATTTCAATTTTTTTACTGTCCTTACATACCGAATTTCAAGTCAATCGGATGAAAAATAAATTTTTGCATATCGAATTTTCCGAGAATTTTCCTTGTGGGCGGATTTTCCGAAATTGTGTCCAATTATTTCGCATACTATGCTACAAACCGAATTTTAAGCATCGGATGAAAAAAAATTTTCCATAGTAACTTTGACGCTTTCCGGGAATTTTCCGACCCTACGGTGAATTTTCCAGCATCGGAAAATCACATTTCAATTTATTTTACTTACCCCTTACAAACCGAATTTCAAGTCAATCGGATGAAAAATAGATTTTTTGCATATCGAATTTTCCGAGAATTTTCCTTGTGGGCGGATTTTCCGAAATCGGAAAAACATTTGTCCAATTATTTTGCATACTGTGCTTACAAACCGAATTTCAAGTCAATCGGATGAAAAATGAAATTTTCCCCATACAAACTTTTCCGACGCTTTTCCCCGAGGGCGGATTTTCCGAAACGGAAAACACGTGCAATAATTTGCATACTGTGCTTACAAACCGAATTTCAAGTCAATCGGATGAAAAAGAAAATTTCCCCATACAAACTTTCCGACGCTTTTCCAAATTTCCCCGACAAATTTTCCAGCATCGGAAAATATCATTTCAATTTTATTCACTTACTGTCCTTACAAACCGAATTTCAAGTCAATCGGATGAAAAATACAATTTTTCCCATACAAACTATTCCCGATGCTTTTCCGGCTTTTCCGGGTGGAATTTTCCAAAACCCAGTCTTAGTACGCACTTTCACCACATAAGGAAACTCCTGTCCAAATTTCAGCCCTCTAGCTATCGTTTAGGCTGTGCGACGGTCACCAGTCAGTCAGGTTAAACAGTTTTATATATATAGACTAGCAAATATCCCGGCTTGCTTCGCTGCGCCGCCGTAAGTTAAGCTATTTTAACCGATAAGAGTATCAGTTTTTCTTTTCCAACTTGGGGGTGGATTTCACAAATCGGAAAACATTTGACCGTATCTTACATACATCGGCTGAAAGCAGAAATTAACTCTTATACCCCTTCCGCGGTTAAATAAAGTCTCTCCTGACATTTCCGATCTTGGTGGTGAACTTTTTAAATTTAAAGCTTACAAACACAATTTGATAAAGATCGGCCAACAAATAACACTTTCCACCAATTCTCCAACCATTCCTCAAAGTTGCATTGCATCCGGATGAACGCTATAATTTTTCAAATTTCGCAGATTGTGCACCATTTTCCGCCCATTTCTTCTGCTTAAAAACCTTCCGGGCAAGCGTCTATCCAATCCCCAAAGTTTCACCGAGATTAAGAATTTTGCGCTTCGCTACGCCGCCGTCAGTCTATACTGACATCACATAAAACCGATATAGTTTTTCTTTTCCGACCGGCTTTGGGTAACATTACCGTTATCGTTATCGCTATTGCTATCGCTATCGCAAACGCTATCGTTATCATTGTCGTTATCGTTATCGCAATCATTATCGTTATCGTTACCGTTATCGCTATCGTTATCGCTTTCGTTATCGCTATCGCTATCGTTACCATTGTCGTTATCGTTATCGCTATCATGATCGTTATCGCTATCGTTATTGTTATCGCTATCGTTATCGTTATCGCTATCGTTATCGCAATCGCTATCGTTATCGTTGCTGTTATCGCCATCGTTATTCCTTACAAACCAAGTTTAAAGCCAATCGGAAAAAAATCGGATTTTGGCTGCTGAGTTATCGGACCCTAAGGTCAAATTTTCCGACATCAGAAAATTACATTTCAATTCATTTCAATTACTATCCTTACCTTTAAGTCAATCGGATGAAAAATAGGTTTTTGCTTATCGAACTTCCCGAGAATTTTTCTTGCGGGCCGATTTTCCGAAATCGGGAAAATACGTGCCGAGTTATTTCGTACACTTCGCTTACCAACCCAGTTTCAAGTCAATCGGATGGAAAAATTACCCATACAAACTTTTCCGACGCTTTTCCGAGAATTTTCCGAGACTACTGTCGAATTTTCCAACTTCGGAGAATCGCATTTCAGTTTATTTCGCTTACTGTCCTCACAAATCGAATTTCAAGTCAATTGGATGAAAAATAGATTTTTGCATATCGAATTTCCCGAGAATTTTCCTTGTGGGCGGATTTTCCGAAATTGGAAATATACGTGTCCAATTATTTCGCATACTGTGCTTACAATCCGAATTTCAAGTCAATCGGATAAAAAATAAAATTTTCCCCACACAAACTTTTCCGACGCTATTCCGGGAATTTCCCGAATTTTCCAGCATCGGAATATCACATTTCATTTTATTTCACTTAATGTCCTCACAAACCGAATTTCAAGTCAATCGGATGAAAAATAAAAATTTACTCATATACACTTTTACGACGTTTTTTCGGGACTTTCCCGACCCTACGGTCAAATTTTCCAGCATCGAAAAATCACATTTCAATTTAATTCACTTACTGTCTTTACAAACCAAATTTCAAGTCAATACGGTGAAAAATAGATTTTTGCATATCGAATTTTCCGGGAATTTTCCTTGTGGGCGGATTTTCCGAAATCAGGAAAACACGTGTCCAATAATTTTGCATACTGTGCTTACAACCCGAATTTCAAGTCAATTGGATTAAAAATGAAATTTTCCCCATACAAACTTTTCCGACGCTTTTTCGACGTTTTTTCGGGAAATTTCCCGACCCTACGGTCGAATTTTCCAGCATCGGAAAATCACTTTTCAATTTTTTTTACTTACTGTCCTTACATACCGAATTTCAAGTCAATCGGATGAAAAATAAATTTTTGCATATCGAATTTCCCGAGAATTTTCCTTGTGGGCGGATTTTCCGAAATTGGAAAAATATTTGTCCAATTATTTCGCATACTATGCTTACAAACCGAATTTTAAGTCAATCGGATGAAAAATGAAATTTTTTCCATAGTAACTTTTCCGACGCTTTTCCGGGAATTTCCCGACCCTACGGTAGAATTTTCCAGCATCGGAAAATCACATTTCAATTTATTTTACTTACCGTCCTTACAAACCGAATTTCAAGTCAATCGGATGAAAAATAGATTTTTGCATATCGAATTTCCCGAGAATTTTCCTTGTGGGCGGATTTTCCGAAATCGGAAAAATATTTGTCCAATTATTTCGCATACTATGGTTACATCGTATGTGGATAGGCTCCGCCTTTTAAGCCTACCGTCTCTACAGGATCGTAGAACCTGCCATGGAGTTATGTTCCTTCATAAACTAATACATGGGCACATTGACTCTAGTTTTCTTATAAGTCAAATTAAATTTTCGATCCCTTCTAGACCGACACGACAGTTCCGGCCAATTTTCTTACATATAAGTAGATCTAATTTTGAATCTCACGACCCGTTTCGTATCATATGTATGCTTTATAATGATTTATACCCTTTGTTAAGTTCTGAAGGTTCCTTGTTTGTTAATGTTTCTAATATTTTGTTATACTTATCGACTCAACAAATGTAAATCTTCGCCTCCGCCCACTTGATGTGAGTCGGAGCACATCGTAAAAATGCTCTCCCAATTCGGTCGGAGGCAGGATTTGGTTTAATTTTTTTTTTAATATGTTGACAGCTAATTTGTCAACTCTTTTAAATAAATGAAATGAAATGAAATGAAATGAAACCGAATTTCAAGTCAATCGGATGAAAAATAAAATTTTCCCCATACAAACTTTTCCGACGCTTTTCCGGGAATTTTCCGACCCTACGGTCGAATTTTCCAGCATCGGAAAATCACTTTTCAATTTATTTTACTTACTGTCCTTACATACCGAATTTCAAGTCAATCGGATGAAAAATAGATTTTTGCATATCGAATTTCCCGAGAATTTTCCTTGTGGGCGGATTTTCCGAAATCGGAAAAATATTTGTCCAATTATTTCGCATACTATGCTTGCAAACCGAATTTTAAGTCAATCGGATGAAAAATGAAATTTTTTCCATACTAACTTTTCCGACGCTTTTCCGGGAATTTCCTGACCCTACGGTAGAATTTTCCAGCATCGGAAAATATCATTTCAATTTTATTCACTTACTGTCTTTACAAACCGAATTTCAAGTCAATCGGATGAAAAATAAAAATTTACCCATACAAACTTTTCCGACGCTTTTCTGGAAATTTTCCGATCGTATGGTTGAATTTTCCAGCATCGGAAAATGACATTTCAATTTATTTTACTTACTGTCCTTACAAACCGAATTTCAAGTCCATCGGTTGAAAAATAGATTTTTGCATATCGAATTTTCCGAGAGTTTTCCTTGTGGGCGGATTTTCCGAAATCGGGAAAACATTTGGCTGTTTTGCTTGGACCCAATGTGCTAGAATGTGTGTTTAAAAATTTGATTTGTTCAGTGTATAGTTCATACTTTTTTCTCTTAAATGTGACTTAAGCCTTATTTATTTCATAAGATATAAGTTCGTGATCGATCTGCCAAGTATGGCCGATTTGCATGCAAATTCATATTTATCGTTTTTTACAGTGTAGTTTTTAAAGCAAAACGCACCGTAAACTTAAAAACTACACTTTCCGCTCAACTAAAATACAAATCTAAATTTAAAATTAATTTAAATTTCAATTTTTTAAAAACAACATTTTTTCTAGCACATTGGGTCCAAGCAAAACAGCCAAATTAGCCATTTTCTGGATTTTCATGCCTAATTTACAGTTAATCCATTAGAGATATGGAGTTTCTAACTTCAGATTCGGATTCAGCATGAAAAACTTGTCTAGAATAAATCATTCTTTTAGCTAAAAAGATCCTGTGCTAAGAATAAATCAGTTTTGAAATCTTGTCAAAATACTTATGCCCACCTCCGTTTGGACAATTCGATTAATATTTTCTAACCCCAGCAGCTGATTGTGGACAACTTATGAATTATTGAAAGGGGTACCAGTATTCGATAAAAATTTAAAAATTTTAGGATTTTTTGTTTCAAAGATATAATGATTTGTTTATGAAAAATTTGTTGTGAAAATAATTATGCCGACTAGTGTAGATAAAAAGAAAGAACCAACAAACAAATTTATATCATTAAAATAAATTTAAAAAAAAAAGTAATTATATTTTAAAATTTTCATTCAAAAATATATTCGCACAAACTAATATAAAATACAAATAAAAAGAAAACACACAAAAAAAACTATTTTAAATTAAAAAAAAAAAAAACAAAAAATTTTTATATCATACATATATAATTTAATCGGCCCTGTTCCGAATTCCGAGTCGGTTTTCGTGTAAACTTTTGCATTTAGAGTTAAAACTCAACAATGTTATGTGGAAGGTGACAAGAATTTCAACGGTTCCTAGATGAGGTTTGACGAAAATCGGAATTGCCTAAGCAGCTGAAACCGATTGCTCAATGCCAAGTGAATTCAATTCGTCAAAAAAAGCAGACCTGATCTAGTAGCTACAGACATTTTGCTTACTTATCATATAAAATTGTGAACTTTTTCTTAGAAAAGCAACGTATACACGAAAACCGACTCGGATTTCGGAACAGGGCCGAATACTAAAATAACTTTATAATATTACGTTACTTTTCAAAAGGAGGGCGATGTAGTATACTCTACTTAACATTCATATCGAACACACACTGTACCCAGTGTCTTTTAATATTAAATACATGGTAGCACTTAGCTGCAATGTTTACGTAAACCAAAAGTCCCAAGCATAAATTCAAGTGCAAATGTAATATGATCGCTCAAGTAAACAATGGGCAGAAGAATTGCCGAGTCGACATGGCTAGCATGCGACCGATCCTTTTTAATGTACGTATATAACATTCTCTCTCGCGCTCTCGTTGATATCAGCGCTGAGCATATAAGTAATACATAATGTCACAACGTCTCTGCCGGCGTTTACCGGCAGCGGAGTTGTGCAGCATAGAATACGAAGACATTAGATAAATTGTGTAAAATCAGTCAGTAATCATTCATGTAAGAGTCATGAAGCACTCAACAAGAATCAACAACAAACTGTTAATAAACAACAAGGGAAGTTTTTACATTTATTACACCACACCATTTTGTTTTAAATGGAATCGACTCCAAATTTCGAACATGTTAGTTTGTTACATGTCGAAATCGGACGGACATTTATATGGTATAGCTCCCATAGAAAAGTAAGGACCGAAAAGTAGTCTTAGTTAGAAGAACGTTCCCTTGGTATACAAACTTCGGACGAGCCGAAGTTAACGTTCTTCTGTGTTATAATTTTGACCAGAAGTTTAAACTATATATATTCATGATCAGGGTGACGAGCAGAATTTATAAAGCCCAGTCTGTCCGTCAGTCTGTCTGTTTCTTCGCAAACTAGTCTCTCAGTTTTAAAGCTATCGAGCTGAAATTTTACTTAGTCTTCTTTTTACGCACGCTACTAATATGTCAGAACCGACCGGATCGGATAACTATATCTTATAGCTCTAATAGGAACGATCGATCGAAAAAATAGTTTGTGAGACAATTTTTTTTGTTTTCAATGTAAGCGGGTTTCTATGTTTTTCATAATTGTACTAGGCTTAATGGAAATCGGACAACTATGTACGAGGTGTGTTCAAAGGAAAGAATGAATTTTTGAATTTCCGCGGGCTGTTTACATTCGATTATCGATATTTTGTTTTTGTTATATTCGGACACATATGCTTATCATATGTTGGCATTAACAGCCAATTTCGATTAGTAGTTTGTTTTTGGCTATTGAAAAGGTTAGTTACGTTTTTGTGTGCACTTCGCTTTTTGACTAAATCACGTTTTCGTGTGCTCTTCGATTTTTGACGTTTTTGTGTGCTCTTCGATTTTTGACTAAATTTTGAGCAAAAGCAACGTCGCATTAGTATCGCTCACGAGTTGTTGAATGACGTCAACGACGATCCGGGTTTGCTTTAACGGGTCATAATTGGTGACGAAACGTGGGTATATGGTTATGACATCGAAACCAAGACCCAACAACCCCAATGAAAGCGGCCAGATGAGACAAGACCGAAAAAAGCACGCCAAGTTTGAACAAATGTGAAGGTTTTGCTCACTGTTTTCTTTGATTACAATGGTGTGGTGCATCATGAGTTCCTGCCAAGAGGTCGAACAGTTAATAGGGAATACTACAAGGAAGTTATGCAACGTTTGCGTGAAGCAATAAGGCTCATGGATTCTGCATCACGATAATGCACCAGCTCACACATCAATTTCTTTTCGGCCAATAACAACACCGTAATCATGCCTCAACCACCGTATTCACCAGATTTGGCTCCCTGCAACTTTTTCCCGTTTTGCCACAATTGATGAGATCAAGTCAGAATTGAAGAACGAGCTGAGGGCCATACCGAAAAGCGCATTTCAGAAGTGCTTCGAGGATTGGAAAAAGCGTTGGTATAAGTTTATTATATCCGAAGGCGATAACTTTGAAGGGGACAAAATTAATATTGATGAATAAATAAGTACTTTTCAAAAAAAAATCAAAATTCACCTTTTCCTTTGAACACGCCTTGTATATTGTATAGTTCCCATACAAAAGATTGGTCCTAAACGAGAGCGTGAGTTAAAGTCGGTCCTGCGCGATTTCGATATACCCGTTAGTCAGGGGAGTTAATGTTGTATTGCCCTCCCTTATGTTAGTTAACAGAACATTAACATTAATGTTAACATTTCAACATTATGTAAGCAAATAGAGCATGCGGCGCCAAAAAGAATACAACGTTTTTTATAATTTGTATAACTGTCATTTATTATCCGATCCTTATGAAAATTTCAGAGATTTTAGATACTGGGCTCATACACTACACTGCAAAATAAGAGTTTGAAATCTTAAAAATTGTTGGAGTTACTCAACATTTTTTATTGTGGGAGCGGGAGGGGGCGTGGCCAAATTTTGAAATAAACTTGATCTGCGTACAGACAATAGGAGTCTACTTACAATATTTGGTCGCTCTAGCTCTTTTTGACTCCGAGATCTAGGTGTTCATACAGACAGACGGGCATGTCTATATCGACTCGGCTGTTGATGCTGATCAAGAATATATATACTTTATGGGGTCGGAGATGCTTCCATCTGCCTGTTACGTACATTTGCATGACTATAGTATACCCTTTTTAACCTACGAGTAACGGGTATAAAAAAGGCTTAGTAGGAAAAACTTTTCTGATTTTAATGCTACCGTTCTGAAGTTTGGCATTTATTTATTTTATACGCCTTCACCTAATTATACCTTTGTATGTCAAAATGGGACGACTTTATCACATAGCTTCCATAGGTCCGATCGGTCGGAAAATGGGTCAAAAAAGGTTAGGTTAGGTTGCGATGGCTGAGAGTGTTAAGTCACTCTCACACTTAGGCCACATGGACCCGTTGCGATACCATATCTTCCTTGTTAAACCCTATTAGACCCTAGGGTGATCTTCGATACTAAACCATTGTGTGGACAGAATAAATTTAAGTAGACCTGGTATCTCTATGTCGGATGTCTCCGACAGGTTGAGTAGGAGGGGTTGACCAAGAAACCTAAGTCTCTTTCTACTTAAAGCTGGGCAATGAACAGCTTTGTGTCCGCAGACTCGTTTCCATACATGTTCCGGTGTCCAGGCACCCATATTAGGTGAATACTGAAGTGTCTGCCAATCTTGTTCAGGGATAGTCGGCATTCAGTGAGCGTTTTAGCATTATTTGTGTGGGAGTCAAGTGCCTTAAGGGCTGCTTGACTGTCTAAGTATATAAATACGATTCCTTCCTTTATCGAGAGTGTGCTAAGGTAGATGGCAGCTTCCTGGATGGCCACCACTTCCGCTTGGTACACACTTCAGTGATCAAGGAGAATGAACGATAGATTAAGGTATAGGTTGGGTGAGAAAAACCCCCACCTACTTTTTCATCGAGCTTAGAAACATCGGTGTAGATATTGATGGCGTTGGCTCTGCTGTGGGGAAGTTTATCCCACTCGTTACGGCTTGTGATATAGACGTCGTATAATTTGTCGAACGTCGTTTGAGTAAAACAATAGTCTGTGTTTAACGGTATACCCGCTTGGTTAGTGAGTATAGTTGAGTGCCCCGAATTACCCTCGTTCCAGGTGTCGGATTCTCGTAGTCTTAGGGCTGTTGTGCTAGCCATCTGCCTTGCTACTAGGTCTAGTGGTACGAGATGAAATATGGTGTTAAGCGCTTTCGTGGGTATTGTTCGGAGCGCGTCGCTCATGCATATTTCAGTGCTTCTCTGTACTTTGTTCATGTTGTTCAGGACGAATTGTTTCCACGAGTTCTGGCCACCAATCTAGTAAACCATAGAGCAATATTGGACGTACTACAGCTGTGTAAAGCCAATGTACTATATATATTCGGGGAGAAGCCCCATTTTCGGCCTATAGCTTTTTTGCATAAGAAAAGAGCAATGGTGTTGCCCTTTTTAATGCGATCGCTTATGTTGTCGTTCCAGAGTAGTTGCCTATCCAAAATGACTCCCAAGTATTTGGCATTGTCGCCAGATTCAAGGCTTACTCCATTGATTTTTGGATGGATAAGGTTAGGAATTTTGTATTTCCTGATGAAGAGTACAAGTTTTGTTTTGACTGGGCTCACGCCCAGTTCGCAATTTGTTGTTCACTGAGCAAGTGTTGTCGGTGCGGTCTGTATGAGGTCACACAGCGATTGTGGGAACATACCACATTTAAAAATAGCAATAACGTCCGCGTAGGCCACCACCACATATCCCTCCGCTACCATGAGTCGAAGCAGTTGGTTAACTGTCACGATCCATAGTAAAGGAGAGAGAACACCTCATTTGCTTACAAATCTGTGAGCCGTAACAACTCCAAGTTGCGAGTACACCGACATGCTGGTTAGCAATTGGTCAATGAATCCAATCAGAGGTATATCCACTCCCACATTTGCCAAGGCAGAGTTGATGGCATAAGGTTGGACGTTATTAAAGGCACCCTCAATGTCGAGAAATGCTACTAAATTGTAGTCTCCCTCTTCAAAGGATTTTTCAATCTTTGAGACCAGGGAATGCAGGGCGGTTTCAGTGGACCTTCCCTTGATGTATGCATGTTGCGTGTGTGCTTTATGAGAGGGCTTTATAAATAGTTGGCTTAGGTAGACATCTATAAGTCTCTCAAGGGCTTTAAGGAAAAACGAGGATAGACTGATTGGTCTATAGGCGCTTGGTCTTAAGTGCGATGGTTTTCCAGCCTTCGGTATGAAGACTACTTTGGTTTCTCTCCATCTAGTGGGAACGTAGTTGAACTTGAGAGAGCTCACTTAGATCATATGAAGCCAATTCATGGTATAACCTATGGTGTGTTGTAATTGGGCAGAAACCATGCCATCAGTTTTTGGCGACTTAAATGGCTCGAACGACTCGATTGCCCACTTAATCCTGGTCACTTTGACAATATTTATGTTGTATTGTAGAGTCAGGTCGGTTGGCCTAACAATTGGTGTTGAGTTTACGGAGCATTCAGGGAAGTGAGAGCTCAGTAGAAGATCTAGGGACTCTTCACTAAAATTGGCCCAGGTTCCAGGTTTTGTGTATTAGCCCTGGCGAGGTTGGCAAGCTAGCCAGCATCTTCCTCAGACGAGATGCGTCCGAGGTTGATTCTATATTACTACAGAAGTGGGCCCAAGAAGTGCGTTTGGCCCGTTTAGTAGCTTTTTTGTAAATGCTTGTAAATGTTTTCCTTTCCTCCAGTCAAAATATTTTTGAATCAGTTTTCTCCTACGCGATTCGGCAATTATATTGCCTTCCTCAGAGAGTCTGTATTTGGTATAAACATAAAGCACAAATTAAACTTACATACATACAAACATACAGAATAATTTCTTAGTTTTAAATACCTATTTTTGTCGTCATCCTAATTTTGTTGTATTGCACGGTTGTTTGTGTCTGTTCGTAGTTTTGTTTTTCATATTTTTGTAATTGTTCGTGATTTTATGATGGTTATATAAAATTTGTTTGCTGTATATCTTCTTTGAAACTTAGCGCTCGTTCTTCTTTCTTAGCTTGTGCTTAGCTTTTGTTTATACAACTCCCAAGCGGTAGTTTGGTCGATGTGTTTAGAGGTTGTCAGAGATGAGGGTGAAGTCTAAGACCTCTCTCCTCTTTGTGGGTCAAAGTAAAAAAAACTTTTTTTTGTCAATGTTACGGTTCTTTATCTTGGACATCACAATCTACACTCATGGACAATATAATAGGTGTAAGGTTTTTTTTTTAAATATCGATTTACTGTTTCAAACTCTTCAAAAAGGGCAGAGTCCTGCAATGAATTCACAATCTCTCTTTTTGTTTGGAGTCCGAGCCGAACCCGAATCTAGGTTCAACGAAAGCTGAAAGTCCAAAAAATGCTGATCTCAGTACTGAGAATTATGTACCGGAACTTTATGACTTCGTCCATATCAGCAATATCTGAGTTTTTTGCTCATTGTAATAAATAAAACTATTTTGCGACAATTCATAGGAGTCAATTTCTTCTAAAGAATATAAAGACTGAAGATATCCTGAATGTTTTAATTGCACTATCACTACTGTGGATAGAACCCATCAGGGGGCTCAGTACCGAATCAGTACTGAAATTAGCGCTGATTTGAAAAGTTGGTACTAAAAACATGGATTCACTTACTTGCTCTTTGGTCATGAATCTAGTACAGGCAATGCTTTTTAGGCATAAAGTACTAAATCTCATGAATCTCTACCGAAATCACTCATAAACTAAAGAAATTTCTAATGATTATGCCTTAAATTATAGAATTATCACTCCGAAATTCACTTCTGAGACTTTGTACTCTGGGGAAGTTTTATAGCAAAGGTTCCATACCTATTTAATAGGCGCTATTTCGCACTTCGTCCTAAAAATTTAAAAATGGCTAGAAATAGCTAGACATCATTTTAAAATTGCTAGAATTATAGCTAATAGCATTTCCAAAAATTTATAAGCATTCCCACTTTCAAAAATGCTAGATCTAGCAAAAAAATAGCTAAAATGCCAACACTGGTCATCACGGACCGTTCGGCGACGATTGGCAATAGCAAACCTACCAGGTAGGATTGCTCGCAGGGTTCCTTTGCTTCGGTCGACAAATTTACAGATGAACAAATTTGCATTAGATCGTAGAACCTGGTGCTGACTGGAGGGTGAGAAAAATGGCGTACTATCCTCTGGAGTGACGAAACCAAAATAAATTTATTTGGAAATGATGTCAAAAGGAATTTTCTTCGTCCGAATGGCAAAGAATTTAATCTCAAGTCCACATATAAAACTGTGAAACATGGAGGTGCTAGCCTTATGGTATGGGGCTGCTTTTCATGGTATGGTGTTTGTCCGACTCTTCGTATTGACGGAATAATGGACAGATTCGTACAAAAAGATATATTGAAGTCGGTGATGCTACCATATGCCTAGGATAAAGTCACTTTTATAGAAGTTCCAGCAGGATATTGATCCGAGCAAAATGTGGATGTTCTTGAGTGGCCAAGTCAATCACCGGACCTCAATCCCATCAAGAATCTCTGGAGTGAACTTTAAAAAAGATGTCGAAAAGTCCAAAGAGCATGGTACAACATTCCAATTGCAACTTGTCGAAAGTTAATAATGCCAAGACGAATGAAGAAAGTCTTGCAAAATAATGGCGGATATACCGGTTATTAGCTGCCAGATACTTAGTTTAATATAAAACCAGACCAATTATTGTGAAATATTCGGGCCTGTTCTGAATTCCGAAATCGAGTGGAATTGCCGTAAATCGAGTTAATTGCTGTTCCGAATTCCGCAAATCGACGAGAATTGTCGTTTTCAAAACGTGCGCTGCAGAGTCAGCGGAATTAAAAGTAATTGCTAAGCATTAAAATACTTCCCCGATATGATTAACTTAAAAATTCGAAATTAGTTGAACATTTTTAAGATCGTTTAACATCATTACTTAAACTGTTTAAAGTTGAAGTATAATTTAATATACCTTTTTTTTTAATCATCTATAAAATATTGTATGAAAAAGAAAATGGCCGCGACCAAACCGAGCTGGTTTGAATTCCACTTTATTTTTTTAGTTGATTTCGACCTTCAATCGGCGGCTGCTAGGTTGCTGCATATGAATTTATTTAATCGGTCATCACTTTTTCTATTTCTCGTATTTTATATGACATATTTAAACGTTACACCAGTCTGGAAATCCGAAGAAGAATTACTCTTGCAAACCGATGTTATTACGGGCTCAATAAGGAGTTCAAGAGCAGAGACCTCTCTCGGAAAACGAAAATTGCGCTATACAAGTCGCTTATCATCCCAGTCCTGCTATACGGCGCAGAAGCATGGACAATGACAAAAGAGGATGAGGCGGCAATTGGCGTGTTCGAGAGAAAAGTTCTTCGGAGGATTTATGGACCTCTAAACGTTGGCGGCGAATTTCGCATCCGAATGAATCGCGAACAGTATGAGCTCTATGGGGACACTGACCTAGTCAAGCGCATAAAACAACAGCGTTTGCGCTGGATAGGACATGTTACCCGTATGGATGATAACGCTCCAGCAAAGCGTACACACGCTTTCGATAGAGTTGGGAGGCACTCCCCCGCCTGGTCGACCAAAGCGGAGATGGCGTGACCAGGTGCAGGGAGACATTGCGAAACTGGGAGTGTCCTTCTGGTGGAATGTCGCTCGGGACAGAGGCGAGTGACGGGCATTAGTGGCAGCGGCCGAGACCGTAAAACGGTTGTGATGGCCAAAGAAGAAGAAGATTTAAACGTTATATTTAATTACTGGTTTAAGTAAAAATAAATGGATTTAAAGAGTAAATAAGAGCTTTATAAATTTTAATTGTAGAGATGATGACAACTCTGGCTGCTGACGATATACAGAAATACGTGCGCAGGCCAGCCAGCCAGCTGTTTTCGAAACCCAGTTCGAAAAGTCGAAACGTAACCAAATCGTTCGGAATTGGGAACAGCAAATAGTGAAAAGTTCGTTTTTGTTTCGATTTTACTTTTTGAAAACGTTCGGAATTCGGAACAGGCCTGATTTATTCATCAATATCCATTTTGTTCCTTTCAAAGTAATCGCCCTCGTATATAATACCCTTTTGCCAACGCTTTTTCCAATCCTCGAAGCACTTCGCTTTTCGGTTTGGCCATCAGCTCGGTCTTCGATTCTGACTTGATCTCATCAATTGTGGCAAATCGCTTTCCTTTCATTGGTCTCTTCAGTTTTGGGAATAGGAAAAAGTCGCGGGCAGCCAAATCTGGTTAATACGGTGGTTGAGGCAGGATTACGGTGTTGTTTATGGCCAAAAATCGCGAACAAGCATTGATGTGTGAGCTGGTGCATTATCGTTATGAGGAATCCACGATTTGTTTTTCCACAATTCCGATCGTTTGAGCCGTATTGCTTCACGCAAACGTTGCATAACTTCCTTGTACAGGGTGGTGCATTTAAAAATTGGACTTTAATTTTGCTATAAAAAAAAGGCTCGATATTTTTCAAAGGTTCAACATTTTTATTATTTATTTATAAAAAACAATTTCGATGACCACCACGGCTGACTTTGCAGAAGCCCATTCGATCCACCCAATTTTTGAGAACTTTTTCAATTGTTTCGGCACGTATGTCAGCAATAGCAACTCGAATCACGTTCTTCAACTCTTAAATTGTTTCAGTATTGTTTGCATAACATTTGTCCTTGAACGCTCCCCAAAGATAATAGTCTAACGGTGTCAGATCACAGCTTCTAGGCAGCCAATTCACATCTCCATAGTTGCTGATTTTTCAATTTTCGAAGATAAGGCGCAGAACATCGATTTTGGCGTGCGCTGTGTGGCACGTAGCGTCGTCTTGTTGAAACCAAATATCGTCCAAGTCTTCCGTTTCAATTTCCTCGAAGAACCAATCACTTAACATTGTACGGTAGCGCTCACCATTCACGGTCACGGTGGCTCGTTCTTAATTTTCAAAGAAAAATGGACCAAGATGCCACCAAAATCCGTACTAAACAGTGACACGTGGTGCGTGCATTGGCTTCTCGGATTTTCTGTCCACCGAGGTTGAAATGTGCTTCATCCGAAAAGATGATTTTTCATTCAAATTCACCATCTTCGGTCAAACGATCTCCCGTCAAATTTGCAAACTGTAGACGATTCGGATGGTCAATTGGCTTTAGCTGCTGCACCAATTGAACTTTGTATGGCTTCATGGCAAGGTCTTTATGCAAAATACGCATCAAAGAACTGCGCGAAATGTTCAATTGTTGAGATCGATGGCGAGTTGACAACGATGGTTTTTCTCACACATTTTCAGCATCCAAAGCAATGTTTTCGGTCGAGCGCACCGAACATGTACGTACACTAATTGGTTTATCCACCAACATTCCAGTTTCGCGAGCTCGCTTCTCGAATTAATCCACAAATTGAGCTATCGGAGCATTTTGTTTGTTAAATGGTTATTTTTTTTCAAATTTCGCACAGCTTGAGGATGCACTACTTTGAAAATATGTTCCCAATTTTCTTCAAGCGAATAGCGACCCATTTCGTAAATGTCAAAGTTTTTACTAAATATAAGTCGCTTCCGAATGACATTTGACGTTTTTAGAGTCAAATTATGAATAGATCAAATTCTAAACACGATGTGGACCACCCTATAGTAGTCCTTATTAACTGTACGACCTCTTGGCAGGAACTCATGATGCACCGCACCGTTGTAATCAAAGCAAACAGTGAGCAAAACTTTCACATTTGATCAAACTTCGCGTGCTTCTTTCGGTCTTGGCTCATCTGGCCGCTTTCATTGTGATGGTCTTGGTTTCGATGTCATAACCATATACCCACGTTTCGTCACCAGTTATGACCCGTTTGAGCAAACCCTCTTCAAAGGATTTTTCAATCTTTGAGACCAGGGAATGCAGGGCGGTTTCAGTGGACCTTCCCTTGATGTATGCATGTTGCGTGTGTGCTTTATGAGAGGGCTTTATAAATAGTTGGCTTAGGTAGACATCTATAAGTCTCTCAAGGGCTTTAAGGAAAAACGAGGATAGACTGATTGGTCTATAGGCGCTTGGTCTTAAGTGCGATGGTTTTCCAGCCTTCGGTATGAAGACTACTTTGGTTTCTCTCCATCTAGTGGGAACGTAGTTGAACTTGAGAGAGCTCACTTAGATCATATGAAGCCAATTCATGGTATAACCTATGGTGTGTTGTAATTGGGCAGAAACCATGCCATCAGTTTTTGGCGACTTAAATGGCTCGAACGACTCGATTGCCCACTTAATCCTGGTCACTTTGACAATATTTATGTTGTATTGTAGAGTCAGGTCGGTTGGCCTAACAATTGGTGTTGAGTTTACGGAGCATTCAGGGAAGTGAGAGCTCAGTAGAAGATCTAGGGACTCTTCACTAAAATTGGCCCAGGTTCCAGGTTTTTTGTATTAGCCCTGGCGAGGTTGGCAAGCTAGCCAGCATTTTCCTCAGACGAGATGCGTCCGAGGTTGATTCTATATTACTACAGAAGTGGGCCCAAGAAGTGCGTTTGTCCCGTCTAGTAGCTTTTTTGTAAATGCTTGTAAATGTTTTCCTTTCCTCCAGTCAAAACATTTTTGAATCAGTTTTCTCCTACGCGATTCGGCAATTATATTGCCTTCCTCAGAGAGTCTGTATTTGGTATAAACATAAAGCACAAATTAAACTTACATACATACAAACATACAGAATAATTTCTTAGTTTTAAATACCTATTTTTGTCGTCATCCTAATTTTGTTGTATTGCACGGTTGTTTGTGTCTGTTCGTAGTTTTGTTTGTCATATTTTTGTAATTGTTCGTGATTTTATGATGGTTATATAAAATTTGTTTGCTGTATATCTTCTTTGAAACTTAGCGCTCGTTCTTCTTTCTCTTGAATTCGCAAGCTTTCCAATGTTCACCGCTTCTGTCCATCTGTGCTTAGCTTTTGTTTATACAACTCCCAAGCGGTAGTTTGGTCGATGTGTTTAGAGGTTGTCAGAGATAAGGGTGAAGTCTAAGACCTCTCTCCTCTTTGTGGGTCAAAGTAAAAAAAAACTTTTTTTTGTCAATGTTACGGTTCTTTAACTTGGACATCACTATCTACACTCATGGACAATATAATAGGTGTAAGGTTTTTTTTTTAAATATCGATTTACTGTTTCAAACTCTTCAAAAAGGGCAGAGTCCTGCAATGAATTCACAATCTCTCTTTTTGTTTGGAGTCCGAGCCGAACACGAATCTAGGTTCAACGAAAGCTGAAAGTCCAAAAAATGCTGATCTCAGTACTGAGAATTATGTACCGGAACTTTATGACTTCGTCCATATCAGCAATATCTGAGTTTTTTGCTCAATAAATAAAACTATTTTGCGACAATTCATAGGAGTCAATTTCTTCTAAAAAATATAAAGACTGAAGATATCCTGAATGTTTTCATTGCACTATCACTACTGTGGACAGAACCCATCAGGGGGCTCAGTACCGAATCAGTACTGAAATTAGCGCTGATTTGAAAAGTTGGTACTAAAAACATGGATTCACTTACTTGCTCTTTGGTCATGAATCTAGTACAGGCAATGCTTTTTAGGCATAAAGTACTAAATCTCATGAATCTCTACCGAAATCACTCATAAACTAAAGAAATTTCTAATGATTATGCCTTAAATTATAGAATTATCACTCCGAAATTCACTTCTGAGACTTTGTACTCTGGGGAAGTTTTATAGCAAAGGTTCCATACCTATTTAATAGGCGCTATTTCGCACTTCGTCCTAAAAATTTAAAAATGGCTAGAAATAGCTAGACATCATTTTAAAATTGCTAGAATTATAGCTAATAGCATTTCCAAAAATTTATAAGCATTCCCACTTTCAAAAATGCTAGATCTAGCAACAAAATAGCTAAAATGCCAACACTGGTCATCACGGACCGTTCGGCGTCGATTGGCAATAGCAAACCTACCAGGTAGGATTGCTCGCAGGGTTCCTTTGCTTCGGTCGACAAATTTACAGATGAACAAATTTGCATTAGATCGTAGAACCTGGTGCTGACTGGAGGGTGAGAAAAATGGCGTACCATCCTCTGGAGTGACGAAACCAAAATAAATTTATTTGGAAATGATGTCAAAAGGAATTTTCGTCGTCCGAATGGCAAAGAATTTAATCTCAAGTCCACATATAAAACTGTGAAACATGGAGGTGCTAGCCTTATGGTATGGGGCTGCTTTTCATGGTATGGTGTTTGTCCGACTCTTCGTATTGACGGAATAATGGACAGATTCGTACAAAAAGATATATTGAAGTCGGTGATGCTACCATATGCCTAGGATAAAGTCACTTTTATAGAAGTTCCAGCAGGATATTGATCCGAGCAAAATGTGGATGTTCTTGAGTGGCCAAGTCAATCACCGGACCTCAATCCCATCAAGAATCTCTGGAGTGAACTTAAAAAAGATGTCGAAAAGTCCAAAGAGCATGGTACAACATTCCAATTGCAACTTGTCGAAAGTTAATAATGCCAAGACGAATGAAGAAAGTCTTGCAAAATAATGGCGGATATACCGGTTATTAGCTGCCAGATACTTAGTTTAATATAAAACCAGACCAATTATTGTGAAATATTCGGGCCTGTTCTGAATTCCGAAATCGAGTGGAATTGCCGTAAATCGAGTTAATTGCTGTTCCGAATTCCGCAAATCGACGAGAATTGTCGTTTTCAAAACGTGCGCTGCAGAGTCAGCGGAATTAAAAGTAATTGCTAAGCATTAAAATACTTCCCCGATATGATTAACTTAAAAATTCGAAATTAGTTGAACATTTTTAAGATCGTTTAACATCATTACTTAAACTGTTTAAAGTTGAAGTATAATTTAATATACCTTTTTTTTAATCATCTATAAAATATTGTATGAAAAAGAAAACGGCCGCGACCAAACCGAGCTGGTTTGAATTCCACTTTATTTTTTAGTTGATTTCGACCTTCAATCGGCGGCTGCTAGGTTGCTGCATATGAATTTATTTAATCGGTCATCACTTTTTCTATTTCTCGTATTTTATATGACATATTTAAACGTTACACCAGTCTGGAAATCCGAAGAAGAATTACTCTTGCAAACCGATGTTATTACGGGCTCAATAAGGAGTTCAAGAGCAGAGACCTCTCTCGGAAAACGAAAATTGCGCTATACAAGTCGCTTATCATCCCAGTCCTGCTATACGGCGCGAAGCATGGACAATGACAAAAAGAGGATGAGGCGGCAATTGGCGTGTTCGAGAGAAAAGTTCTTCGGAGGATTTATGGACCTCTAAACGTTGGCGGCGAATTTCGCATCCGAATGAATCGCGAACTGTATGAGCTCTATGGGGACACTGACCTAGTCAAGCGCATAAAACAACAGCGTTTGCGCTGGATAGGACATGTTACCCGTATGGATGATAACGCTCCAGCAAAGCGTGTGTACAATCGGCATGCGATAGAGTTGGGAGGCACTCCCCCGCCTGGTCGACCAAAGCGGAGATGGCGTGACCAGGTGCAGGGAGACATTGCGAAACTGGGAGTGTCCTTCTGGTGGAATGTCGCTCGGGACAGAGGCGAGTGGCGGGCATTAGTGGCAGCGGCCGAGACCGTAAAACGGTTGTGATGGCCAAAGAAGAAGAAGATTTAAACGTTATATTTAATTACTGGTTTAAGTAAAAATAAATGGATTTAAAGAGTAAATAAGAGCTTTATAAATTTTAATTGTAGAGATGATGACAACTCTGGCTGCTGACGATATACAGAAATACGTGCGCAGGCCAGCCAGCCAGCTGTTTTCGAAACCGAGTTCGAAAAGTCGAAACGTAACCAAATCGTTCGGAATTGGGAACAGCAAATAGTGAAAAGTTCGTTTTTGTTTCGATTTTACTTTTTGAAAACGTTCGGAATTCGGAACAGGCCTGATTTATTCATCAATATCCATTTTGTTCCTTTCAAAGTAATCGCCCTCGTATATAATACCCTTTTGCCAACGCTTTTTCCAATCCTCGAAGCACTTCGCTTTTCGGTTTGGCCATCAGCTCGGTCTTCGATTCTGACTTGATCTCATCAATTGTGGCAAATCGCTTTCCTTTCATTGGTCTCTTCAGTTTTGGGAATAGGAAAAAGTCGCGGGGAGCCAAATCTGGTTAATACGGTGGTTGAGGCAGGATTACGGTGTTGTTTATGGCCAAAAATCGCGAACAAGCATTGATGTGTGAGCTGGTGCATTATCGTTATGAGGAATCCACGATTTGTTTTTCCACAATTCCGATCGTTTGAGCCGTATTGCTTCACGCAAACGTTGCATAACTTCCTTGTACAGGGTGGTGCATTTAAAAATTGGACTTTAATTTTGCTATAAAAAAAAAGGCTCGATATTTTTCAAAGGTTCAAGATTTTTATTATTTATTTATAAAGAACAATTTCGATGACCACCACGGCTGACTTTGCAGAAGCCCATTCGATCCACCCAATTTTTGAGAACTTTTTCAATTGTTTCGGCACGTATGTCAGCAATAGCAACTCGAATCACGTTCTTCAACTCTTAAATTGTTTCAGTATTGTTTGCATAACATTTGTCCTTGAACGCTCCCCAAAGATAATAGTCTAACGGTGTCAGATCACAGCTTCTAGGCAGCCAATTCACATCTCCATAGTTGCTGATTTTTCAATTTTCGAAGATAAGGCGCAGAACATCGATTTTGGCGTGCGCTGTGTGGCACGTAGCGTCGTCTTGTTGAAACCAAATATCGTCCAAGTCTTCCGTTTCAATTTCCTCGAAGAACCAATCACTTAACATTGTACGGTAGCGCTCACCATTCACGGTCACGGTGGCTCGTTCTTAATTTTCAAAGAAAAATGGACCAACGATGCCACCAAAATCCGTACTAAACAGTGACACGTGGTGCGTGCATTGGCTTCTCGGATTTTCTGTCCACCGAGGTTGAAATGTGCTTCATCCGAAAAGATGATTTTTCATTCAAATTCACCATCTTCGGTCAAACGATCTCCCGTCAAATTTGCAAACTGTAGACGATTCGGATGGTCAATTGGCTTTAGCTGCTGCACCAATTGAACTTTGTATGGCTTCATGGCAAGGTCTTTATGCAAAATACGCATCAAAGAACTGCGCGAAATGTTCAATTGTTGAGATCGATGGCGAGTTGACATCGATGGTTTTTCTCACACATTTTCAGCATCCAAAGCAATGTTTTCGGTCGAGCGCACCGAACATGTACGTACACTAATTGGTTTATCCACCAACATTCCAGTTTCGCGAGCTCGCTTCTCGAATTAATCCACAAATTGAGCTATCGGAGCATTTTGTTTGTTAAATGGTTATTTTTTTCAAATTTCGCACAGCTTGAGGATGCACTACTTTGAAAATATGTTCCCAATTTTCTTCAAGCGAATAGCGACCCATTTCGTAAATGTCAAAGTTTTTACTAAATATAAGTCGCTTCCGAATGACATTTGACGTTTTTAGAGTCAAATTATGAATAGATCAAATTCTAAACACGATGTGGACCACCCTATAGTAGTCCTTATTAACTGTACGACCTCTTGGCAGGAACTCATGATGCACCGCACCGTTGTAATCAAAGCAAACAGTGAGCAAAACTTTCACATTTGATCAAACTTCGCGTGCTTCTTTCGGTCTTGGCTCATCTGGCCGCTTTCATTGTGATGGTCTTGGTTTCGATGTCATAACCATATACCCACGTTTCGTCACCAGTTATGACCCGTTTGAGCAAACCCGGGTCGTCGTTGACGATCTCGACATGCCCACCAAAACGTAATTTACGGTTTTGCACTAAAAAAATTTTTGAAAAAAACAAAAAATTCCAAACAAAAATAGGGGTTTTTAAAAAATTGATATTTCAGCTTGTGCATCACAGCAAAATAAAATATAAATTTTCACGCAGATTGATGAATGTTTGGAGGTCGCTCACATGCCCTAAAGCTGAAAAAAAATTTTTCTTATTATTCAGCCTTACAAAAAATTGAAGCAACTCTAAAAATTTGAAAAAGCTAAATTTTTTAATAAATGTTAAAAAAAAACGGGGTTTAGCACGTTTGTAAGACTAATATTAATGGCTAAATGGCAAATAATAGGAATTAATCTGTTTTAAGATTTTTGTACTCTGTACCAAAGAGCACCGGGTGTGGCTTAGCGGGCTAGTTTGTGCGACCGCTAAGCAAGTCGTGGGTTCGATCCCGCCTCGGAACATCTAATGAAAAGTTTTTTTCTATGAATAAAATTACACACCCCTCACCAATGCTGGCGTTAGCTTTTGAGTTATCAGCCATGACGAAGCTTCTCAAACTGCCGTTCGGATTCGTCCTTAAACTGTAGGTCCCTTTTTTTTGAGCGAAAATTAGAAGCACAGAAGCTAAGAGATTGAGAGGAGCTCGGCCTTGGCCCTTTCGGGCCTGTGTCAAGCAATTTTACATTTACCAAAGGAACACAATTCCATTTTTTCAAAAGTTGCCTCCACTAAAACTCTCATAACTTTTTGGTTTTTACACCGATTGAAAAGTTTTAGAGCAACGATGAATGTTAACAGGCTCAGGGCGAGGTTTGATTATAGTTCAATAATCAACCGGAAAATTCAACAGAGAATACATAGGAACAGGAACAGTAGCTGTGGCTGTGTAGACGGCCGTTTCGGCTGCCGCCGTGGCAAAGCCTTTGTCAGTACATTTCCAGTTGCTATCACTCCAACAAGCCATTTGCAAATCCTCTTTAAATAACCCAGACCGGCGAATAAAGAGTTGAGAACTCCAAGTGCAACTAGCTTCTTCTTCTTCTTTGGCCATCACAACCGTTTTACGGTCTCGGCCGCTGCCACTAATGCCCGCCAATCACCTCTGTCCCGAGCGACATTCCACCAGAAGGACACTCCCAGGTTCGCAATGTCTCCCTGCACCTGGTCGCGCCACCTCCGCTTTGGTCGACCAGGCGGGGGAATGCCTCCCAACTCTATCGCATGCCGATTGTCACACGCTTTGCTGGAGCGTTATCATCCATACGGGTAACATGTCCTATCCAGCGCAGCCGCTGTTGTTTTATGCGCTTGACTAGGTCAGTGTCCCCATAGAGCTCATACAGTTCGCGATTAGGATGCGAAATTCGCCGCCAACGTTTAGAGGTCCATAAATCCTCCGCAGAACTTTTCTCTCGAAAACGCCAATTGCCGCCTCATCCTCTTTTGTCATTGTCCATGCTTCTGCGCCGTATAGCAGGACTGGGATGATAAGCGACTTGTATAGCGCAATTTTCGTTTTCCGAGAGAGGTCTCTGCTCTTGAACTCCTTATTGAGCCCGTAATAACATCGGATTGCAAGAGTTATTCTTCTTGGGATTTCCAGACTGGTGTTGTTGTCGCTGGTTATCGTCGTTCCGAGGTAGACAAATTCCTTAACAACCTTGAAGTTGTAGTCTCCCATTGCAACAGATTGTCCAAGCGTAGACTCACTGCGCGTTGATTGTAGGTACTTCTTCTTATCCTCATTTACCGCTAAGCCCATAAGTTTCAACTGCTTCTCTATCTCTGAGAACGCCGTTTTTACCACAGATTCGCTTTTGCCGATGATATCAATATCATCGGCATATGCAATTAGCATGTTATCTCTGGTAAAGATGGTGCCCGTTCTGTTAGCATTTGGGCACTGGCGCAGTATGTACTCCATCAGCAGATTAAAGAAGTCGCACGATAAGGTATCACCCTGCTTAAAACCTCTTTTGGTATCGAAAGGCTAGGTGCGGTCTTTACCTATTTTGACGGAGCTTTGTGTGCTTCTCAACGAAATCATGCAAAGTCGAACGTACTTTGCTGGAATACCAAAGGTAGACAGGGCTTCAAAGAACTTTGACCTTATCGGCGTGTCAAAGGCGGCTTGTAGTCAACAAAAAAGTGGTGGGTGTCGATATTTCTCTCTCGGGTCTTCTCCAGGATTTGTCGCAATGTGAATATCTGGTCCGTGGTGGATTTGCCAGGTCTAAAGCCACACTGATAAGGTTCAATCAGTTCACTTATTCTCGGCTTTAGACGTTCACATACGATGCATGATAGAACCTTATATGCGAAGGGAAGGAGACTGATCCCGCGGTAATTGGCGCAAACCGCAGGGTCTCCTTTTTTAAATATTGGAGAGAGTACGCTTAGATTCCAATCTTCGGGCATGCTTTCTTCGGACCATATTCTGCATAGGAGTTGGTGCATGCACCTTAACAGCTCCTCACCACCAGCCTTGAACAATTCAGCAGGCAGCTCATCAGCGCCAGCAGATTTGTTATTTTTTAGCCTTTTTATGGCTATCAAGACTTCATTATGGTCCGGCGGATCTATCTCTATGTTATCGATTGGTGGTGTCGCTACTTCTCCAGAGGCGGCATTGTGTTCGTCATCACCTCCCAGCAGGTTAGAGAAATAGTTTCTCCATTTGTCTAGTGCCACTTCCGGATTTCTGACCAGATTTCCGTGCTCGTCCTTCAATAGTATGACTCTGGGCTTAAAACCTTCGGTTAGTTGCCTAATCTTTTGGTAGAACTTTCGAGTCTCACTCCTTCCGAACAGCACTTCGACTTCCTCCCTCATGCGCCTTTCTTGCCCATTTTTCTTCCTTCTGAAAAGGCGCTTCTCCTCTCTCCTTTTCTCCCGGTATCGCTCCTTAACAGCCCGCGTTGCTCTCGATTGCAGAGTTCTCCTGTAGGCAGCGTCTTTCTCTGCAGTAGCGCTGCGGCACTCATCATCGTACCACGACTGTTTTCGGGAGTTTTCGGCGAATCTGAGAATCTCCTTGGCAGCTGTACTCATAGAGTGTGAAATATGCTTCCACTGTTCGTTAACACCAGAAGGGCCAGGTGGGGTTTCCATGAGCAGCTGGGTGAGTTTTGCTGAGTAGGCTTCGGATGTCCGTTGTGATTGCAGCTTCTCAACGTTCAGCTTTCGGCGTGTATTAGACTGTGCGGCATGTGCCACACTGAGCCGTGTGCGTACTTTGGCTGCAACAAGGAAGTGATCCGAGTCAATATTGAGAACACTCGAAGAGTGCCGTCCGTCTATCACAATGTGATCAATCTGGTTTCGTGTTGTTTAACCAGAGGATATCCAGGTCGCCTTGTGGTCGTTGCGGTGTTCAAATCTGGTGCTACTAATGACCATGTTCCGGCCCGAAGCGAAGTCTATTAGCCTCTCTCCATTTTCGTTGGACACATGGTGTAGGCTAAATCGGCCGATAGTCGGGCGATGAGCTTGTTCTCTCCCAATTTGTGTGTTGAAGTCGCACGATCTTGATGTCGTGATCGGGGCAGCGCTCATATAGGTCTTCTAGGCGCTCATAGTATTCGTCGTTTTCCGAATCGCTCTTTCCTTCTAATATTAAAATTTTTTGCCTTAAGTCTGAGTGCGGCAAGTCGCTTGTCAACTGGTGTAAAGCTGATGACAGAGCGGCACATGTCTTTTGTTGACTGCAAAGCCGCAACGAAACTCGTGCTTCGAATTATGTCCACTGTAGTAGATCCCCCATGGGGCGTTGGTTTCGGATGTTATCTTCCCACACCCCTGTCCAGTCCATCTTATTTCCTGAAGTGCGGTAATGTCCGATGAATGTTCCTCGAGGACATCCACCAGTTTGGAATCCGCGCGCTCTCTATTGAGGGTGCGAACATTCCAGGTGCATATCCTCAAATCGTGGTCCTTAAAACGTTTGCGTGGGTCGTCATCGAAGGTGGTCCGTATCCGAGGCATTTTTTTAGTTTTCATTGGCGGATGGAGATAAACGCCTATCGGGTGCCAAGCCCGATGCGACGCCCCCTGTTGTCCCAAGGAGAGGATCGCCGCTCACGTTAGCCAGCAGCTTTGCGGATGCATTGCTCTGTTACCAGGGGCTACCACGGGGAGGTGTGAGTCGACTTGGGACGCAGTAAGCCAGGATCGCGCTGGGTTTTCCATGTTAAACCGGTCAGCAACTTTACCTCACTACATACGCCCCCATAACCACAGGAGGGTTCCTGCCATCCGAAGAAGCCCAACTAGCTTTATGCTCCGTTATTTAGGGTAGCTGAAGGTACACTCATGGACAATATACTAGGTGCAATTTTTTTTTTTTTAAATCGTTATAAACATAACATTTAACAAGGAAGCTATACTTTTTTAATATGGTCACACTGTTTCGGTACGAATTGGGTGAATTCCCGGAATTAATTAGCTCTCTGGAAAAAAATTGTGGATTGTTTTATTGGTTAGACTTCAAAATAGGCGAATGAAGCAAAACATTAACCTGTAGTTTATAAATACAACTATTTGGTTGCAGAAGGTAAGGTATTAGGAAAATACAACTAAATGGGGACTTAATAACCATTAAAATTGTATAAGATGGGCCGTAGGCGTCACTACAGTGCGGAGGAGAGGAGCCTTCTCTCCGACGACTCCGAGATGAAGGAAAAAGTATAAATCCATTGCCATGTTAATGAAACGTTCACAAAACTTCGTAACCAATCACTTAAAACCGGAAAAAAAGGTGAAACTCGGGAAGCACCTAGAAAATCATAATCTAAGACCGACGATCGCATGGTTCAGTTGGTTAAACGCTACCCGTTCATCTCTTCCAGGACGATTGCCAATGAAATTGGGAATATTGTGTCATCTCGAACCGTTCGGCGACGATTGGCAATAGCAAACCTACCAGGTAGGATTGCTCGCAGGGTTGCTTTGCTTCGGTCGGCAAATTTACAGATGAGGAACAAATTTGCATTAGATCGTAGAACCTGGTGCTGACCGGATAGTGAGAAAAAATGGCGTACTATCCTCCGGAGTGACGAAGCCAAAATAAATTTATTTGAAAATGATGCCAAAAGGAATGTTCTTCGTCCGAAAGTCAAAGAATTTGTTCAAGTACTAATATAAAACTGTGAAACATGGAGGTGGAAGCCTAATGGTATCGTACAAAAAGATCTATTGGAGACAGTGATGCTACCATATGCCAAGGATAATGTCACTTTTATAGAAGCTCCAGCAGGATAATGACCCGAAAGGATAGGTTCCGAGAGTTTCCGAGAGCAAAATGTGGATATTCTTGAGTGGCCAAGTCAATTACCGGATCTCAATCCCATCGAGAATCTCTGGAGTGAACTTAAAAGAGATGTCGAAAAGACTTTTTGTCAAAATTAAAATCAACTTTGTGATATTGTCTAAAGAGCATGGTACAACATTCCAATTGCAACTTGTCGAAAGTTAATATTCTCCATGCCAAGACGAATGAAGAAAGTCTTGCAAAATAATGGCTATTAGCTGCCAGATACTTAGTTTAATACAAAACCAGACCAATTATTGTGAAATATTCGGGCCTGTTCTGAATTCCGAAATCGAGTGGAATTGCCGCAAATCGAGTTAATTGCTGTTCCGAATTCCGCAAATCGACAAGAATTGTCGTTTTCAAAACGTGCGCTGCAGAGTCAGCGGAATTAAAAGTAATTGCTAAGCATTAAAATACTTCCCCGATATGATTAACTTAAAAATTCGAAATTAGCTGAACATTTTTAAGATAGATTAACATCATTACTTAAACTGTTTGAAGTTGAAGTATAATTTAATATAACTTTTTTAAAACATCTATAAAATATTGCAAGAAAAAGAAAACGGCCGCGACCAAACCGAGCTGTTCTGAATTCCACTTTATTTTTTAGTCGATTTTGACCTTCAATCGACGGCTGCTAGGGCTGCTGCATATGAATTTATTTAATCGGTCAGCACTTTTCTATTTCACTTAGCTATGTAAATGAAACATTTAATTACTGGGTTAAGTAAAAATAAATGGAATAAAAGAGTAAATAAGAGCTTTATAAATTTTAATTGTAGAGATGATGACAACTCTGGCTGCTGACGATATACACAAACACGTGCGCAGGCCAGCCAGCCAGCAGTTTCCGAAACCGAGTTCGAAATATCGAAACGTAACCAAATCGTTCGGAATTGGGAACAGCAAATAGTAAAACGTCCGTTTTCGTTTCGTTTTTACTTTTTGAAATCGTTCGGAATTCGGAACAGACCTGATTGATTTAATTTAAACATTTATCTTCGTTCACCTATTATTGTGTCCAGCTAAAATGGGGGATTTTAGGGAAATATTTAATTTACTTGTATATTAAAGGGTTTGTGGAACTGCTTTTACTTTTGTTTGAAGACAATTAATATAAGTTTTGAAAAAATTTTGATTTGTTGAGATTTGAGAAGACATGAATTAGAAATAAAAATAGGGGAAAGTTAACTTCGGCTCGGCCGAAGTTTTGTATCTGGAGCAAAACATTGAAAACAAAAAGTTTTCCAACTAAGACTACTTTTTGGACCTTACTTTTCTATGGGATCTATACCATATAGATTTCTGATTTCGACCAAACTAGGTGAAATCATGGAAAAGCATAATACACTGTTAATTACGAAATTTGGAGACGATCCCATTTAAAACAAAAAAGTTTTGTTCACTAGAACTTCTTTTTCGTCCGATCATTCATACTGCAGCTATATGCTACAGTCATACGATTTTGATAAAAATTTGTAGAAATGTGTTAATGTATATAAAATAAGAATATGCCAATAAAAAGGACGTTTTCATTAAAAACAAAAAAGTTTTCCTCACTCGAACTAGTTTTTCGACCGATCGTTCCTATGGGAGCTATATCCTATAGTCATTCGATTTCGACCAAACTATGTAGAATTGTGTAAAAGTATATAAAAAAGTGTAAGCCATTGATAAGGACGTGTTCATTAAAAGCTAAAATGTTTTTCTCACTAGAACTAATTTTTCGACAGATCGTTCCTATGGGAGCTATATGCTATAGTCATCCGATTTCGATCAACCTTTGTAGAATTGTGTAAAAATTAGTGTATGCCAATGATAAGGACGTTTTCATTAAAAACAAACAAGTTTTTCGAGCGATCGTTTCTATGGCAGCTGATTTCGTACTTTGGAGGCATTTCCATTAAAAACAAAAAAGTTTTTCTCACCAAGACTTGTTTTTCGACCGATCATTCCTATGGCAGCTATATGCTATAGTCATCCGAACCGGTCGGTTCCGACAAATGTGCAGCCCATTTGTACCAAAAGACTTTTTGCAAAGTTTGGTGACGATAGCTTTAAAACTGACGGAGAAGATAGCATAGAAACAGACAGACGGACGGACAGACAGACGGACAAGACTATGTGAACTCAGCTCGTCATGCTGATCAAGATTATATATACTTTATGTGGTCGCTTCCTTCAATGCTTTACAAACATCCTCACAATTTTATAATACCCCCTGCAAGAGTATAAAAAGTTTAAAAAGAAAAAAAAACACCTATTATTTTGTTCATAAGTTTATATCGAAACGAGCATTTGAAAGGGTATTAAAACTTCGGCACAGCCGAAGTTAGCATTGCGTTCTCGTTTTTTATTTATATTAATAAAGCACGTGCTGAACCAAGGTTCGAACCAAAAGCTCGAACATTAAATTTCCGAAACTTAACCATTGCATTTTTATGTTAATTTTTATGTTAATGTATTGTATTTTTTATTTTAAATTCTTAAAGTTAATACATCATACATACAAAAACTTATAAAATAAAGCTTTAAAAGCTTCAGTAAAGCTTTTTGCGAGCTTTTAAAAGAACACAATCGATCAGCTGCTTAGGATTAAGAAATTGCCGCCAAATTGCTTTGTTTATGTTTGTGCGTGAAAATAAAAATTCTTTGTCCTTACAAACTCAAGTTAGTAATGAAAATTGAAGATCAAGGTGTGTAGAATTCACTGTATTTAGTGCATTTATGTGTAGTCTTAGTCTTTGTGATGTGTTTATTGTCCAATATATGTGTATTTTTGTAGAAAATTAACATGCGTCCCCTGTGTTTCGTGGAATAAAACTAACCACCCTACGTCTGCCGACAAAACTAAGTACATCAACTTGTACAAATACATGTCGTTTTTCATCGCTAATTAACACATTTTCCACGTTCGTCCCCCTTTTCTCACAATTCCACAATATTCAGGAATGTTCGAGTTTCGTCATAGCGATTTCTTCGATATTTGGCGCAGCAACAATCGCAAAATATCATTTGTGTCAGATTGGATTTATGAAAAAATTAGCAATTACCACGTAGAAGATGACAAAAGATTAGAAATAAAAAAAAAAAATTTATTTTGAATCCTTTATAAAAGAAAAACTTCCAAAATGTAACTATCAGCCATGCTCCCATTTTCGCTTTCGCAAAAACTTTGCGATTTGATCGGCAAATCGTAAAAGTTGGTGCTCCGACATTCGTAAATCGCAAAGTTTTTACGATTTTAAACCGGCGACATCAGAGTCCGTGAAATGAAAAGTAAGTGCTAATTATAGGTTGATGCACAAACACACACCCCACGGAAGTCTCCTACTCATTTTGTATTAAGAGTATATTTTAACAATTTTTTAATAGAGACTCACAAAATTGAGCAAGGGGCTAAACTGCTCACAATAACCACAATTTGCGATTTGGCCGAGGTATATATCGATATTTGACTATCGATAGGCGCTCATCAGTTGATTTTGTTATGTGAAGTGACGCAAAACAAGTTGGAAATGGAACATTATCGATAAGAAAAACCGGCGAATTTCGGAGCGCCCTAAATTGAAATCGTACGAATTGGCTTAAATCGCAAAATTAAGTGAAAGCCAGAGCATGGCTGTATATGGTCGAACGCTTTAAGTCAAAGCATTCTAAATGGATGTCGTCTAAAATATCAATTAAATGAAAACTGCAAGATACCACAACAACCTGGACGCCCAACCTTGTCTTATAAAAACGCAGGGCCAAGATTGAAAAGGAAATTGGCATCTGAACTAGCAAATGAAAAAGATAACAATACAGATCTTCTTATGCATGCTGCAGCAGTTTCTGCTAAGAGAGAATGTAATACGAATGTGGCCTTGGTCCTTAAAGAAACGATTACAAGACCTGAATACACAACGGAATTAAGAAAGCAACTTCAAATGCAAAAACCGACTCCACTTACACCAAATGAAGCTCTAGCCTACATCCTGGAAAATTCATTAACCAAACAGCAAAATGTCAACACTAGGGTTTTGAATATAAATCATCACAGCGACATTTATTTGAGTTACAATCAAGTAATAGAAGCTAAAATGCAGTGTCGACCAATCGGTATAGAAGTTACAGAAACTACTGCTCAAGTCTTACTACAAAACCTTTTGAATCATACTGCACAGCGATTAATTAAAATGCAGTCCGATGTTTTCAAGCAATTTCCGGATAGTTCTGAACTCAAATTAATTTGCAGTTATGGTTTTGATGGATTAACTGGACAAAGTGCATACAAGCAGAAGTTTGAAACTAAAACACCTGACGTACAACTTTCAGATCACTCTTTGTTTGTTACTTCTGTTATACCCATAAAAATGATTGACTCATTTCAGCGAAACATCTGGGTTAACAGAACACCGCAGTCCATTCGATTTTGCAGGCCGCTAAAAATTCAATTTGTAAAAGAAACCACTGATCACATAATTATGGAAAAAATCAGTTAGACTTTCAAATAGATAATCTAAAAAAGGTTTTCTTATAAACTGGATGAAAAAGATTTTAGTTCAAAAACCTTTGGCCCCAAGCTTGAAGCTCTAAAATTTGGGGTAAGTCCTCTACATGCTTGGATCAGGTTTTTAGAATTTGTCCTGAGCAAATCACACAGAATGGAAATACAAAAATGGCATATAAAAGGTGATGACAAGGTTAAAGAGAGTGAACGCAAAAAATATATTCAGGAAAAGATTTGGAATGACATGGGTCTTCGAATAAGCATGCCGAAGCAGAATGGCAGTGGCAACAGCAATGGTAATAAAGCAAGAAGAGCTTTTGCAAAATGTCAACAACTATCATCCATAACTTGCTTTGAGGAAACCCTTTTAAATAATCTTCACATTATATTAATAGCAATTTCCTGTAACCACTATATAATCTCTACAAATTTTCGGACTTTTTGTGAGAAAACATTTTACTTATATATGGACAAATACCCGTGGTACCCAATGTCACCAACAATTGACAAAGTATTAGTCCACGGTTTTCAAATAAATAATTCGACTTGGGTTCCACTAGGATCCTTAGGCGAAAATGCTTCAAAGGCACGGAATAAGATCTACAAAAAAGACCGACTCTCACACGCAACGAAAAATAGTCGAATCAATACTATGACTGGCCTTTTCCACAGGGCGATAGATTCCTCGGATACATTACTATCTAGTGTCTGTTTAAAGCAAAGAAAAAGAAAAAACACAAAAAATCCTCTTCCCAAAGAAGTATTAAGTCTTTTGGAGTTGGCGTCTACCGAAAATAAAAACCCAAATGAAAAAGAATTGGTAGTGCCATCTGATTCTGATGAGGACTTAAATGAAGGATGCTCTATAGTACTAGAAGAAGATGATATTTAAAACAAAAACAAATTTATTAATGAATATATATTAAATATATGTAAGATATTTAAGTCATTCCTAAAAAAATGTAACTAACTTGTCTGAAATCATAGTTATACTCAATTTATAATAATACTAGGAATTTGTTTGTATGGGAGGCAAAAGAGGGCGTGGGCGCACAGACTTAAAAATTTGTTTGCATACTCTTATTTAAAAAAAAAAATTTGGACAAAGTTTGGGGTCTTGTTTTGGAGTTTTGGACCATAGTGCATTGGTAAATTTAGGTTCGAGCCCGCGAACGAGATCTCCGAGAACAAATTTTTGTTTGCAGCTCTGGTTATAGCTATAAAGGGTAGTACTCCGTAGTTCTTCTTGTGTAACCACCGTTACCAAAATCTTTATATCAATGTTGGGTAACGACTCGCAACGAGGCACAAATTTTGAGGTTAGGAAACTTACCTATATTTTCGGCGCCATGAGAGTCTTGTTCTTCTCTTCCGTTACAGTAAAATCAAGCTCTCCGTTTTTGAGCTGTTTGGCCATCTCCGCAAAAATATGGATGTTCTTGCGGTGGCCCCTTCTTGAGCGGGTGCCCATTCCGAAAGCTATCGATAAAAATTTCACAAGGCTGCCAAACTTTTAGGGTAAAAACCAGAGCTAGCAAATAACAATTGACCGTTTTTCGTGGTCTAATAATAACAGTTTTTTACAGACCCTTTGAGCAAAAAGTCAGAGATGAACCGTTCACATCGGCTCATGAACGAATCGCGCAGTGCTCAACGAACAACCAATGGATTTGTTTACATTTTGCTCTGATCGTTCAATGAGCAGATCGTCGAGAGCGTAGAATATATAAGTCATTTGCGTTTGTGTGTATTTTTGCGTGAGTGAGGTGTCTGTTTGGGCTTGCGACTCACACAAGCCACACACACACAGAAAACAAATAAATGAAAAAGACCCTTGGAGGTGAGTCGTTCGGCTTTTCGCTCTTCCACTGAGTTTTAATGTGCGAGCGCTCAGTCGGATCGCTGTCTATAAATTGTTATTAAAAAGGAGAACAAGCAACGCTCAACTGAGAACAGTCAACTGAAAACCAAAATAAAGCGAAACGAAGTGTTCTGCTCAGAGCGAGAGCAAGCGTGCATAGAATTTTTCCGTTTTGTTATTGAGCAGACCACAAAGGCAAAAATGTTCAATTGTTATTTACGAGCTCTGGTAAAAACGATATAGCCAACTACCATTTTTTTGTATGGCCGGTCAAAAAGTCAAAAATAGGTCGTACGACCCCAGTGCAAATTTGGTACTAGAACTCAAATTTTTGTCCATAAAATAATTGTCTGTCTGTCTGGTGTGAATCACCGAATTTGTTAAGCAAATTTGAACTGGCCTCATTCTCGAGAACTAGTATTTTAATTTGCCCAAGATTAAACTTGGCCAGTTAGGAATAACATTTCTACGTCCTTGCTGCTAGCTGCTGGATCCAACTCCCACTCCAACTAAAAGCCATTATGAACGCTTTTCAAAACTAACTTTACCGACTATCTTAAGTCAAATCGATTGAAATGCTCAAGTATTATTAATAACAAGTAGTAAAAATAAGCAATATTGTAAACTTACTTTTAAATCTTCCCTATTAGTAATTAAGCAAATTATATTTTATCTAACTCCCCGAATTACAAAGTGACCAATAAAATAATTATATAGTCCTTGTTGTATTGGAAAAATAATTAAACAAACAATGACAGACTGGGGCATCTTCTATCGACAACTGGCAAAAACTTACACAATGAATGTGTATCTCTGGGTTTTGGAGTGTGTTCTTGCTGCCCTCGGGTTCGACAATTTCCCGTGAATTAGATTAAGCACTACCTTTTAAGTATTGTATCATGTACTGTACTCATTTATCCTTTCGAGCTCTGTGAGCATACTCAAACTTAAAATAATTAATATGCAAATAAAACTACTAGACACGGAGAGCGCATAAAACCAAGACCGCACAAAGATTGACGGTAGCAGTTTTACGATGTGTATGGAGACAAGCAAACAGGGGGTGGTAAAATTTACACGGGCGACGTAGCGTTGTCACTCTCTCTCAAGATGTGGATTTTAATAAACACCTTTTTGAGTTTTGTTTGGGCGCCCAAACTAATTAAATTTATTTATTTTAACGGTCGGTAGAGCAAAAATATGTCAGAAAAAATTTAAAATTCGATTGAAGCGCTTTAATGAAAATAAAAAAAAGCTTATTATTAGGGGCCTCATCAACAGAGTATTTTGGTGCAGTTGCTATAGAAAGCCTCGAAGTCTAGAAAGAGCTGTAAGTAATATATACTTACTTAATATATACTTACTTTTATGAAATAAAATCAAATAAATAATGAAACTGTGTGGCATTTATTATTGATCTCGCACGCCAGTAGATTCGTATCGCGTCTGGACGCAGTTACTACGTTTATGCTTAAATGAAAAATCATGATTTTTACCCATCGAAGTATGCTGCACTTATATATATTATTCATTAAGGAAATTATTTATCTTATATTTGCCTTAAACCTCATTTATTTGGTACTAGTGTGGAGTAGGTTTAAAACTGCCATAAATGACAATGAATTATCTTTTTTAAATAAATAATTGATAATGGAAATAAAGTTGGCATACTTTTAAGCGCAAAAAATTGTTTTTTGCAAGCATAAACGTAGTAAGTGATTCGTTTTGCAGCCAAATGCAGTTCCAAAAATTAAAACTGTTGGCTCTCATTTGTAAGTTTTGAATGAACACTTCTGTGACTCGAACCATTGGGTGCAATCACATTAAATTTTACAATCTCTCTTAGCCTTGTCGGAATACTCAAATCGTTAGAAAATCTTTCCAAGTTTCCCCTTTCCCGCAAATACGGCAACTGAGACGCTGGCGTCTGCATAAACTTGAATTCTCAGAGACAAAACTGTAATATTGGCGGGACAGCTGCCACCTGGCTACGCCCTTTGGCATTACCGATCTGCATTTCATATACTCAATTTTGTTTTTTTTTTGCCATTTGAAATCCCCATCATATTTTTTGTAAACAAAAAACAGCTGAGGAAGAGTGTGACCGTACGTTTTAAAAATACCAAGTTTTGTATTAATTGGCGTTTTAAGCATTTTTTGGCTATCTCAGCACACCGATCCACTTTTGCTATAAATGACTTTTTCGTGCACCCAAACAGTTTGGCGTTCTCCGTACCTAGCTTAAATGATCTATTAGTCTTTAACACGCAGGGGCCTATTTTTATTATTTTCTCTTTTAAATATTGGTGCAAAGAGCACAAAATAAAGTAGGCTTATTTCATTTGAGCTGATCACTTTACTTAGTTTATTATTCATATTATAATTGAGAAATAAATTGATGACTTCAAGTGCTTATAAGCTCTTTAAGTAAATTTTGAACATTTTATCGTAACGTTGACATTCACTTTTTATAGATAAACTTTATTTAAGTGTAGTTCCGCTTTGCTAGCATAAAAAAGAAGAGCGCACAAAATATATTAGTATTTATACTTAAACTCCATACGAAACAAATACTGAACATTGACTTGAGCAATATCGTATACTATATACTCATTGTACAGTAAAGAGGACTTTAGTTTCTCATCGGTAAGTGATTCTCCGAATGGTATTTCAACACCATCGCTTCGCACATGGGACTTCTTGGGATCTGGCATTGTACGACCATGTCCAAAGCAGCTATGCTTATCCTTTGGTAATTTGGTAACATATTTCGCAGCGGTACATTCCATCATATCGCCCAACGCAACTTCAGATAGAAGCATTAACCCAGTAGAATTCTGTTGGCTTGTGCAACAATAATTGGCCGATTTTGAAACCATATCGGCAAAATAAATACCTTTGCCGAACATATAACCAGTCGGTGGCGCTTCTGGAGGAGCAATTTTAAGACCATGAGATAATATTCCAACAAAATTTGTTAGTCGAGAGCCGTGCCATAGCAGCTTTCGATTATGAAGCTTTTTAAACGGTTTATAACGGCGTGCTTCACCTTGTCGAGCGACTTTAAACACATCAATAATTTCGAGCTCATAGGAGCTATGCGTAGCAGCATGTGTATTCTGAACATACGTTTTAAGAATACCAAATTCATCACTAGTTTTATCTAGTGGCTCCAACTGCGTTTTCAACTGTTCATAGTGTTTGTCCAATGGGTTGATGCTATCCATTGTTTCTTCACCGTTGATCAAGTTGTAGGCTACTTCGATTTCTGCTAAAGAGTCGAGCATTTGGCGTAAAGTTTCGACTTGCTCAATTGAATCGATTAATGGCGGCGAATTGACTCCAAAATTGTGCGGAATTAATGTATAGAATCGATTTGTGGCATCAATCAATCTAGCATTACTAGGTGAGGATTGAATTAAATCATAAATTTCTGATATCACTTTATATGCTTGTTGAATTTGCTTCAAGCTTAGTTTGCCTAATGGCATTTTCTCCATATCAATATGAAATTCCAACATTGTTCGCTTCATTGTGTCGATATCGAAAATAAGCTTAATTAAACTTTGCACTGCTGAATCTAGCTTTGATGGAATAGTCTGAATATTGGAAATGTCCATTTTTTTATCATCTTCGTATTGAATGTCAATTGGGTACATACGTCCTGGTACTTTGACAAAGTTGGATCGATTTTCGAACTTATTTCCAGTTTTGTCAGCGTATACTGTTTCAAAAACACTAATTGCGTCCAATAGTGTGGCAAAATCTTCAACTTTGTTATTTCCAATAGTAGTGCCAATTCGACCCCATGAGCGGAAGACCCAATATCTGTAAGTAAAATGTCATTTAAATAATTATTTTTTGCAAAATATTGTTACTTAATTTCAATAATTCTTAATATTTCTTGACTAATGCGAAGTTTCACCCAGATAGTTTTAAAACTAAAGCTTAGTACTCCGATAAACTTCATGTTCAGACAACGGAATAAACAGCTTACTCTGCACACTGGTTCCGCTTGTATGGAAGTGTGGCCAAAAATACTTCTAATAGACGTATAGGACCAAAAATTTCACCAAGGCTCTTAAAAAATATTTTAAAAATGTGGTATGGAGTTTGGACACGAACGGACATTCATCCCTTCATCCCCAACTCACGAACCCCACTAACAAGCATAACCAATCAAAAAACCAGTAAGAAAGTCGGTCAAGCGGCTATAATATATTATGTACTATAACCTCCCAAAGTTTGTGTTAAGGTGTGTGAAGTGCAGCCCATTGCATAACACAGCATAATGTTTTGTTTTCTTTATAACTCGGCTATCGTTCATCCGATCTTTGCCATTCCTTCGGCGGATCGATAAATAACGCTGATTACTGAGTATACGTAGAAAGTACGAACCATCTATCTCTAATACTGAGGGAGATACAACGTTTTTACCAAATTGCGGCGTGGGCGTGACAAAAATTAAAAATAGGGGAAAGTTAAATTCGGTCGGCCGAAGTTTTGTATACCCTGGCAGCTTCCATAGAAAACAAAACAGTTTTTCTAACTAAGACTTCTCTTTGGACCTTGCTTTTCTATGGGATCTCTACTATATACTGTATGTCAAGAAAGTGTTTTTACACCGTAATAATTTATTTTGATTCTTTAGGGTTCTGAGAACTAGACTGCAAAAGAAAGTAAGCAAATTCATCTAGATTTAGCATTAAAAAAAATTAAAAACAAAAAAAATTCCTTTTTAAAAAGTGTGAAGAAAGTGTTTTTACCAGAGCTAGCAAATAACAATTGAGCGCTTTTCGTTGTCTCAAAATAAGAGTTATTTGCGGACCTTTGAGCAAAGAGTCAGAGATGAGCCGTTCTCATCGGCTCTTGAACATTTCGCGCTTTGCTCAGCGAACAACCAATAATTTTAGTTCCCTTTTGCTCTGTTCACTCGCTGACCGAATGGCTGTGAGTGAAAATTTAAAAGACATTTGCGTTTGTGTGTGTGTATGTGAGAGCGAGGTGTCTGTGTGGGCTTGTGACTCACAGTTGCTAGGCAAATCAGATCACTTTGGGTCATTAAAAGGGCTGTATCTTCTAAAGAATTTCGAATTTAAAAAAATCTTTTTAGGACGATATTCTCAAATATCCAAGCTATAAAAATATGCAAAAAAAAATCGACAAAAAAAATTTTGCCAAGCAGCAATACATAACTTACTGATATTTTGCAAATCTGAATCGAAAATAAGATAAATGTTAATTATAGTATTGCAAAATTATGTTTTAAGTTTCATTGCCAAAAAGACAAATTAAAGAAGTTAAGACCGTTCACGCCCACCCGCCAGCTTTGCGACGCCCGCTGGCAGGTACAGAGACCTTGAAAAAAAAGACCGTTCAGGCTGAGTTTTTGATTTTTTTGCTCAGCTGCTGACTCTCAATGTGCAAGCGCTCAGTCATACCGCTCTCAATAAATGGTTATTGAACGAGCAAAACAAAAAGAACTCAATTGAGAATAGTCAACTGAAAACATAAACAAAGAGAATCGAAGTGTTCTGCTCAGAGCAAGAGCAAGCGTGCATGAGTTTTTTCGGTTTTGTTATTGAGCAGACCGCAAAGGGAAAAATGATCAATTGTTATTTACTAGCTCTGGTTTTTACATAATGTCTAAACTCATATATTCTCAGAACAGGAGCTCAAATGGTAAATACAATATTGATTCTACACAAGATTTCCAGGCTGAATTCGAATCTAAGTAAAGTAAAATGGCTTGTCTAGTTGACACAACCCCAAGACTTGTCTAGTTGACACAGCCCCAAGGCTTGTCACGTTATCACAGCCCCAAAGGGCCAAAGCCGAGCTTCTCTCAATCTCTTGGCTTGTGCGCTTCTAATTTTCGCACAGGAGAAAGGGACCTACAGTTTAACGCCGAATCCGAACGGCAGCTTGAGAAGCTTTTCATGGCTAATTACTACAAAGCTGGCACCAACAGCAGAGAGGAGTGACCGGGTGTGAAGTTTATTCAAAAAAAAAATCTTTTCATTAGATGTTTCGAGGCGGGATCGAACCCACGACCTCTTGCACAGCGGTCGCGCACACTAGCCGCTGAGCCACCCGGCCACGAATCCGAATCTGCTTTTAGGAATCCACGAATCTGCTTTTAGAAATTCCATAACTTTAATGGATCAGCCGAAAAATGTTTAATTAAAATGTAGAAATGGCTAATTTTACCCTTTTTGGTACCTCCAAATCTCCTAGAAATCAGATTATTTTAAAAATATTTTTCTGTATAATATAGTACCACACCTATAGTACACAACGAACCATCGAAATTTGTTTAATCGGCCACAAATATAAGGTGCTTTTCGCTTTCAAAATAGTGTAGTTTTATGGAAAAGTGTATGTAAAATACAAAAAAGTACAATTTGCATACAAATCAACCGTACTTTGCTCATCGATTATGAACTTATAACCAATGAAATGATTCAAGTATTTATTATAGTCTACTAGCAAGTACTACACCATATTAAAATTCAACATTTTCAATAAGCTGCTTTCTACGAGATTCGAATATACCAAAAAGCGTAAAATTTGACATTTTCTACATTTTAAGTCCAAATTTACAGCTAAACCATTAGATATATGGAATTTCTACAAGCAGATTCGGATTCAGCCTTGAAATCTTGTGTAGAATCAATATTGTATTTACCATTTGTGCTCCTGTTCTGAGAATATATGAGTTTAGACATTATGTAAAAACCACTTTCTTGACACTTTTTAAAAATGATTCGTTTTCGTCTTTAATTTTTTTAATGCTAAATCGAGATGGATTTGGTTACGTTCTTTTGCAATCTAGTTCTAAGAACCATAAAGAATCAAAATAAATTGAAAACAAAATTTTAACATTTAGAGAAAGCATCTTTTTTTGCTGAATAAGAAAAAAAAATTGTGAGTCTTTTTATTGTGTGAAAACACTTTCTTGACATACTGTAGATGTCTGATTTCGACCAAACTTGGTGAACTCATGGAAAATCATAATACACTGTTAATTACGAAATTCGGCGGCGATCCCATATAAAACCAAAAAGGTTTTCTCACTAGAACTTCTTTTCGACCGATCATTCATACTGCAGCTATATGCTATAGTCATCCGATTTAGAAAAAACTTTGTAGAAGTGTGTTAAAGTATATAAAATAAGAATATGCCAATAAAAAGGACGTTTTCATTAAAAACAAAAGGTTTTCCTCACTCGAACTAGTTTTTCGACCGATCGTTCCTATGGGAGCTATATGCTATAGTCATGCGATTTAGCCAAACTTTGTAGAATTGTGAAAAAGTATATACAATTAGTGTATGCCAATGATAAGGACGTTTCCATTAAAAACAAACAAGTTTTTCTCACTATAACTAGTTTTTCGAGCGATCGTTTCTACGGCAGCTATATGCTATAGTCATCCGATTTCGATCAAACTTAGTGAAATCATAGGAAAGGAAGCTATAAAGGAAAGGATAGTAAACTAAGAAATACGTACTTTGGAGGCGTTTCCATTAAAAACAAAAAAGTTTTTCTCACTAAAACTAGTTTTTCGACCGATCGTTCCTATGACAGCTTTATGCTATAGTCATCCGATCCGGCCGGTTCCGACAAATGGGCAGCGTATTTGTACCAAAAGACTTTTTGCAAAGTTTGGTGAGGAAAGATTTAAAACTGACGGAAGAGATAGCATAGAAACAGACAGACGGACGGACGGACAAGGCTAAATGAACGCAGCTCGTCATGCTGATCAAGAACATATATACTTTATGTTGTCGGAGATGCTTCCTTCAATGCGTTACAAACGACCGCATAATTTTATAATACCCTCTGCAAGTGTATACAAATTTACTTGATCTACCTGCAAGTATAAGAAGCATAGATCCCATACATGTCAAACTTCTATCTCTTACCATCTCTGAGATCTGTGCGTTCATACGGACAGACAGACGGACATGGCTTTTGCACAAACTTATTATACTCTATGTACCTTTGGTACAGAGTATAAAAAGTTCCTTTGAAAATCATTTTGATGAACGAGAAAACACAAATAAAAAGGTGTATAGCACTGATATTTTGGGGGCATGAAATAACGCCAGTTGAAATAAAGCCCCCGGGCGTATTTTCACTCCTAAAAGTGAAATAAAGCCCGCGGGCCATATTTCACTTTCAGGAGTGAAATAAAGTCCTCGGGTGATATATTACTTTTTTTTTTAAAACTCATAGAATTTGACTGTCATAAAAAAGTAACTCATTAATTAAAGATCCGCTGATTTCTTAAGATGCATCGACCTCCCACTGATCTTCATATCACAGATAGAAAAATCCGTTCTTTCATTAATCTTCATATCACAGAGAGATAAATCCGTTATAAGTGTAACGAAATCATGAATTCTTGTGAACGAAAGTCTGCAATACCGTATTTTCTTAAATTGGTTGAACTGAAAATTTTGGCTGCGGCGCTATTTTCAATAGTAAGCCGCATAGCAATCAATGTTTCTAGTTCATTTTCGTTGCAGTTTGTGCAGGTATAAGATCAATTATTGTGATCAATAGGCATGGAACCATTTAGATTATATAGGTCTTTGAAATTTATAGAAGTAAACCTTAATGGTCATACTACTATTTGTATGTCCTGAAAAATTTTTTAAATTCACTCACTTTAATTCGATCCTGAAAGTGTTAATAGTCAAAGTGACCAGATGACTTTAGTGTGGCAAACTTAATTGAAGGATATAAATTTGTTTCGGATCTACGTAACGTAAGCGATTTCTTGCTTGACATTGAGTTTGAATGGGGGAAATAAAAGGTGTTGTGAGAAAAAAATGCAAAAAAAACTTTGTAACGCGGATTTAAGAAAAAAATTGAGGTCCATTCAACTTCAATCCCAAAGCAAGAAATCACTTTTTTTTGTTTCCCTCAAAAAAAAAAACAAAGAAATGAGAAAATTGTAATAGGAATTCAAGTTTAAAACCATCTTTCGAAAGTGCCGGGCTTTAAAAATTGCTGGAAGATATTCGATAAAGGGATGTTTAGTCATCTGTCACCTAGACGAATGCAACTGTTTCGCTCTAGTTTTACTCATCTTTTTTCCGTTTCCTTAAAAATACCTGTTTACTTATCATTTTCTTCTTAATGACATAAGTGAAATAACTCCCGCTTGGCTTTATTTCACTTTTGAAAAGGAGATATCGCCCTATCCGTCCGTCTTACGCTCTCGTTCAGTTCATTAAAATTTTCCTTATAATCACAAAGGAGAAATAACGCCGCCAATGAATGAGAAATACCGCCCGCGGGCGTTTTTTCACTTTCAAAAGTGAAATAACGCCACTTTAATAAGTGAAATAAAGCCCGCGGGTGTCATTTCACTTTTGAAAGTGAAATAATGCCCGCGGGCCTTATTTGGAAATTTTTGGCACTTTTTTTACTTTTTTGCAGAGCTAGTAAATAACAATTGATCGTTTTTCCCTTTGCGGTCTGCTCAATAACAAAACCGAAAAAACTCATGCACGCTTGCTCTCGCTCTGAGCAGAACACTTCGATTCCCTTTGTTTATGTTTTCAGTTGACTATTCTCAGTTGAGTTCTTTTTGTTTTGCTCGTTCAATAACCATTTATAGAGAGCGGTCTGACTGAGCGCTCGCACATTGAGAGTCAGCAGCTGAGCAAAAAAATCAAAAACTCAACCTGAACGGTCTTTTTTTTCAAGGTCTCTGTACCTGCCAGCGGGCGTCGCATAGCTGGCGGGTGGGCGTGAACGGTCTTAACTTCTTTAATTTGTCTTTTTGGCAATGAAACTTAAAACATAATTTCTCACTACTATAATTAAAATTTATCTTATTTTCGATTCAGATTTGCAAAATATCAGTAAGTTATGAATTGCTTCTTGGCACAATTTTTTTTTGTCGATTTTTTTGCATATTTTTATAGCTTGGATATTTGAGAATATCGTCCTAAAAGGATTTTTTTAAATTCGAAATTCTTTAGAAGATACAGCCCTTTTAATGACCCAAAGTGATCTGATTTGCCTAGCAACTGTGAGTCACAAGCCCACACACCTCGCTTTCACATATACACACACAAACGCAAATGACTTTTAAATTTTCACTCACAGCCATTCGGTCAGCGAGTGAACAGAGCAAAAGGGATATTGGTTGTTCGCTGAGCAAAGAGCGAAATGTTCAAGAGCCGATGAGAACGGCTCATCTCTGACTCTTTGCTCAAAGGTCCGCAAATAACTCTTATTTTGAGACAACGAAAAGCGCTCAATTGTTATTTGCTAGCTCTGCTTTTTTGCAAACACATGGTGTGAAGTGTTTTACACAGAAAAAATAAACTGATTAGAACTGGATCGATTGGAATGGAAAAAATTAACTACTCTAACGATGAACCTGTTCTTTTGAGAAAAGAAACTCATCAATTTGGTTTCAAAATTTTGAATTTCATATTTTTGTTTTTTGGCCTCTGGCGAATCCACTGTGCACTGATGGGGAACAGCGTACTGTCCAGCGTGACTCTTCAACAGCAAAATGCCACCAAATGTCGAATGGGGATGCGTGTGTGTGACACGCAGCACAGAGTAAATTACAGGCGGGCTTGATCGACTTTCTATGAATATAAAATAGTTTGTCCTCACTGACTGACTGACTGATTGATTGGCAACATCGCACAGCCTAAACGGTAAGAGCTAGAGGGCTGAAATTTGGACAGGAGTTTCCTTATGTGGTGAAAGTGCGTTCTAAGACGGTGTTTTGTAAAATTCCACCCGGAAAAGAGTCAAATTAGACTGAGAAACCTTCCACATTAATTGCAACCGTTTTCATAGAAAAAACTAGATTACTTCAACTTCGAAAATGCTCAGACATCATTTTTTTTATGAGCTCGTGCTTAGAGAGCACTGAATGTGCTCCGGAGACCATCAAATTTATGTGTTTACTCCAAAAACGGATATCTCCGCGCGGAGATATGTCGTTTATAGCACGGCGGAGTTATGACGTTTCAAAACGCGTTGGAAAAGTTGGAAGAACGAAATCTCAAATTTTGAACACCTTGAAGGAGCCAGACGAAACGGCGCCTTAATATATGTTAAGGAGGAAGAGCATCTCAGGGATCGGAATTGCTCTTTTCCCGCGGCTCAAAAGGGCAGCCACTGGCTCGCAACTAGCCGACTGTTGCGCGTGGCTCGGGGCAACGAACCACAGCGCGCGGGCAGCGGGGCAGCAGCATTCCACAGCCCGCAAACAAATGCCCGTCGCGCGGGCTGCACTCATCTGCCCTAGAAAAAATGCCCATGGCTCGGGGCAAAGAGCTACAGCCCGCGATGAGTGAACTCATTCGAATAAAAGTTCCCCAATCGGAGCAAAATTACCTTATGAACGCGCTTGTCTTGCCCTGCAAATTTATTTATTGAAAACCAACTAAACGACTTTTCTATAAATGTGGAAAATGAAGAATCTCGTGAAGATGATGTGCAGATGACGAATAGTCGGCCTTCGATTAATTGTAGAGCTATGTAATCACGCAAAAGCATGCGATGAATGCACGGAAAATTTAAAAAACAAATCATCAGCAAAATTGTACAGAATTTCTATGTCCATTTTGCAGGACATAAGCAAGGCAAAATAAAGTGTAAATAATGTGAAATTAATAAATATTTAAATTAGATTATATTGGCGTACGTAATGTATTTGATTTTTTTTCTGCGGTTCTTATAGCCATCTCCACTTTCGGTCTATGATCATTGAATTTTAGTTTTATTTGGGCGGCAAATCTTTAATTGGTTTCTCCATGGCGGGTTTTACGCGATTTCTTTCTGGGCCTTGTGTCCGGACATTAAGCCCATGGGCCGGAGTGGCTCAGCGGTTAGTGTGCGCGACTGCTGAGCATGAGGTCGTGGGTTCGATCCCGCCTCGGAACATCTAATGAAAAGTTTTTTTCTTTGAATAAAACTTTACACCCGGCCACACCTCTTGCTGTTGGCGCCAGCATTGCAGTAATTAGCCATGAAAAGCCTCTCAAAAACTGCCGTTCGGATTCGGCGTTAAACTGTAGGTCCCTTTCTCTTGTGCTAAAATTAGAAGCGCACAAGCCAAGAGATTGAGAGAGGCTCGGCTTTGGCCTCTTGGGGCTGTTGTCATTTTGACAAGCCGATTTTACTTTTTACTTTTTAATTCCATTGGCACTGAGCTCGCGGTTAACTTTAACCAGTGCTCGAGCAGCGGTTAAGTCTGTTCCTCCGGTTGCGCCAAACACAGCATGAGACACGCAATTTCGGTTAAACTGCCTGTCAAGTTGACCAACCGCACATTGAGAAATCGGGCCTAAATCGAGTATCTCAAACTTTTGATTTTTTAGTCATATTTGATGATTTTTATAAGAATCTTTAAAATTAAAATCAAAAGGTTAAAATATATTTTTTAAACACTCATTCTGATCATATTTAGCAAAAAAAAAAAAAAGAAACCAACATTTTTTTTAAATTTTTTGTAAAAAAAAAATTTTTTGAGAGGAAAAAAATTTTAAGTCAAAAAAGATTTTTTTTCATTCTACATGCATATTTTGATCTTATTAATTGGTAGCAGGATAGAATTAGTAACCAAGTTTTTGAGTATAGTCTCTACCCGCGTTCGTCTTCTTTCAACCCGACGCATGTTTTTTTTCCAGTTTAGGTCAGTATTGATATAACTTCCGCAAACGCAAACGAACGCAACCAATTTTACTCAATTTAGATAGATAATTGATAGCTTTAGAATGTCTAAGAAATGACATCAAAAACTTTTTGAAACTTTTTTTGTGGGAGTCTACCAAAGTTGAAAAATGCGTCAAGTATGGAGTATTTTCCAAATGGCGCTATTTAAAAAGTAAACCACCGTTTAATATTTTTTTTTCTTTTCTTTTATTAAGAACAAATACATTTCATAAAAGGCCAAAAGGACAATGATCGGTGGCATAGGCGGCCGACAATTTAATGTGAAACTTTGTGTTTTCTGCAAACCTGCACATTCCCTTGAAGACATGAAAAAAGAACACTTTGAGAAGCTATATCTCTCACATTTGTTACACGATCTCCAAAAAAGGTCGGATCGGTTAGTTTGGAATATATTTTTATCGAAAAAGTTAACTTCTTTTGTCAAGCGCTTCAGTCAAAAAACTGATTTTTGCGGCAGAGCTCGGGCAGAGGCCCCACTGTGCGACGTGACAGCCTCTAGGTTAGGGTAACCATCGGTCTGGTCGATCCGCACAACTTTACCGGAGTTTGTGCTCCATATGTCAGATATCCGCCAGGCGATCTTAGACAGCTTCGGTATATTCGTTAACCCAGAGTCTGTAAGGGATAACCGTAAGCGCTGTAGATCCGCACTCAGCCCGAAGGGCATAGCCGAGCGAGATCACCTTTCAATCTCTTGGCTTGTGTGCTTCTAATTTTCGCAAAATAGACAGTTTAGATGGCGCAATCAGCCAGATTACCAGATTTCGCGACATCGCTCGGCTTGCACGTTCTCTTTAAAGTAGCCCCTTTTTTCATGAAAAAGCTTGGACCTTATAAAATTGGTTCTCTTCTTCACATTTCGTTTTTCACCCAGCAGGACCTCAAATTAAACTGAGCGAAAAGTCCGAAGAAATGTGGCCTTTATGTTCGAATTTAATGTGGACATAAGTCCCATAACATTTTTGAATTGTTTCGATGCTTACTACGATTAATTTTGATATGGGCCTTTTGTCCGTTGGCATTTTGTCATGTCACCATATTATACACGCAGCGTTTTCTTGTCAAAACTTTCAAATCCAAATACAGACATTACGCCCATGGGCTTTATGTCCGGACATTAGGCCCATAAAAGTTTTGAGTTACATTTCAAAGTTGTGATGAAAAATATGTACATGGGCTTTATGTCCGTGGGCTTTATGACATGTCACCGTAAACTAATATATAACAAATTAAAAAAGTGTAAATTTATCAAAATCTGTTGGAAATTGTAGAAGTTATTAGCATTTATTAAAAAAATTTGCAATTTCAGTTTATGGTCTATGGTCCGGTTTTCTGCATATAGTAATTTGTACTACCATTTGAAATCTAAAACTGAAATTGCTCATTTTTTAAATAAATGCTAATAACTTCTACAATTTCAAACAGATTACGATAAATGAACACTTTTTAAATTTGTTATATATTAGTTTACACCATCCAAAAGAGAAATAAATTTTTAAGAATTTTTTGTTAGTTAAAATAACTGTGTAATTAACGGGGTTTTCAAATTTTCGATAAATTTTTTTTAACTTTTTATTTCTAATTCATATTTTTTCTAATCTCAATAAATCTAAGTTTTTTCAAAACTTATATTAATTGTCTTTAAACCAGGGAGAGGCAGATTGCTATCTCGCGTGTATAGGAAAAGTCTGAAAGCAGCGCTGCTCAAACACACATAGTATAAGCTGTTCAAGCGCCGCTGCGTTGCTTGCTTTCCTACGCCGCGACGCAGTCGTTGCTACTGAAATTGAGAGCAATTTTTAAGCTGCTCTCACACACACCAATGCAAAAATGTAAATTTATTTTTTGCCTGCCTCTGCTTAAACAACGAGTAAAAACAGTTTCACAAACCCTTTAATATACAACTTACTTAAATATTTCCTTAAATCCGCCAAATTTGGCCTGGATACAATAATAGGTGTACGAAGATAAATGTTTAAATTAAATCAATAGTTCACTATTTTTGGTATTGTTTTATATTAAACTAAGTATCTGGCAGCTTATAAGCGGTATATCCGCCATTATTTTGCAAGACTTTCTCCATTCGTCTTGGCATGGAGGATGTTAACTTGCGACAACTTCCGATTGGAATGTTGTACCATGCTCTTTGGACAATATCCCAAAGTTGATTTTTATTTTGACAAAAAGTCTTTCCGACCTCTCTTTTGAGTTCACCCCAGAAATTCTTGATAGGATTGAGGTCGGGGGATTGACTTGGCCACTCAAGAACATCCACATTATGCTCTCGGAACCAATCCTTTACTACTCCAGAGGCGTGCTTCGGGTCAATATCCTGCTGGAACTTCCATAAAAGTATCCTCGGCATATGGTAGCAGCACCGTCTCCAATAGAGCTTTGTATACGAATCTGTCCATTATTCCGTCAATACGATGAATCGGACCAACACCATACCATGAAAAGCAGCCCCTTACCACCACCTCCATGTTTCACAGTATTAGATGTGTACTTGGGATTAAATTATTTGCCTTTCGGACGACAAACATTCCTTTTGGCATCATTTCCAAATAAATTTATTTTGGTTTCGTCACTCCAGAGGATATTACGCCATTTTTCTCACCCTCCAGTCCGCACCAGGTTCTACGATCTAATGCAAATTTGTTCCTCATCTATAAATTTGTCGACCGAAGCAAAGGAACCCTGCGAGCAATCCTACCTGTTAGGTTTGCTATTGCCAATCGTCGCCGAACGGCGACGGCATGATGACACAATATTCCCAATTTCATTGGCAATCGTCCTGAAAGACTTGAACGGGTTGCGTTTAACCAACTGAACCATGCGATCGTCGGTCTTAGATGATGATTTTCTAGGTGCTTCCCGAGTTTCACCTTTTTTTCCGGTCTTAAGGCATTAGTTACGAAGTTTTGAGAACGTATCATTACCACGGCAATGGATTTATACGTTTTTGCTTCATCTCGGAGTAGTCGAATGAGCCTTCTCTCCTCCGCACTACAGTGACGCCCACGGCCCATCAAATACAATTTTAATGGTTATTAAGTCCCCATTTAGTTATATTTTCCTAATACCTTCTGCAACCAAATAATTGTATGTATAAATTACAGGTTAATGTTTTGCATCATATACCTATTATATTGAACAGCCGAGTTTGCAGTCTAACTAATAAAGCAATCCACAATTTTTCCCAGAAAGCTAATTAATTCCGGGAATTCACCCAATTCGTACCGAAACAGTGTGACCAAATTATAAAAGTATAGCTTCCATATTAAATGCTATGTTTATTATATCGAATTAAATCTACATATATTAAAAAAAAAAATTCACACCTAATATATTGTCCATGAGTGTATATCTCCCCTTAAGGATACTGTATACGTTCAAGTGTTATTTTTTAAGGATTTACAAAAAATTCAATTACACAAAAGAATAAATGATATTAACGAGCAATTTTTTTTATTTGATAGGTAATCGGTAAAATTATATATAAAGTTTTTTGTTGTTGCTGCTGCGGTTGTTGTTGAATTCCGGTTCTAAGGCCCGATTTCTCAATGTGCGGTTGGTCAACTTGACAGGCAGTTTAACCGAAATTGCGTGTCTCATGCTGTGCTTGGCGCAACCGGAGGAACAGACTTAACCGCCGCTCGAGCACTGGTTAAAGTTAACCGCGAGCTCAGTGCCAATGGAATTATCGATATACAAACAGCTGGCAACAACACTTGCTTTGTTTATACTATTATTTGCCGCCACAAAATGTTCATGAATAAACGAATTTTTCCACGCAATGTAAATGGAATTTGAAGAGGCAGAGCAACGAATAAAATATGCCAGAGAGTACAGGAAGAGGCTTAATCACTTTACTGATTTGGATGATGCCAAATTTGTTCAACTTGGTGGCGCTGCGTTTCTATGCCAGCGGCAGCTTCCTCATCACTGCAGGCGACTTCTGTGGAGTCAGCGTTCCTTCGGCAAGCCGTTCAGTTAAACAGTGTCCCACGGCATGGGAATATATTGCACTGGATGTTAGAAAAATGCAGGAAACAATCAATGGCTTCTTTCAGATAGCCAAGTTTCCAAAGGTTATTGGGGGCTATCGACTGCACCCATATCCGTATATGGTAATTGTTTAGTAGAGCTACCCCTCACCAAAAATTCTGAAAAAAATATCCTCGATGGACCGCGAATTTACAAGAACTATGACGTCTTCAGATCGCGGGGGACTCCCGCGGTTCAATGGTAAAAATTATTTGAAAGTAGCATTTTTTCTCAAAAATAATTTATATTTATTTGTATAGATGTGCTATTTACCGACTTTTTCTTCGTTTCCTAGTATGAAAATGGCGCTATACATTGAATGAAAGTGAAAGTGAAATAACACCCGCGGGCTTTATTTTACTATTAGGAGTGAAATAACGCCCGGGGGCGATATATCACCTGGCGTTATTTCATGCCCCCTCTTTTAAAACCCACTGGCAAAGTTTCAACGTTTCTAGGTATAAGATCAATTATTGTGATTCAAACAATTTTTACCATTGAACCGCGGGGTCCCCGCATTGAAGACGTATAGTTCTTTAAATTCGGGTATCGCAGAATTTTTGGGAGGGTAGTCTATAAACAACCCGCGCGATTTAAAAAAATAGCAATTCAAAAAACTCGTTATTTTTGTTAGAGTCTGGAGGTCTATTAGAGGAAACGTCACCTCGTGCCCAACCGCATTTTGGTATGTTTAGTGAGTACCAAAAATTCTGAAAAAAATATCGAGGAGGAATTACAAGAACTGCCCAGACGGGGGGCTCCGTCAGTATTGTTGAAAAAAAAATGTACTCAAACAATTTTTGTATTTTGCCAATTTTTTGGTTCCCTCTCAAAATAAAAATTTTCTCCGGACGTCAGCGGCTCCGAGCTTATAATTTATTTTATCACATTTAAAACAGTAACAGAAACAAACATTTTAATACATACATAATAATTCTGTCATAGTTTAAAATGTCAATTTTTATTGTGGTCGTATTCGTTTTTTGTTTTTTTTTTTTTTGCTCGTTGGGTTTGGTGAGTGTTCTCCTTTGAATACGTAAGCTTTCAACTAAGTCGTCATTTTTTGTCGATATTGGTGTGTAGTAAACCGTACTAGTAAATTTTTGTATTAAGGTTTTTAAAAAGTGGGTTGTGTGTGTGATCAATGAATTGTTTATTAGTACTCACTTTAATTCGATCCTGAAGTGTTGATAGTCAAAGTGACAACATACCTTAGTCTGGTAAACTTAATTGAAGGATATAAATTTTAAAAAATTGTTTAGGACATACTATTAGTAGTATGGCCATTAAGGTTTACTTCTATAAATTTTAAAAGACCTTTATAATCTAAATGGTTCCATGTCTATTGATCACAATAATGGATCTTATACCTAGAAACGTTAAAACGTTGCCAGTGGGCTTTAAAGAGGGGGCATGAAATAACGCAGGTGATTATCGCCCCCGGGCGTTATTCCTCATAAGTGAAATAAAGCCCGCGGGTGTTATTTCACTTTCCATTCAATGTATAGCGCCATTTTCATACTAGGAAACGAAGAAAAAGTCGGTAATAGCACATCTATACAAATAATTAAATTATTTTGAGAAATAATGACAGTTAAGGCAAAAAACAATCTGTTTTTATACAAAAAAATGCTACTTTCAAATAATTTTTTTCCATTGAACCGCGCGATTTTAAAAAAAAAATTTAGCCAATTCAAAAAACTCGCACTTTATTTTTTGCTTCTTGTTATGAGCTCCTTTCTGGACGGTCATTATCTTCCTACACCGGAAACGTCCATTCGCTACCGTGCACTTTGAACCGCATTTTCGACACGTTTTTGACTTTAAAATGCAGTCGTGATCTTCCACAAATTGCATTATTTCCTCATCCGACTTAGCGAAAAACTTCATTAGCGTATTTACGCAACTTGGGCAACTCATTTTTCGTCGATGTGTTTGGTGGTCAGAGTTTACAACGAATATTTTGCTTACCAGAAACAATTTTTTCAATTTATAAATGACAGTTGAGGCAAAAAACAATCTGTTTTTTATACAAAAAAATGCAACTTTCAAACAATTTTTACCATTGAACCGCGGGAGTCCCCCGCGATCTGAAGACGTCATAGTTCTTGTAAATTCGCGGTCCATCGAGGATATTTTTTTCAGAATTTTTGGTGAGGGGTAGCTCTACTAAACAATTACCCCGCATACAATCACCTGGTGCCGAAAATGCAGAAATATTCCGCAACCGTAAGGGGAACTTCTCCTTAAATGTGGTTGCAAGGTGGCCAGGATCTTCACGCCACCACCGTGCTTAACAACAGCTGCTTAAAATTTAGGCTGGACAATGGTGAAATTCCAAAACCACTACAGTTTGGGAGATGGTGGGTATAAGTCATCTGACTATATGATGACACCACTACACAATCCTACAAGCAGAGCAGAGAAACTGTATAACGAGTCTCAGATCCGGACAAGAAATGTGATTGAGCGCTGTTTTGGCGTTTGGAAAAGGCGATTTCCAGTGCTGTCAATGGGGATGAGGATGTCTCTGAATACGGCATTGGAAGTTATAGTAGCCTGCGGTGTCTTGCACAACATAGCGATTCTTGAAAATGATCCCCTGCCTTCGGAAGATGAAGAAGCTCAGCCAGTTGAAGACGCTGATTATGCGGATGAAGCGACAGCAAGCAACACAAATAATAAGGTCCACCAGCAAATGCTCCTCAGCCACCGAAAAGTTTTTTCCTCTAGGTCTTTTTGCACCATCACATTCATTCATCATCGTAATTTTAATTCTATTCAACTTTAATTTTAATCAACAATGACCAGCAATAACCAATATCATAAAAATAAAACAAACCAACACAGCTGATTTGGTCGATTGGTTAAACAGTTTCTGGTCACCCTAATGCAGCGATAGAAATTTATCGAAATCGGATAAAACTGCTGCTAAGAAAACCAAATGACTTGACCGCTTGTCAACTGGAGGAACAAATTTGACCGGCGGTTGGCCAACCGGAACTTTTGAGAAATCGGGCCTAAGTTGACCAAAAATTTAAAACATAGTCCCATGGTTGCCAATTTGGTTTGAGAACGGATTATGGCAAAGCGAAAATGAAAACGAACTTTGGATAAGAACTAATGTGGTTTGGTGTTCAATGAATGACGGAGTATGGTGTTTCAAAGTCATCATTTCGAAGATCAACTTAGTCCTGAATCCGGTTTTTTAAACCGATCCCAAATATCTAGCTTCACACCAGAATGGAGGGTATGAGTAGTAATTAAAAAAATTGAATATCGGTCAAGTTTCTCTTTTTATCTTTACCAGGGTTGTGCCGCCGGCATTTTTTTCTTCAATTAGCATTAATAATTGGTAATGCTACTTGATATTGCTTCATTTTAATTGGCATTAAATCTGGCAATGCAAATTAAAATTTTTTTAATTGGCATTAAAAATTTAAGTTCTGATTAAAATATGTTGAATTGGCATTAAGATGAAAAAATTGCAATTGAAAATTTTGAATTGGCATTAAAATGAAAAAATTACAATTGAAAATTTTCCATTGGCATTAAAATAAAAAAATTACAATTGAAAATTTTTAATTGGCATTAAAATGAAAAATTACAATTGCAAATTTTTTATTGGCATTAAATTCAATTTATAATTCTGCATTGGCATTGAAATGACGTAATGCCCAACACAATTCACTGTAAATATATCTCCATCATAATAGAACCGCTAAATAAGTACTAAGAATCTGATTTTCAAGACCACAAATGACCACACATAACTACCCATGCTGGGTTATAACAATACTGAGCCGCGATTTAGGCCATGGAAGACTAATTGTAAAAAACATAGTTACAACATAAAGGATAAATCAAGCAACTTTTTTTTTTTTTTTTTTTTTAATGCCAATTGAAAATTTGCAATTGAAATTATTTCATTTTAGTGCCTTTTAGTGAAAATTTTCAATTGAAAAATAATTTTAATGCCAATTCAAAATATTTTAATCGGAATTGAAATTTATGTCAATTAAAAATGTTTTGAATTATCATTTGAAATTTAATGCTAATGCTTCTGAATCCAACCCTGATCTTTGCAACCATTTTTGAAAAAGTGGTTTCGATAAAATCGCATTTAAAGATTATACAACTTTTTTCGATAAAATAAAAATTATTTTTAAAAGATTTCAAACATGGATTTGACGATCATCGGAAAAATTATGAAAATCGGTTTAGTAGTTCTCTAGAAAATGGTTCGAAGTGCGTCAAGATCAGGTAATATAAAAAACGTACTTATTCAAACTAATTTCAAGTTTTTTAATGTTTTTCGGAAACAACAGATTAGCAAAAAAATAAAAAAATTCGAAAAAAATGTTGATGGTATACAGTACACTTAAAACCAGGGATCGCAAATAAGAGTTATGGGATAGAAAAAATCAAAGCGAAAAAAAGAGTCCTATTTTATACAGAAGAAAGCCAAACATCCAATTTTTAAACGCGGGATCCTAAAACAGCACAATTTTTTTTCCAATTCTTATAAAAAAAATTAAATTTTTACTCTTAATTTTTGATTTAATAGTAAAAATTAGATTTTAACGTTATTTTTTAATTTTTATTTAAAATAATCTTTATTTTCAGTTATTTTAATAAAAATTAAAAATAAAAATTATTTTCTGATTTTTATTTTATAAATCAAAAAATAAAGATTATTATGTAATTTTTATATTAAAAATAAAAATTAATTTTAAATAGCTGTTGAACCAGGCGGCGTTGGGCTAAAATCTAAAAACATTACGATCTGTGACTCAGTACCTTTCATTTGGTATATCACATTTCCTTAAAGGACCAATATCATCGATCGAAACAAGTTTTGCCAAAATTTTCTGGTATTATTTTTTTTTACCATTTGAGCTCCCCGTTCGTTTTTAATGAATTGAGCAGCATCCGAATACAAAAAACAGAATTACAAAATCTTTTCCCGATTTCTTTTCACAATTTAAAAAAAAAAACAGGTAAAATTCAGTCGTCTAGACCAGAAGAGGGCCTTAAACTCTTTGTACAGCAGAGGCCGGCATGTCTCTATGTTCTGTGCATACGGAAAATCTCAAAGCAGCGCTGCTTCCACATAAACAGTATATACCATGATACAATTATACAGGTATGGCGCACATTTAAAAATGTGAACTGACAGCATTTGCTAATAGAGTCAGAGAGTGTTAGTGTTAGTGAGAGAGAGAGTCTGACAGGGCACGCGCAAAAAAAATTAGTAAGTGTGTGTGTGTGAGTGTGTGAAAAATGATTGTCATATTACATACTTGATATAAATTAACATCAGCAATAACAAAGTGAGTTGTGCAAACAATAACCCTCGCCTAAATTTGCCGCCAGCAATCGGAGAGAGGAGTGTGACAACCTTTCAAATGAAATGACAGCAACAGACTGAAATAATGTGGACTAAATTGAGAGCACAATGATTTATCCGTCTTACCTGTATAATTGTATCATGGTATAAACTGTACAAGCGCCGCTAAGTTGCGTGCTCGGTTCTTGTTTTGCAGCGCCGCGACGCAGTCGTTGCTACTGAAATTAAGAGCAATTTTTGCGATGCTCTCACACACACCAATGCAAAAAGGTGAATGTGTTTGCCTGCTACTGTTTTATATTCAGAAAAAACATACTTTTCTTATAAGACCAAAAAGAACAATCGGTGTTAAAGTTTGCCGACAATTCCATTCCTCGCAGACTTGATAAAAAAAAAGGTACGCTTTAAGAAGTTACACTCATGGACAATATTAATTTAAATATCGATTTAAATCGATATAAACATAACATTTAATAAGGAAGCTACACTTTTTTAATATGGTCACACTGTATCGGTGCAAATTGGGTGAATTCCCAGAATTAATTCGCTTTGTGGGAAAAATTGTGGATTGTTTTATTGTTTAGACTGCAATCTCGGCTGGTCAATAAAATAGGTGTATGAAGCAAAACATTAACCTGTAGACAATTATTTGGTTGCAGAAGGTAAGGTATTAGGAAAATATAACTAAATGGGTACTTAATAACCATTAAAATTGTATTAGATGGGCCGTGGTCGACGACTCCGAGATGAGGGAAAAACGTATAAATCCATTGCCATGGTAATGAAACGTTCTCAAAACTTCGTAACCAATGCCTTAAAATCGAAAAAATAGGTGAAACTCGGGGAGCACCTAGAAAATCATCATCTAAGACCGACGATCGCATGGTTCAGTTTGTTAAATGCGACCCGTCTTCCAGGACGATTGCCAATGATATTCGGAATATTGTGTCATCTAGGACCGTTCGGCGACGATTGGCAATAGCAAACCTACCAGGTAGGATTGCTCGCAGGGTTCCTTTGCTTCGGTCGGATAATTTATAGATGAGGAACAAATTTGCATTAGATCGTAGAACCTGGTGCGGACCGGATAGTGAGAAAAAATGGCGTAATATCCTCTGGAGTGACGAAACCAAAATAAATTTATTTGGAAATGATGCCAAAAGGAATGTTCGTTGTACTGTGAAACATGGAGGTGGTAGCCTAATGGTATGGGGTTGCTTTTCATGGTATGGTGTGTTGGTCCGATTCATCGTATTGACGGAATAATGGACAGATTCGTATACAAAGATCAATTGGAGACGGTGGTGCTACCATATGCCGAAGATAATATGCCACTTTTATGGAAGTTCCAGCCCATCGAGAATCTCTGGGGTGAGCTCAAAAGAGAGGTCGGAAATACATTTTGTCAAAATAAAAATCAACTTTGGGATATTGTCCAAAGAGCATGGTACAAAATTCTAATTGAAAATTGTCGCAAGTCTTGCAAATTGCAAATGCAAATAGCTGCCAGATACTTAGTTTAATATAAAACAATAACTAAAATAGTGAAATATTGATTTAATTTATACATTTATCTTCGTACACCTATTATTGTGTCCAGGACAAATTTGTCGGATTTAAGGAAATATTTAAGTAAGTTGTATTTTAATGGGTTTGTGAAACTGTTTTTACTCGTTGCTTAAAGACAATTAATATAAGTTTTGAAATAACTTTGATTTGTTGAGATTAGAGATGATATGAATTAGAAATAAAAAGTTAAAAAAGAAAAAAAAAAACACCTATTATTTTGTCCATAAGTGTGAATCACCCATATTTGTGACACGATCTCAGAACATAATTTATTGAACTTTTGTTATTCTCGTTAAATATACACCATAAACCGCGCGGTCTAAATTCATTCTGCAAAATTAATTTTGATAGAATTTTCTAGCCTAGAATGTATTTTTTATGGCCGATCACAAAATTAAATTTGTTTTTATGAATGATTCTAGGATATATGGGCATTTCCACAGCACGCACGCGACAGTTGTACGTATTTATTAACATTCATCAATAAGAAAAACAAAGAAAATTTTTAAAATAAAATTGTCCACGTTGGTTTTTGAATAGCATTTTAGTAGCCTTACTTTTAATGTATTATCTGGGAGTTGTAGAAAGAGAAGATCCCTGGCAGACAAAAAGGAATACGTTATGTCACAGAAAATGAAAGTTCGTTTTTTGGCTTTCATAATAATTCAAAAATCTGCGAAATCCATTCGGGGTTTTTAATACAACTAAATTTAATACGATCTGCAATCATGTTACTATATATTTAGAACTGAATCGTTGGAAAATAGTTGTTGGTGTTTTTATATTTGACTCATTATGATATGTTACGAGACATACGTTATGTGACAAATTTTTCTCGATGATTATTTTTGTGGTTTCTTTTATAATGCAAAGAAAAAACGTACTGCTAATTGCACTCACATAGTTTGTTATGGTTTCTTATGCAATCTTTATTTACTCTTTGTACCCTTAAAATGATTTTTGAGAACAAAATTTAATGAAATCTATAGGCACTTTTTTATGTAAAAAACATGCAAAAGAATGATAAATTTAAAATTTAATTTTAATTTTTTGGTCTCGGTGGACCTTTCTGTGGAAATGCCCATATGACCATGGGCGGTGTTATTCATTTCATTCGTAATAGAATCACTATACTCAGAGTAAACTGTTTCGATTAGATTATTGATTTTCTAGTTCTACTTACTTGTTTTTTTTATCTGCTTCCAAAAGTTGCAGTTTGTAGTAAGAGTTTTTGTTTCGCTGTATATCAGTTAATCCAAGAATTACATTAAATTTGTCCTTTCCACGAACATAAACATGGGCAATTTCATCAAGCCCACTATCAGGATCCACAGCGAGACCATCCTTTACTTTGAGAGTAATCGACTTTGGCGCCGATTTTGTATAAATGCTTTTTGACTTGGAACTCTTTGTATCCTCTTGTGGAATGCGAGCTGATGGGTCTGTTCCCCAGTCACAAAGAGTCATGCTGCTTATAAAATTAACGGCACCAGCGCCATCCGATTCCACAGAGTCTAGATATTCAATTGGCACAACATGAATGCCAAGCTCTTTAGCTTTAAGCATTCGAGAACTTAGTTTTTTGACCTCTTTCTCGGTAGATATAATGGCAATAGTGTCTTCAGTTATTTTAGTATCGCATTTTCCACCCAATTTTCCTATACGTTTCTTTAAGTCTACCTCGAATTCTTTCATGCCGATAAGAGAAAACTTTAAGTTGTACAAAGATGGCCGTTCCCTTTTAACTTTGGGACTGAAATGAAATTAAAAGGCAATCATGTTTTAATGGTTGTCCATCTCTAAACACATAGCATTTCTTACTATGTTAATATACGATTCGTACTAATAGGATACATACCCATCCAACTCATCAGGATTCTTTTTCATTGCGACGCTTTTTGCTATTGTCGCAGCACTTGGAGGAATATAGTGAATAGCTCTCACCGCAATATTCTTTTTAACCCCACTCAGGAATGGATAAGAAGATTTAAGATCACTAGGAATTTTGCAAGCTTTTTTTTTAGGATCTGTCAACAAATTGGCACATTTGGTCCATTCCGATAGATTTCCGTTGCAAAGATATCCAGATTTATTAAAGAGAAACTGAGAGCTCTTGCACATTGGACATGGTTCAATGGCTCCGAAAGCTAATAAATCTGCAGCTTGATCGTATAATCTCTCAGAATCGCCTATAATAGGCTCCTGCCCATTAGCTATCAAAATATTTTCAATATCTGGCTTCTTCATAAGACTTTTTAGCTGATCACGAAACTTGAAAAAAACATCATTTTGTTTTTTTAAGGTTTTCATCTTATTCTCTTCATCGGCTTCATCCTTTGGTTCCAACTTTGGTTTTTTTGTAACTGGGTCATCCTCCGATTTTATTCCCCTGCAATAAAAATGAAATTTGATAAAAATTGTCCAGATGTTTTAAATGCATAGAAGAAAGCATCTTTGACCACATAAAGTACATATATTCTTGATCAGCATGACGAGCTCAGTTGATATAGCAATGTCCGTCCGTCTGTCGAAACTTTGCACGAAATCTTCTAGTACTTTGCTGCACATTTGTAGGTACCGGTCGATCGGATGACTATATCATATAGTTTTCATAGGAACAGTCGGTCGAAAATTTAGGTTTATTGGAAAACACTTTATTGTTGTCAATGGAATCGTCTGCAAACTTCGTATATATTAGTTTGCGTTAGTTTTTCATGTTCCTACTAAGTTTGGTCGAAATCTGACATCTGTATAGTACGCTTAGTAAAAATTGTATTTATTTTTAATGCTTTCACACAATTTAAGTTTTGTGAAAACCTGATGACTATAGCTTATAGCTGCCATGGGAAAGATCGGTTGAAAATCTAGTTATAAAGGTATGTTCTTAATTCCACTTTCACGGAAACTTCTCGCAGCACAAAAACAAAATCGTTTTAAAAAGTTATGCTTGCTTGCTGATCGGTGAAATGAAAAGTAACTGACAAATTAAGCAATCGAACACCAAATGTACCTACACCATAGCTAAAAATGAATCAATCTGTGCCGAAGTTTAAATACACTTGAAACTTTTGTGACCACTGACTTAATTATGTGACCAATGACTTAATTTATATGCTTAATGACTTACGTCATTGGAATACTAATCAAAAAACTTAAAATACTAAAAAAAAAAAAATTTGTATGGCAGCTACAAGAAATGAGTCCGGTGCTGACAGATTTTTTTTTTTATATATTATCGTTTGTGTGAAGAAAGAGGCTTTGCTTTTATTTCATCCTTGAATTCGTCTATAGTCTTCGTCTTTGCAACATCAGGTGTTGCATCATCAGATGTTGCATGGCAACATCGTACGGCACATAGGCTAAAGGCCCTAAGGGCATTCACATTTACCAGTTTCCCGATTTTTGTTTTGTTGTCCGTTAATGGTGTCATTCCCAGATAGCTGTGAACCAGCAATACACCTTTCTTAGAAGATCCTACTTTGGAAGCCGAAAACTTTTTGAACAGCCCTCGCACACACATTTTTCATTTTGTAGGTTTCAGCGTACAAAAAAAAACCATTTTTGTGAATTTTTTCCAGAAGTATGGATTGGGCAAATTTATTTAAACCTTTTGTACATTATTAAGTATTCTTTTAACAATCAATATTCTGATTTTTTCATGTGGAAATATTTATAATCCAGCCTCTGGCAGAGCGTTTTGGAAAACGTTTTTGAAAAAAGCAATTTGCGGTGTTCACTATATCTCCGTCGAAAATTATCCGAAAATCAAAACCCATTAAAATTTAGTTAAAGTATCATCAAATCCTGCCCCCAACGATCTTTGATTATTTTTATTTTTTGGTGGCCATCTTAAGTTAAAATTGCTATTTTCGACGAAAAATTCCGCCATTTAGCGGATGGAAAAACCCCCTTCAGGTAAAAAAAAAAATTTTTACTAAACGTTGGGGGGAGGTATTTTATATGTAGAAAATGTTTTCAAAGTTTCAAATCAATCGATCAATTAGTTTTTAAATGGGAGTGAACACAGACTTTGAAAACGTAGTTTTGAGAAAAACGCGTAGTGCGCAAGCACCCCTGAATTGGACAATAACTTCAAGAGTTTTGCTCAGATCGACTTGAAATTTTGGGAAGATATTCTTGAAGATATTCTCGCTTTATAATCTTGATTACTACATATATATGTCCAGAACGTCCAGGGCGGTAGGGGGCGTGGCCAAAAATTGAAAATAAACTTGATCAGCCTGCAAGAATAAGAAGCATATGTCCCATACATGTCAAACCTCTATCACTTACCATCTCTGAGATCTGTTTGTTCATACGAACAGACAGACGGACATGGCTAGATCGACTCGGCTGTTGATGCTGATCAAGGATATATATACTTAATGGGGTCGGATATGCTTTCTTCTGTCTGTTGCACAAACTTAATATGCTCTGCGTACCTCTGCCACAGAGTATAAAAATAGGTAAAATTATGCACTCAAAAGCAGAATACCACCTTAAATCTAAAAGGTTCCAATTAATGAATTAAATCAAGAAAATGAAATCATTTTGATTTACATGTGAAATTTGAATTTTGAATGAAATGTCTGATTAAAATCGCAAAATTAATAAAATCTGGGAATGATTTAATCAGAAATGATTTGAATCGAGACTGAAAATCTTTTCATAAACAAATTAATTTAAAACTTAATTAAGCAGTAAAATCATTAAAAAACGAGAGCGTAAGTTAAAGTCGGTCCTGCCTGGCTTCAATATACCCGTTACTCAGGGCAATTAGTGTTTAATATCAGTTTCGAGGAGGCATTAGTTAATGCCACCTTTTTTGCGAATTTTTCCACTTTATTGAGAATAAAGTGGCCACGAAATTTAGGGTTAAAGTTACATGTAAAATGTTCCGATGTATGCACATGTGGATTGATTTTTGACTAACAAGCCTTTTGTTAGTTGGTTTAGCACAGAATAGTCCAATAAAAACAACAATATGAATCAGTTTAAGTGTGTATTTTATTGCGAAAAAATCGTCTACTAAGAGACCGAGACAACGAAAGGGTATTGCGGTTGGAACCGAGACCGAAAATGTCTGCCTGGTTAACTAAGCTACCGAACGTACTTAGCAACCTCCAATTAGCAACTAGCAATGCGTTTGATTGCGATCAAATAAGCGACAATTAAGATTGACTGCGACCGAATGTCACAGAAACTTCCGATTAACAATAAATGCGACTGATTGTTTCGAGAGCAAATTAAAAACTGTGGGCAGCCAAGCCAAGCGGCTGCCCAAATGCATGCGCAAAAGGAATAGTGATAGATAAGCGCTTTACCGATGCAACGGCATACGCGTAGAGCGAGAATGCGAGCAGCATAGACGCGGCCGCCTACTAATTTACAATATGTATGTATGTTTCTATATGCTTGTGTCCAGGCGACAAAGTGGGCAAGAGGCAAATGGCAAACAATGAATTTTAGCTACGTTAACTTGCACCACGAGATTAATTACAACTGAATGTTTAGGTTGTGTTGGCTGCGAGTCCCGACAATATCCTTTTCCAATGCAACGTTTTTATAACCTTTATAACTGCCATTTATTATCCGATCTTTATGAAACTTTCAGAGATTCTAGATATTGGGCACATACACTACACTGCAAAATATGAGCTTGATATCTTCAAAATTGTATGAGTTATTCTACATTTTTTATTGTGGGGGCGTGACATAAACTTGATCTGCGTAGGAACAATAGGAGTCTATTTACAAAATTTGGTGGCTCTAGCTCTTCTAGTCTCCGAGATCTAGGTGTTCATACAGACATACGGATATGGCCATATCGACTCGGCTGTTGATGCTGATCAAGAATATGTATATTTTATGGGGTCGGAGATGCTTCCTTCTGCCTGTTAAATACATTTGCACGACTTTAGTGACGGATATAACTATAATATCGTATCTTGAAAAAGCGCATATCTGAACTAATTTGAACCTAGTTCCAACTATGTCGGAGAGCACCAGGAACTGGTAGTTTATTAGAAACTACTACTTGTGGTTGGTGAGTTCAGTGAAACCTATTTACCGTGAATGACAATATATTAAGTCGCGAAATAATACCAAAAAGGAAAAAAAAATATTACTCAGCCATGCTCCCATTCGCAAAAGTTTGGCGATTTGGACAGCGAATTTGGTCGGAAAACCGGTTTCAAATCGCAAAAATTGCGAATGCGAAAATGAGAGCATGGTTGAACAAAATTTGTTTATACCGGTTACTCGAAGAGGTTTGCTATTGCCAATCGTCGCCGAACGGTCCGAGATGACACAATATTCCCAATTTCATTGGAAATCGTCCTGGAAGAGATGAACGGGGAGCGTTTAACCAACTGAACCATGCGATCGTCGGTCTTAGATTATGATTTTCTAGGTGCTTCCCGAGTTTCACCTTTTTTCCGGTTTTAAGTGATTGGTTACGAAGTTTTGTGAACGTTTCATTACCATGGCAATGGATTTATACTTTTTCCTTCATCTCGGAGTCGTCGGAGAGAAGGCTCCTCTCCTCCGCACTAGAAGTGCACGCCTACGGCCCATCTAATACAATTTTAAATGGTTATTAAGTCCCCATTTAGTTGTATATTTTCCTAATACCCTTACCTTCTGCAACCAAATAGTTGTATTTATAAACTACAGGTTAATGTTTTGCTTCATTCGCTTATTTTGCAGTCTAACCAATAAAACAATCCAAAATTTTTTTCCAGAGAGCTAATTAATTCCGGAATTCACCCAATTCGTACCGAAACAGTGTGACATATTAAAAAGTATAGCTTCCTGTGTGTTAATGTTATGTTTATAAGGTTTTAAAAAAAAAAATTGCACCTAGTATATTGTCCATGAGTGTACCTTCAGAAAAAAAAAAAAAAAAAAGGTTGGGTGGGGGCGTTTGTAGTGAGGTAAAGTTTCTGACCGATTTAACATGGTAAACCCAGCGCGATCCTGGCTTACTGCGTCTCAAGTCGACTCACACCTCCCCGTGGTAACCCTTGGTAACAGAGCGATGCATCCGCAAAGCTGCTGGCTAACTTGAGCGGCGATCCTTTCCCTGGGACAAATACTAAAGGTGACGTTACTTCGGCACCCAATTCTCGTCTAATTCATCCGCCAATGAAAACTAAAAAAATGCCTCGGATACGGACCACCTTCGATGACGACCCACGCAAACGTTTTAAGGACCACGACTTGAGGATATGCACCTGGAATGTTCGCACCCTCAACAGGGAGGGTGTTGATAAACAGTTAGTGAAAGTCCTCGAAAAATATTCATCAGACGTTACCGCACTCCAGGAAATGCGATGGACGTGACAAGGGAATACGTTGAGAAAAACATAATCAACCAATGTCTCCTGGGAGATCTACTATAGCGGACATGCTACAAAGCACGAGTTTGTGAGCGGCTTGGAGACTGCGTCGCTCTGTCATCAGCTTCACACCTGTTAACAAGCGACTAGCCGTACTCAGACTTAAGGCAAAATTGTTTAATATTAGCCTTATCTGTGCTCACGCCCCAACGTACATACCAACGTACATAACATTTTAACGTAAAAATCGGGAGAGTCCGACAATCACCTGATTTAGCCTGCACGATAAAACCTCCAGTAATGGAGAGAGGCTAAGAGATTTTGCTGCGTGCAGGAATATGGTCGTTAGTAGCACAAGATTTAAACACCGCGACAACCACATGGCGACCTGGAGGTCCCCTGATAATAAAACGGAAAACCAGATTGATCACGTTGTGATAGACGGAAGGCATTCATCGAGTGTGCTAGACGTATGTTCTTTCCGAGGAGCCAATATAGACTCGAATCACTACCTTGTTGCAGCCAAAGTACGCACGAGGCTCAGAGTGGCACATGCCGCACGCTCTAGTACACGTCGAAAGCTGAACTTCGAGAAGCTGCAATCACAACGGACCTCCGAAGCCTACACAGCAAAAATCACCCATTTGCTCAAGGAAATTTCACCTTCCCTTCAGGTATACTATAAGTGAATAGTGGAAACATATTTCACACTCTATGAGTACGGCTGCCAAGGAGACTCTCGGATATGCCGAGCACTCCCGAAAACAGTCATGGTATGATGATGAGTGCCGCCGCGCTACTGCAGATAAAGACGCTGCCTACAGGAGAACTCAGCAGACGGGAGCAACGCGAGCTGTCAAGGAGCGATATCGGAAGAAAAGGAGAGAGGAGAAGCGCCTTTTCAGAAGGAAAAAGAATGAGCAGGAAAGGCGTATACGTGAGGAAGTCGAAAGCATGTTCGGCATGAGTGAGACTCGAAAATTCTACCAAAAAGTTCGGCGACTAGCCGAAGGTTTTAAGCCCGGAGACTCTTTATGTAAGGACGAAGCCGGAAATCTTGTCACAGATCCAAAAGTAGAGAAACTAGAGAAACTATTTCCACCGGACCATAACGAAGTTTGGTTAACCATAAAAAGACTAAAAAAATATCAAATCAGCTGGAGCCGATGAGCTGCCCGCTGAATTGTTCAAAGCTGGCGGCGAGGAGCAGAATTTGGTCCAAAGAGAGTATGACCAATACTTAAACAAGGAGATCAGTCTCCTACCCATTGCATATAAGGTTCTGTCATGCATCTTATGTGAACTTCTAAAGCCGAGAATGAGCGAACTGATCGAACCTTATCAGTGTGGCTTTAGACCTGGTAAATCCACCATAGACCAAATATTCACATTGAGACAAATACTGGAGAAATCTTTTGCGACGAAAATCAACACCAACCATCTTTTTGTTGGTTATAAAAGTTCAAAGCTCTTTGAAGCCATGTCTACTTTTGGTATACCAGCAAAGTACGTTCGACTTTGCATGATGACGTTGAGAAGCACACGAAGTTCCGTCAAGATAGGAAAAAACCTCTCCGAGCCTTTCGATACCAGAAGAGGTTTTAGGCAGGGTGACACCTTATCGTGTAACTTCTTTAATCTGATGGAGTATATACTGCGCCAGTGCCCAAATGCTAACAGATCGGGCAACATCTATCTATATATATAAAACTGTTCAACCTGACTGACTGACTGGTGACCATCGCACAGCCTAAACGGTAAGAGCTAGAGGGCTGAAATTTTGACAGGAGTTTCCTTTTGTGGTGAAAGTGCGTACTAAGACTGGGTTTTGGAAAATTCCACCCGGAAAAGCCGGAAAAGCGTCGGGAAAGTGGGGAAAATTTTATTTTTTATCCGATTGACTTGAAATTCGGTTTGTAGCATAGTATGCAAAATAATTGGACACGTGTTTTCCCGATTCCCGCCCACAAGGAAAATTCTCGGAAAATTCGATATTCAAAAATCTATTTTTCATCCGATTGACTTGAAATTCGGTTTGTAAGGACAGTAAGTGAATAAAATTGAAATGAGATTTTCCGATGCTGGAAAATTTGACCGTAGGGTTGGGAAATTCCCGGAAAATTTGTATGGTGAAAATTTCATTTTCTCATCCGATTGACTTGAAATTCGGTTTGTAAGCATAGTATGCAAAATAATTGGACACGTGTTTTTTCCGATTTTTAAAATCCGTCCACAAGGAAAATTCTCGGGAAATTCGATATGCAAAAATCTATTTTTCATTCGATTGACTTGAAATTCGGTTTGTAAGGACAGTAAGTGAAACAAATTGAAATGTGATTTTCGATGCTGAAAAATTTGACCGTAGGGTCGGGAAATTCCGGAAAAGCGTCCAAAAGGTTTTTAAGGGTAAATTTTTATTTTTCATCCGATTGACTTGAAATTAAGTTTGAGAGGACAGTAAGGAATAAAATTGAAATGTTATTTTCCGATGCTAGAAAATTTCACCGTAGGGTCGGGAAATTCCCGGAAAAGCGTCGGAAAATTTGTATGGGGAATATTTCATTTTTAATTCGATTGACTTGAAATTCGGTTTGTAAGCATAGTATGGAAAATCCGCCCACAAGGAAAATTCTCGGGAAATTCGATATGCAAAAATCTATTTTTCATCCGATTGACTTGAATTTCGGTTTGTAAGGACAGTAAGTAAAATAAATTGAAACGTGAATTTTCGATGCTGGAAAATTTGACCGTAGGGTCGGGAAATTCCCGTAAAAGCGTCGGAAAAGTTTGTTTGGGGAAAATTTCATTTTTCATCCGATTGACTTGAAATTCGGTTTGTAAGCATAGCATACGAAATAATTGGACACGTTTTTTCCCGATTTCGGAAAATCTGCGCGCAAGGAAAATTCCCGGGAAATTCGATATGCAAAATCTTTTTTTATCCGATTGACTTGAAATTCGGTTTGTAAGGATAGTAAGTGATATAATTTGTAATGTTAATTTCTGAAGTTGGAAAATTTGACCTTGGGGTCGGAAAACTCAGCAGACAAAAGCCTATTTTCATACGATTGGCTTTAAACTTGGTTTGTAAGGATAGTATAAGATAACGAAATAAAAGTAACTCGGGCTGCCGTTTTTCATTGTACTGGCTATGTGCGGGACCTGGACCTCAACCTGGAGCTGGCACTGGACCTGGACGTGGATGTGGACCTGAAAGTGGCCATTGAGGTGGCCATGGTGGTGGCTATGGAGGTGGCCATGGAGGTGTCCATGGAGGTGGCCATGGAGGTGGCCATGAAGGTGTCCATGAAGGTGGCCATGGAGGTGGCCATGGAGGTGACCAAGGAGGTGGAAAATGGTCCAAAAACCGCAATATTTGCAAAATTCTTAATCTCAGTGAAGCTTTGGGGATTGACGCTTGCCCGGAAGGTTTTTAAGCAGAAGACATGGGCGGAAAATGGTGCACATCTGCGAAATTTGAAAAGTTATAGCGTTTATCCGGATGCAATGCAACTTTGAGGAATGGTTGGAGAATTGGTAGAAAATGTTATTTGTTGGCCGATCTTTATCAAATTGTGTTCGTAAGCTTTAAATTTGAAAAGTTCACCACCAAGATCGGAAATGTCAGGGAGAAATTTTTTTTGAAACACGGGAGGGGGAAAAGAGTAAATCTCTGCTCTCAGCCGATGTATGTAAGATACGGTCAAATATTTTCCGATTTGTAAAATCCACCCCCAAGTCGGAAAAGAAAAACTGATACTCTTATCGGTTAAAATTTGCGCACCGAAGCAAGCCGGGATATTGCTAGTTTATATATAAAACTGTTCAACCTGACTGAAATTGACTGGTGACCATCGCACAGCCTAAACGGTAAGAGCTAGAGGGCTGAAATTTGGACAGGAGTTTCCTTATGTGGTGAATGTGCGTACTAAGACGGGGTTTTGGAAAATTCTACCCAGAAAAGCGTCGGGAAAGTTTCTATGGGGAGAATTTTATTTTTCATCTGATTGACTTGAAATTCGGTTTCGGCATAGTATACATAATTGGACACTTGTTTTCCCGATTTCGGAAAATCCGATCACAAGGAAAATTCTTAGAAAATTCGATTTGCCAAAATCTATTTTTCCACCGATTGACTTGAAATTCGGTTTGCAAGGACATTAAGTGAATTAAATTGAAATGCGATTTTCCGATGCTCGAAAATTCGACCTTAGGGTCGCGAAATTCCCGGAGAAGCGTCGGAAAAGTTTGTATGGGGAAAATTGCATTTTTCATCGGATTGTGTCCTTATGTGGTGAAAGTGCGTACTAAAACGGGGTTTTGGAAAATTCCACCCTGAAAAGCGTCGGGAAAGTTTGTAAGGAGAAAATTTTATTTTTCATCCGATAGTTCACACACATATGCCCTTGCTTGTTCGTTGTGTTTACACCAGGGTTCCCCAAGAAGAGAGGATAGAAAATGTGTGAATATATTGTGTGCTTTGCACTGCGCAAAATTGGGAGCAAGTCAGGGATTAGTAGGCGATAGTATTTGCGGCAAAATGAGTTAATGTTTTAAAAATGTTTTTGTTTATCGGTTTGTGTGAATCGCACTGCGCAAATTATGAATAAGAGCGAGATTAGTGGGCTGTTGTTGAATTTGCGTTAAAATGTGTTATAGTTGTAAAAATATTTAGGTTTATTCTGGACTAATTATAGATTTCAATATTGCATCTATTTCTATATTTTCCGAATAATATTTAATACGTACAAGATCTTCTAAATGGCTGTCACTTAGTCTATTTCTCATCGAGGGCCTAATTATTTTCATGGTGGAAAATGTAGATTCACATATATAAGTCGTTGTTAACATCGAACAAAGTTTTAGCATTGCTATTTTGTGGATGGACATTTTTGTATAGAGATTTCTTTCCAAAAATCGATTCCGGTACCTAGGGGCAACATTATATAGTCTTTCATTTCGTTGATTTTTTTTTAATATCCTCGTGAAATGTAGAGTTTTCAGTTTCAAGGGGATTATTGAAAAGTAAAATTAGCCAGTCGATTTGGTTTAAATCCTTAAATCTTTCATCAATTTCGGTTGAAAGTGTATTAACTGCATCTGCATACTTCCAATGAGGGGGTAGTTTTAAATGATGTTCGGTTCTATTAAGATTTAACAGGTTTTTTTTTTTTAATTGTGATCTAAGCAATCAGATTTTTTTCTTAAAGTTATTAATAGCTGAAATTAGTTGAAAAGGTGTTTTATGGCGGCCTTGTAATTGGAGATTAAGTTGGTTTATAAAAAGAACGATATCGGTTAGAATCGCCAAGTCCAGCAGAAATAGTGGACTACGGAGAGAGTTTAATAATTGAATATCTTTTTCCGAATTTTCTTTCTCTCCAAGCTTTTCCAAGCTTTTTGCGAACCCATCGACAAATCTCAACCAACAATAATAAAAAAAAACAAAATAATAAATAACCAAGAATTAAGAATGTGACATATACGTATGTAATTTTAAAGAAAAAAGTTTAAATGCTTGTATTTTAGCAGTTTCAGTATTAAAAAAATAAATTAATAATAAAAATATATACAAATTTGCAGAGTAGCCATAGTAATTTTTTGCAGTGTAGCCCGTAGGCAAAGCGCCGTCAATGTGCTCGACTCGACGCACAGACTGCGACTGACAAATTTTGTTCTCTCTGCCAGTCAATGAGACGACTTCGGCATGCCTTCGGCTGCCTATACATGTGAGTTGCCGAAAGTGTTCGGCCCCCGGGGCATGGCTGGGGAACACTGGTTTACACACACAAGCAAGCGCATTCTATTTTTGGATTTGTATGCTCTCAACTTTGTGCTAGCGGAGAGAGCGCGACACCAGCGTCGGTACCAAAAAAAATATTTGCTTACTGCAAATCTAATGTACGGCCCTTCGGCTTCTTAGAGATTATCTGGCCTGTTCCGAGTTCCGAACATATCCAAAAAGTAACATGAAAGAAAGTCGGTCAAGCCCGACTATAACATACTATGTACCTGTGAAGTGCTGCCCATCACCGTAGCGACCGGTGCTGACCATAATTGTTTGTTTTCATTATAACTCGACAACCGTTCATCCGATCTCTACCATTCATTTGGCGGATCGATTATTAATCCTAATTACTAAATGTGTCCAGAAGGAACGAACCTTCTATCTATAAAACTGTGGGAGAAATGACGTTTTTTCCAATTTACGGGGGCGGGAGGGGACGTGGCAAAAATTAAAAATAAACTGGATCTGCCTGCAAGTATAAGAAGCATAAGTCCCATACATGTCAAACCTCTATCTCTTACCATCTCTGAGATCTGTGCGTTCATACGGACAGACAGACGGACATGGCTTTTGCACAAACTTATTATACTCTATGTACCTTTGGTACAGAGTATAAAAACGAAACGAAAACGAAGTCTTACTATTTGCTGTTCCCAATTCCGAACGATTTGATTACGTTTCGACTTTTCGAACTAGGTTTAGAAAACAGCTGGCTGGCCAGCGCACGTATTTGTGTATATCGTCAGCAGCCAGAGTTGTCATCAACTCTACAATTAAAATTTATAAAGCTCTTATTTACTCTTTAAATCCATTTATTTTTACTTAAACCAGTAATTAAATGTTACATTTGAATATGTCATATCAAATAAATTCATATGCAGCAACCCTAGCAGCCGTCGATTGAAGGTCAAAATCGACTAAAAAATAAAGTGGAATTCAGAACAGCTCGGTTTGGTCGCGGCCGCGCGGTTTTCTTTTTCACGCAATATTTTATAGATGTTTATAAAAAAAATTCTATTAAATTATACTTCAACTTTAAACAGTTTAAGTAACGATGCTAAACGATCTTAAAAATGTTCAACTAATTTCGAACTTTTAGTTAACCATAATGGGGAAGTATTTTAACGCTTTAAATATCAATTACTTTTAATTCCGCCGACTCTGCACCACACGTTTTGAAAACGACAATTCTTGTCGATTTGCGGAATTCGGAACAGCAATCAACTCGATTTGCGGCATTTCCACTGGTTTTCAACTTTGTGTTAAACTTGGTGGTTATAGGTATTTTTTGATGCCAAATGAAAACAATATATAATTTTGGTCAAAAAATTAAAAAAACAATGTTTTGCAGAGGGACACTGAAATATACTTAAAAACCTAACTTTCACCTACCAAATGTATAAAAAAACTTTTATAAAAATCGGTCGAGCCGTTTCGGTGGATATTTTTAACTAACAAGTGACCCGAGATTTATATATATATATACAATGTTGGCTGATCTAAATCGCCATGTTGGCTGGAAATCGCCATAAACATTTTGGACCGTTCGATCTTTTTCTCTATTTAACCATCTTCATTAAAATCTAAACTCATGAATATTTTGCAAATTTCGTGACTTTTTCCACCGTTTTCACCGTTCATGGACCAAAATTTCCTCGCAATCTGATGAACGGTAGTTTTTGAATTTCGCGGTTTTTGGACTTTTTCCCGCACATTTCTTCAAATCAGAATCCTTCGCGTGCAAGCGTCTAAACATTCTCCATAACAATCGAACATTTTGCAAATATCGCGGTTTCTTCTACTCGGCTCAGCGTTTTAGACGCCCATAAGGGACAAACATACAAACATACTTTCAATTTTATATATATGTAAAGATATAGAATACTTACGGCAAAGCACGTTTTACATCTGCTTTATCATCAGCGTTTAAGCTCTTGTACCCAGGGAGATTTTCGCCTATGTCAAACCATCCTAACTCCGATCGAACTTGGGCAAAGCATTCCAGATGATGCCACAAAGGTTGTCCGCCGTACTTCATACCGACTTCAGTATCATAAACTGTTTTCCGTATACGCACTTGGTTTTTAGTAATTGTTTGCTCACAGCCGCGGCATGATGCACGGCCCGATTTGGCATACTCAATGCCAAAATCTTTGAGAGCCCCATTTTCAGCTTTTGTACGTTTCTTTCCGGACTTTACTTCGACCACTGCACCTACCGTTCCTGAAATACGATTATGTAAAAATACAACTTAGTAAAACGTAGTTTATAAACAATGTAAGGAGTACCTGCCGCGTATGAGCTATTTTTAACAAGATGTAATCTGGCAGGCCAGGAGTCATGGATTTATATTTATGTTGAATAACATTGTTATACAAATTTTGACTTTTTTGAGTATCCGAGTTGGACAAGTGGGAAGGTCAAAGTCATAACTTAGTTTCCGTTTCCAAGATATTAGCGGAAAACCATTTTACCGACTTTGGACCGTTTTAGAATTTTTTAGCCCAAACCAAGCATTTGTTTGTTATTGTATAATGCCTCTAGGATAGTCAACATATCAATGTAGCTGAGAAAAATCAAACACGCGGTATAAGCAATGCCGATGGTGTCGACGACATTGTCCTTCAAAGTCAAATTGTACTTGATTTACAGCGATTTTGTCAAACTAAACCACCTGCTTCTTTGTAAGGCAGGAACTTTCCTGTGGTTATGGGGGCGTATATAGCTTACTGCGTCTCAAGTCGACTCACACCTGCAAGTGGTAACTCCTGGTAACAGAGCAATGCACCCGCAAAGCTGCTGGCTAACGTGAGCGGCGATCCTACCCTGGGGAAAATAGGGGGCGCTACTTCAAGCTTGGCACCCGATTTTCGTCTATTACATCCGCCAATGATTACAGTAACAATGCCTCGGATACGGACCCACCCACGGATACGGATACACCAGTTGACAAACGACTTGCCCCACTCAGACTTAAGGCAAAAACAAATTGGAAAAAGACGATTTCTATGATCACCTAGAAAACATATATGAGCACTGCCCTGACCCCGACAACAAGATCGTGCTAGGCGACTTTAACGCAAAAATCGGTAGAGAAGAAATCTTTCGCCCGACTATCGGCCGATTTAGACTGCACAAAAAAACCTCCGATAATGGAGAGAGGCTAATTTGATAGTAGTACCAGATTTGAACACCGCGACGACCATAAGGCGAACTGGAAGTCCCCTGATCGTCAATCAACACGAAACCAGATTGATCACGTTGTGATAGACGGACGGCACTCATCGAGTGTTCTAGAACTACGTGCGCTCCGAGGAGACAGTATTGACTCGGATCACTACCTTGTTGCAGCCAAAGTACGCACACGGCTCAGTTTGGCACATGCCGCACGCTCTAGTACAACAGTCATGGTACGATGATGAGTGCCGCCACGCTACTCTGCAGAGAAAGATGTTGCGTACAGGAGAACTCTGCAGTCTGGAGCACGGGATGGTTGGGAGCGATACTGGGAGAAAAGGAGAAGCGCCTTTTCAGAAGGAAGAAAAATGAGCAAGAAAGGCGCATGAGGACGGAAGTCGAAGTGCTGTTCGGAAGGAGTGAGACTCGAAAATTCTACCAAAAGATTAGGCAACTTTCCGAAGGTTTTAAGCCCAGAGTCACACTATTCAAAGACGAGCACGGAAATCTGGTCAGAAATCAGCAAGTGGCACTAGACAAATGGAAACATTACTTCTCTAACCTGCTGGGAGGTGATGACGAACACAATGCCGCCTCTGGGGAAGTAGCGACACCACCAATCGATAACATAGAGATAGACCCGCCGGACCATAATGAAGTCTTATTAGCCATAAAAAGGCTAAAAAATAACAAATCAGCTGGAGCCGATGAGCTGCCCGCTGAATTGTTCAAGGCTGGCGGTGAGGAGCTGGTAAGGTGCGTGCACCAATGCTAAGCAGAATATGGTCCGAAGAAAGCATGCCCGAAGATTGGAATCTAAGCGTTCTCTCTCCAATATTTAAAAAAGGAGACCCTGCGGTTTGCGCCAATTACCGCGGGATCAGTCTCCTTCCCATTGCATATAAGGTTATATCATGCATCCTATATGAACGTCTAAAGCCGAGAATGAGTGAACTGATTGAACCTTATCAGTGTGGCTTTAGACCTGGCAAATCCACCACGGACCAGATATTCACACTGCGACAAATCCTGAAGAAGACCCAAGAGAGAAAGATCGACACCCACCACCTTTTTGTTGACTATAAAGCCGCCTTTGACACGCCGATAAGGTCAAAGTTCTTTGAAGCCCACAAAGCTCCGTCAAAATAGGAAAAACCTCTCCAAGCCTTTCGATTCCCAAATAGGTTTTAGGCCAAATAGGTTCGGCAAAAACGAATCTGCGGTAAACGGGCGTTCTCAGAGATAGAGAAGCAGTCAAAACTTATGGGCTTAGCGGAGCTCATACCTACTATCAACGCGCAAGGAGTCAAAGCTTGGACAATCTGTTGCAATGGACAATCTCTTGGGGCAATAAATTGTATATTCTTAGAAGCGACATCATGGTGGTTAACACTGAGCGAAAATTATGTATATATTTTAGCAAACATTATTTAATATTATTAATTAAAAAATAATTCATTAAATTTTGATATTAATAGCAATATCAATAGAACCCCTATCCGATAAACACAAGCTGAAATAACAATTTTTTAAGAACCCCTTTTTGGCAATTTTTTGTTTTTTTCCGATTTTTTTTAAAATTATTTCTAAGATTAACAAAAATTTTTTGTGCAAAACCTTCAATTACGTTTTGGTGGGCATGTCGAGATCTTATTTCGAAAACATTTTTTTCAAATCAAAAATGGTGAGTCCGGATACCGATCGGGTTGGAAAAGAATGGCCCATACACAGGGTTGACCATATTCGACGGACCCATCTGGCAACATTATTACTTTTGACAGCGATGCCAGATAGCGCGTTTAAAGCGTCAGTCAAAGTAGATTTTTAACATGGAAGGGTACACGCTCTTAAAATTTACACTCAACAAAACAAGTCAATTGTGAAAACTCAACAAACAAACCAAATTGCCGTATTTATGCCAATGAAAACCCTCAAAAAATTCAAGAGGTTCCTCTTCACGATGAAAAAGTCACGGTTTGGTGGCGGCGTTTGTGCTAACATGGTTATTGCACCGTTATTTTTATACTCTTTACCAGAGGCACACAGAGTACATAAAGTTTGTGCAAAAGTATGTAACTCGGAAAGCGACTAATATTTAGTAAAAACTCTGACATTTACGAAATGGGTCGCTATTCGCTTGAAGAAAGTTGGGAAATATTAAAAACATATTTTCCAAGTGGTGCATCCTCAAGCTGTGCGAAATTTGAAAAAAAAAAACATTTAACAAAAAAATGTTCAGAAAACTCAATTTGTGGATCAATTCGTGAAGCGAGCTCGTGAAACTGGAATGGTGGTGGATTAACCAACCCGTGTACTTACTTGTCCGGTGCGCTCGACCGAAAACATTGCTTTGGATGCTGAAAATGTGTGTGATAAACTCACCATCGATCTCAATAATTGAACATTTCGCGCAGTTCTTTGATGCGTGTTTTGCATAAAGACCTTGCCATGAAGCCATACAAAGTTCAATTGGTGCAGCAGCTAATTGCCATCCGCCAATTGACCATCCGAATCGACTACAGTTCGCAAATTTGGCGGGAGATCGTTTGACCGAAGATGGTGAATTTGAATGAAAAATCATCTTTTCGGATGAAGCACATTTCGGTGCACAGAAAATCCGAGAAGCCAATGCTCGCACCACGTGTCACTGTTTAGTACGGATTTTGGTGGCATCGTTGGTCCATTTTTCTTTGAAAATTAAGAACGAGCCACCGTGACCGTGAATGGTGAGCGCTACCGTACAATGTTAAGTGATTGGTTCTTCGAGGAAATTGAAACGGAAGACTTGGACGATATTTGGTTTCAATAAGACGACGCTACGTGCCACACAGCGCACGCCAAAATTGATCTTCTGCGCCCTATCTTCGAAAATCGAATAATCAGCAAGTATGGAGATGTGAATTGGCCGCCTAGAAGCTGTGATCTGACACCATTAGACTATTATCTTTGGGGAGCGTTCAAGGACAAATGTTATGCAAACAATACTGAAACAATTTAAGAGTTGAAGAACGTGATTTGAGTTGCTATTGCTGACATACGTGCCGAAACAATTGAAAAAGTTCTCAAAAATTGGGTGGATCGAATGGGCTACTGCAAAGTCAGCCGTGGTGGTCATCGAAATTGTTCTTTATAAATAAATGATAAAAATGTTGAACCTTTGGAAAATTTCGAGCCTTTTTTTTATAGCAAAATAAATTCCAATTTTTAAATGGACCACCCTTTACAAGGAAGTTATGCAACGTTTGCGTGAAGCAATATGGCTCAAACGATCGGAATTGTGGAAACCAATGAAAGGAAAGAGTTTTGCCACAATTGATGAGATCAAGTCAGAATCAAAGAACGAGCTGATGGCCAAACCGAAAAGCGAAGTGCTTCGAGGATTGGAAAAACGTTGGCAAAAGTGTATTATATAAAGTAAAATTAGCTTGTCAAGATGACACAGCCCCCAAAGGGCCAAAGCCGAGCCTCTCTCAATCTCTTGGCTTGTGCGCTTCTAGTTTTAGCACAAGAGAAAGGGACCTACAGTTTAACGCCAAATCCGAACGGCAGTTTGAGAAGCTTTTCATGGCTAATTACTGCAATGCTGGCGCTGGCGCCAACAGTAAAGAGGTGTGGCCGGGTGTAAAGTTTTATACAAAGAAAAAAACTTTTCATTAGATGTTCCGAGGCGGGATCGAACCCACGACCTCATGCACAACGGTCGCGCGCTCTAGCCGCTGAGCCACCCGTATTATATACGAGGGCGATTACTTTGAAGGGGACAAAATGGATATTGATGAATAAATCAGGCCTGTTCCGTACTCCGAACGATTTCAAAAAGTTAAAACGAACCGAAAACGACAGTTTTACTATTTGCTGTTCCCAATGCCGAACGATTTGGTTTCGTTTCGACTTTTCGAACTCGGTTTCGAAAACAGCTGGCTGGCTGACCTGCGCAAGTATTTGTGTATATATCGTCAGCAGCCAGAGTTGTCATCATGTCTACAATTTAAATTTATAAAGCTCTTATTTACTCTTTAAATCAATATATTTTTACTCAAACCAGTAATTAAATATTACATTTGAATATGGGCATTTCCACAGAAAGGTCTACCGAGACCAAAAAATTAAAAGTGCTAAAAAACACTTTTTTCCATCATATTCTTAAAGGGAAGCAATTAAATTAAACTTGTTTAAGCCAATCTTTAATTTACTCATATTCCATTTCGAGATTTTCAAGTGCAAAGTCAAGCAATCACCATTCATCTTATTTTTATCATTCTTTTGCAGGCTTTTTTCCTAAAAAGTACCTATAGATTTTATTAAATTTTGCTCTCTAAAGTCATTTTAAGGGTACAAAGTGTAAACAAAGATTGCATAAGAAACCATAACAAACTATGTGAATGTAATTCACAGTAAGTTTTTTCTTTGCATTATCAAAGAAACCACAAAAGTAATCATAGAGAAAAATTTGTCACTTAACCTATGTCACGTAACGTATCATAATGATACAAATATAAAACATTTATTTTTCAACGAATCAGCTCTAAATATATAGTTACATGATTGCAGAGGGTTTCGCAGATTTTTGAATTTTTGTGAAAGCCAAAAAAAACGCACTTTCAAATTCTGTCACATAACGTATTCTTTTTTGTCTGCCAGTATCTTGTGACCTTCTCTTTCTACAACTCCCAGATAACACATAAAAAATAGGGCTACTAAAATGCTATTCAAAAACCAATATGAACAAATCTATATACATATATATAAAACTGTTTAACCTGACTGACTGACTGGTGACCGTCGCACAGCCTAAACGGTTAGAGCTAGAGGGCTGAAATTTGAAAATTCCACCCGGAAAAGCCGGAAAAGCGTCGGAAAACTTTGTATGGGGAAAATTTTATTTTTTATCCGATTGACTTGAAATTCGGTTTGTAAGCAAAGTATACAAAATAATTGGATACGTGTTTTCCAGATTTCGGAAAATCCGCCCACAAGGAAAATTCTCGGAAAATTCGATATGCAAAAATCTATTTTTCATCCGATGGACCTGAAATTCGGTTTGTAAGGACAGTAAGTGAAATAAATTGAAATGTGATTTTCCGATGTTGGAAAATTCAACCATACGATCGGAAAATTTCCGGAAAAGCGTCGGAATAGTTTGTATGGGTAAATTTTTATTTTTCATCCGATTGACTTGAAATTCGGTTTGTAAGGACAGTAAGTGAATAAAATTGAAGTGATATTTTCCGATGCTGGAAAATTTGACCGTAGGGTCGGGAAATTCCCGGAAAAGCGTCGGAAAAGTTTGTATGGGGAAAATTTTATTTTTCATCCGATTGACTTGAAATTCGGTTTGTAAGCATAGTATGCGAAATAATTGTACACGTATTTTTCCAATTTCGGAAAATCCGCCCACAAGGAAAATTCTCGGGAAATTCGATATACAAAAATCTATTTTTCATCCGGTTGACTTGAAATTCGGTTTGTAAGGACGGTAAGTAAAATAAATTGAAAAGTGATTTTCCGATGGTGGAAAATTCGACCGTATGGTCGGAAAAAAAAAAATTTTATTGGGAAAATTTTATTTTTCATCCGATTGACTTGAAATTCGGTTACCGTAGGGTCGGGAAATTCCCGGAAAAGCGTCGGAAAAGTGTTGTGTGGGGAAAATTTTATTTTTTCATCCGATTGACTTGAAATTCGGATTGTAAGCACAGTATGCGAAATAATTGGACACGTATTTTTCCAATTTCGGAAAATTCGCTTACAAGGAAAATTCTCGGGAAATTCGATATGCAAAAATCTATTTTTCATCCAATTGACTTGAAATTCGATTTGTGAGGACGTATTTTCCCGATTTCGGAAAATCGGCCCGCAAGAAAAATTCTCGGGAAGTTCGATAAGCAAAAACCTATTTTTCATCCGATTGACTTAAAATTCGGTTTGTAAGGATAGTAATTGAAAAGAAAAGAAATGTAATTTTCTGATGTCGGAAAATTTGACCTTAGGGTCCGATAACTCAGCAGCCAAAATCCGATTTTTTTCCGATTGGCTTTAAACTTGGTTTGTAAGGAATAACGATGGCGATAACAGCAACGATAACGATAGCGATTGCGATAACAATAACGATAACGATCATGGTAACGATAGCGATAACAATAACGATTGCGATAACGACAATGATAACGATAGCGTTTGCGATAGCAATAGCGATAACGGTAATGTTACCCAAAGCCGGTCGGAAAAGAAAAACTATATCGGTTTTATGTGATGTCAGTATAGACTGACGGCGGCGTAGCGAAGCGCAAAATTCTTAATCTCGGTGAAACTTTGGGGATTGGCTAGACGCTTGCCCGGAAGGTTTTTAAGCAGAAGAAATGGGCGGAAAATGGTGCACAATCTGCGAAATTTGAAAAATTATAGCGTTCATCCGGATGCAATGCAACTTTGAGGAATGGTTGGAGAATTGGTGGAAAGTGTTATTTGTTGGCCGATCTTTATCAAACTGTGTTTGTAAGCTTTAAATTTAAAAAGTTCACCACCAAGATCGGAAATGTCAGGAGAGACTTTATTTAACCGCGGAAGGGGCATAAGAGTTAATCTCTGCTTTCAGCCGATGTATGTAAGATACGGTCAAATGTTTTCCGATTTGTGAAATCCACCTCCAAGTCGGAAAAGAAAAACTGATACTCTTAGCGGTTAAAATAGCTTAACTGACGGCGGCGCAGCAAAGCAAGCCGGGATATTTGCTAGTTTATTTATAAACTTTTCTTTATTTTTCTTTATGATGAAGGTTAATAAATAAGTACGACTGTCACGTGCGTGCTGTGGAAATGCCCATATGTCATATCAAATATGGTTATACATAAATATGGTTAAACATATTTACGAGAAATAGAAAAAGTGATGACCGATTAAATAAATTCATATGCAGCAACCCTAGCAGCCGCCGATTGAAGGTCGAAATCGACTAAAAATAAAGTAGAATTCAGAACAGCACGGTTTTATTTTTCATGCAATATTTTATAGATGTTTATAAAAAAATTCTATTAAATTATACTTCAACTTTAAAGAAATTAAGTAATGATGTTAAACGATCTTAAAAATGTTCAATTAATTTAGAATTTTTAGTAAATCATATTGGGAAAGTACTTTAATGCTTTAAATAGCAATTACTTTTAATTCCGCCGACTCTGCACCACACGTTTTGAAAACGACAATTCTTGTCGATTTGCGGAATTCGGATTTAAAACGGGCCCGAGTAAGTACTTTTCAAAGAAATTCAAAATTATCCTTTTCCTTTGCACACCTCCCGTATATTCTTGATCAGCATCAGTCTTTGGTCTTTGCTACTGAAATTGAGAGCAATTTTTGCGATGCTAATGGAAAAGCATACTGGTGTTAATCGATTCGGTCTGGTACCCAGCCTGCGAAGTGTTTAAGAGGTGCTCAATTACGTAATGTAAATTTTCCCTGCTGGGATGTGTCGCACGAAACCAATTTTTGCTGACAACGGCAAAGATAGGACCGGTTGTTGCGACCTATGATTATAACAGAAACCAGAAAAGCATTATGATGGAAAAATATGCCCATGCGACATGTCGAGAGAGTAGCGTTATTGGGTTAGCTTTAACTTTATTGTATCTTCAATATTGTATGAAAATTATGACGGAGGGGGCGATTGCCATAAACTATTTTTTTTTTTTTTGAGCCACAAGGCCACTTTTTGGAAGCAACATCTCTAAAGATAAACAAGGAAGCTAAATAACTTTCATACAAATGTAAAGATTTACATACCGATAAGCTCCGTAAGCTCATTTTGATCCGCGAATCGCAAATTCTCGTAGTTCTTGATGTCGCCCACAGACTTTGGTCGCTGCTTCTTAAAAAAACAGCTCTTATGAAACCAGTTTGGCGTTTTCCCATCATGAAATGCAGACTGCGTGAAAAAACTATTAGTGTTAAGAATTTAACAAATGTATGCATTGAACCTACCTGCACCATTACAGCTATGCGAAGAGAATCTTTCGGAATTGGACTCTTGCATCCTTTACACGAAGCACGACCACTTTTGGCATATTCAGCCATGTATGGCAATTCAACTTCCATCAGATTATTTAATTTGATCAATAAAAACAATTAACGAAAGAAATGTTTGACGCAGAGATATTATGGGACTTCAAGGATGTTATTTTTATTTGAGATAGCCCAACTGCCGTATTTATTTCACAAGAGCTGAAGCGCCAAATTGCCGGTTGACGCTAGGGATGACCTAATGATCCATATTCGATAAGAGTGACCGAATATGTAAAACACCAGGTTTCCACTAGAATGTAATCAGAACAGCGTCTGTTGCTAAAAGTCAAATTGGAACGACGGAATATGGAACACGGGAGACATATTAGTTTAGTTTTTTATTTTTTCCATTTTAACAAAAAAATAAATCGTCTGTATATGCAAAACTGTGCGGAAATGCAAGAAATACTACTTTAATTGAGCAATGCAGCTATTAAATTTATTTATTGAATATGAAATTTTTTAGCAACCAATTTAAAAAACACATTTACTTTATATTAAACAGGTTGGGGAATAAGTAATTTTATTTATGTATTTATTTATTGAGTTTGTGCTTCCTTATGCTACAAGTACAGAGACTTATTAGTTATTGCATAAGTCTCGAAAATCAATCACTAGAAAATAATTTGCCTATTCTAACCTAATCTAACAGAGAGTAATAATGATAATAATACGAATTTTATGGTGCATATATTGATTTTAATTGCGATTTAAGGGGGTCTTCTCATTCAAAACCCGTTTTTTTGACCCTTTTTAAAAAAATTCTTATTTGAAAACGCAAAGAATAATTGAAAACTTTTTTTATTTATTGTATTACAAAAGATTCAAAGTAAATAAAAAAATTTTTTTTGCCTCGATACGAGGGCTGTTCAAAAAGTAATGAGACTTCAAAGTTGGTGGTGAAAAAAAAGGTGTCGTCACGGCGGCCACGATTCCGGGTCTCCGGAGCGTCCGAAATGAAAAAAAAAAACGGGGCTATAATCAGTATAGATGTAATTCTCGGGTGAACCTCAAACTTAATTTTGTGATTTTTTTTGACAAAATGGCGGCCATTCAAAAAAAAATTTAAATTTCGGGCTTTTTTTTTGTAGTTTAGTGTAAAAAAAAATAGTAAAAATTTTTTTAAAATTATGGTCGAGGTTCACCCGAGAATGGTGACAATTCTGCGTCGATTCCACTTTGTTTCATGAAAATCGGTTCAGTTGAACTGGAGATATCATGGCCGCCAGTTCGAAAAACGTGGTTTCGAGATAAACACGCTTTAAGTTTGCTAAGTTTGCAGTTGCTTGGGAATTTAGGTCACATTGGGTCACTAAAAGGACTATATCTCCTAAACTAATTCGAGTTTTCGAAAATCCTTTTGGGGGGATATTTTTGAATATCCAAGCTATAAATAAATGCAAAAAAAAAAGTCGAAAAAAAAAGTTGCTCAATGAGAAGACCCCCTTAAGTTGAAGGAACGAGTTTCATTTCGGATACCAATCAGGAGAAAAATTAGAATTTTTCGGTGCGAATAAATATTCAGAACGGCCGAGTGCTAGAATGGGGTAGTGTCCTGCAGGCATGCTGGCACTTTGAGCTTTGTGCGAGCTGGTCACACTAGCGGCGAGCGAGTGAGGGAATGAAGATCGTGAGAAAGAGAGAGAGAAGAGAAAAGCGAGTCGTAGTGTGCAGATGCAAGAAGTTGAACTAGCAGTTTAGGTGAAGAATAAAGTGGAAGCCAACTATGTTTTAGTTTTATTTAATTATCTATAATTACCATTAAGCAACAGTCCTATGTATCCCGATAAAATAAACATTTTGTGAAACCCACATTTTCTGGCTTTAAATCTTTACCTTTCTTTAACCTTCCAAGTTTGTTTCTTAACTGAAAATTTGTTAAGCATTTGGAAAGTATTTTCTGTTAATCAACGCCTTGAATTAAGTTTAAATTGACAAATATTTTAAGCCACAATTTGGTTATCAATAAATAAATTACATTGCCTACTTCTAGGCTCTGTGTGTGTGTGTGTGTGTGTGTGCAGGTTGCACTTAATTTAATTGAATCAATTTTGATTGACACTTGCATTTGGAAGTGATCTTTGAAAATAAACAAAATCCAAGTGTAAAGGCAGTCAGAATGTTCATCAATTATCAACTGAATAAAGCCCAAGAGCTAGGAGCAAATGCAAACAGTACAAAAAGCAATAAATCCACAACGAAAGGCCGACCTCTTTCTCCTCTCTCTCTCTCTTTTGCTCTGCCAGCAGGCCAGGCCAAAGCTATAGATTATGCATATGCGTATGTGTCCAGGCAGGCAGTCAAGTCCTTGTTTATAGACGGCTTTGCAAGTGGCCATAGATTTGGATTTTTTTAGATGCCATGTACGCAGCTAACACTTTTTAGTGCATATGCGAGTGTGTGTGTGTGTGTGTGTGTGTGTGGGCGTGTCAACTACAAATAAAATTGAAGTTAAACAAGCCTGGCAACAAAGTTTTCTTTCTCCGCAGTTTAATGCCTAGGGGATGCAGTCACAAGAAGTAAAGCCAAGTCAAGGCAAAGCCATTGATTGCACCAGGCTGGCAGGCAGGCAGGCAGGCAGCCAGGCTGGCAGGCGAGAACTAAGGATATTGAGATGAGAGTATGTCAGTGGGGGGTGGGGCGGTCTGCAAAGGCGTTCACATGGCAAACATAAGTCGCACACTCAAATCAATAGCATTGACAGCTTGCCATTGTTTGAGCAAGAAGCTTGATCGAATAAAAGAGAGACGGACAAAGAGTGTGTGAAAGAGAGAGGGCATAAAAGGGAGGGCAGGCCTGCCAATTGCATGCATTTGACTTGACTGCCAATTGTGTTGTATGTAATGGAAATTCTTTATTTTTTTTCTTTTTTTGCAAACGTCATCACAATAAATGGCAAACTAGGAATTCAAATTCCAGAAATTGTAGCAAATTGAGTTAACTTTGGTTAATATTTTAAGCGTTTTTGTAAGTAAATCCTATAAATATTAATAGCTAGCATAAAGACCAGCGGGTAACGCATCAGAATAGCCTTTAGACAAAGTATTCAACCGAGGGTAAATTTCGCGTGAAAAAGTTGTTAAGTTTCAGTCAATCGGATAATATAGAAACAGTTTCCGCAGTTTTCCAGAAATTATTTCACAACCCAAAACGAGTTTCAAGTCATTCGAATGAAAACTATACTTTTGCTTGTAAGTAGAATTTTTGTCATGGTTTGAGTTCTCGGGAAAAACTTGTTTAACTATTTCGTTATTTTGCTTACAAACTGAATTAAAAGTAACGGATGGGTCTTCTCATTGAGCAACTTTTTATCTCCGACTTTTTCCCTTTCTCACAAAGAAAGCATTTATTTATAGCTTTTCTAAACTTTTAAGGGTTTCTCATTGAATTTTTTTTTTTTTGATTATTTATATATATTCAAAAATATCCCCCCAAAAGGATTTTCGAAAACTCGAATTAGTTTAGGAGATATAGTCCTTTTAGTGACCCAATGTGACCTAAATTCCCAAGCAACTGCAAACTTAAGGGGGTCTTCTCATTGAGCAACTTTTTTTTAAACCCTCGTATTTTGACCTATGCGTTAAGTTTTCTCCGGTTCTACCGGACCGATTTTGATGAAACAAAGTGAATTCGACGGAGAATTGTCAGCTCTTTAAAACTGCATTTAAACATTTTTGATTTTTTTTTTTTCCAAAAAAATTACTTCAAACTTTAAACGCGTTTATCTCGAAACCACGTTTTTCGAACTGGCGGCCATGATATCTCCAGTTCAACTGAACCGATTTTCATGAAACAAAGTGGAATCGACGCAGAATTGTCACCATTCTCGGCTGAACCTCGACCATAATTTTAAAAAAATTTTTTACTATTTTTTTTTTACACTAAACTACAAAAAAAAAGCCCGAAATTGAAATTTTTTTTTTGAATGGCCGCCATTTTGTCAAAAAAAATCACAAAATTAAGTTTGAGGTTCAGCCGAGAATTACATCTATACTGATTATAACCCCGTTTTTTTTTTCATTTCGGACGCTCCGGAGACCCGGAATCGTGGCCGCCGTGACGACACCTTTTTTTTCACCACCAACTTTGAAGTCTCATTACTTTTTGAACAGCCCTCGTATCGAGGCAAAAAAATTTTTTTATTTACTTTGAACCTTTTGTAATACAATAAATAAAAAAAGTTTTCAATTATTCTTTGCGTTTTCAAATAAGAATTTTTTTAAAAAGGGTCCAAAAAACGGGTTTTGAATGAGAAGACCCCCTTAAAGGGCATTTATGATAATATTTTGATTGTTTTGAAAATAAATTTCTAAAATTTCCTCTTTTTTTATCTCTTTGCAGTTGACATGAACAAAACCCATATAAATTTCACCTAACATATTGGTAAGTAATCAATTTAAACAATATTTTTTTAAATATGCCAAAAAAAAAATCTCATTAAAAATGAATAAAGTCGTGTGGCAGCTAAAAGAACAGGCGACCCAGAAACATAAATTATACAACTCCGTGGGTGAAGCTGAGGCTAATCAAAAATACATATTGACATGACAGACACACACACACACGCACAAGCACACAGAATTTTTGTTTATGCTTTAAATATTTGACAAAGTTTAACTAATTGACAGCTTGGCATAGCCTAGGCATTAATCATACGCCATGTGTGGCGTCGGCTTACAAAGAAGTCTTTGCCTAGGCAGATGAAAATTTCATTAAATTTTAAGCTTGTTTGGTTGTTGTTGTTGTTGTTGTTGTGGTTGTTGTTGAAGTGTCATTAGTTGAAATCACATGTCATGAGCAGAGCATAGACTAAAGTGACCCTAGGCAGGAATCTAGTTGTGTGTTGGTCTACGTGTCAGCTTTTGTCCGCCCTTATGACAGTTCATTGATATTCATTCCTGTACTCTCATGTGTGTGTGTGTGTGAAACCCTTTTCAAACTGGAGAAAAAAAAGCAGCAAAATTCAATTAAAAACCCAACCAGGGCGACAACCACAAATCGGCTTAAAAAAGAAAAGACCAAACTCAATCAAAAGTCAAGTTTGATTTCCGTTTCTCTTTTCAAAGCATACTTTTTTGCGGCAAATGAATATGCACTTTTCTGATGAGAATTTCTAGCCTCTCCCACAACAAAAAATTAGACGAGGTTTAAGGGCGCTGCCCTCTGAAAGTTTATATACGCAGACAGCGAGACACTTAATCCGCACGTTTACACCTCAACGCACACAAACAAGCAAGCAGCACCTGGCCTTGAGGGGTTTGAGTAACATAAATTCGTGTATCTACTTAATAATTAACTGTCTATAGCGTTGAGGGCAGGAAAAGTTTTAGAAATGAGGTGGCAACTCTATGGAAACACACACAAAATGACAAGAGTCAAGTCAAGCAGAAAGCCACAATGAAAGGTCGCTTGTCAGTTGGAAAGAGGGGAAAAAGTTTTATGGGTTTTTAATAGACCTTATCAATCAAAACTAAGTAGATAAGTTGAGATGGCTTTAATGCTGGGCCTCCCTAAGGTATGCCACAGTTTCTGGGCTGATTATACAGACAAAATGCGGCAGGGCTTTAATTGCACTTGAGACCCAAAAGCCACGCCCCCAGTTCAAGTTAATTTGTTCAACGCTTCTGCTCAACGATGTTCCACTTGCTCATTAATTACAGCTTAGTTGGACCCGCCGCTGTACCGCAGAAGCCAACCACCACCCTTAATGATTTACCTGCAGATGTTGTTGGTTCTGTAACTTTTTCTCTAGATTTCTTTTGCTGTTGTGAAAACCTTTTGCACCTTTATCTCAATCTGTGGTTGTGGCTGCTGCTCCTGCTGCTGCGGCTGTTTCACCTTTCTTCTGTTTCTTATTAATGCTTTGTAATCAAATATATGCAGCCGAGTTTTTTGCTTATCTTTTCTTTATTATTACTCGAAGCTCTCGCTCTTTTATGCTCTATGCTATCTGATGACCATTTGCTTTTTGTGTTGCTGGCTCCTCCTGCCACGCCCACTCATTGCGCATTTAATTAGGCAAATAGCAGCAGCAGCAGCTGAGTTGGTTATTTTCTTTCTTGCTTCCCTTTTTTTTTTTGGATGGGTTATTATTTTGTGTTGTTGGTGGCGCACTTGTTGCCCATTTTGTGGGTTTTTTGTTCGCCTTTTTTTTAAAAGGAAACAAGAAAATTCTTTGACTGTACTTTTTACACCAAAGCAAGGAATTAATAGACCGGTTTGGTTTTGGTCTTTAAACAGTAAAATGTTTGATTTCATATTAACAACCTACAGACCACATTTCTAGTTCTTAGCTCACCTAATTTCGGAGTTATGGCTGTCTTATTAACAACTACTTTTAAGAAATCGGTTCAGCTTACTGGTTTCGGAGTTGAAAAGTTCTTAATATCACTAACCAACTTAAAAAAAATTTTATAAAACATCAGTTTTTCCAAAAATAAGCTCTATTCCATAACATGTTTCTCAAAAAAAAAATAAAATAAAAAAAAAAAATAGAATAAAAAAAGTTGTGATTTTTTAGTTTCAGCTTCGCAGGGTAGCATGGAAATATATAATGAATTTGCTGAGAAGTTTTATGGACCCAACCACATTGAATGCAATTTTTTACAGCGATCATATAAGATTTCTTAAGGTACATGTCTAGTTTCAGCAGCCCAAAAGTAAGGGTTTACGAAAAAATTTATTACTCGAAAAGTTTACCACATATCGGCTAGTGGTTTTTTTTTGTTCGATAGATAATTGATCAAGCTAACTTTTTAAATTTTTTTTTGTAGTTGTTGTTGCAGCGGTTGTTGTTGTAGCCCGCTTCAAAGTCGACCCATTTTTAAAAACATAGGTGCCTGGTGCGTCAGATTTCCAGAGAACGCGTCATCGGATAAAAATAATTTAAATGAGGTTTTGTTGGGAATTGATGTGGTTATGGTCGGAACTAGGATATCTGGGATCGGTCTATATATAGGGGAGAAAGGGGGTTCTCAAAGTCAAAATTTCGAAAATTGACCTATTTTTTACCCCTTAAAATGGCCCTAACTCCGCTATTTATGGACCGATCAAAAAATATCTAGTTCCGACCATAGCGACGGGTATTACGAGCAATTTAAAAAAACTATAAGAAAATCGGTCAACAAATGGCCTCGCAATCTGACGCACCAGGGTGAAAAAAGTGGTTCCGAGATAATCGCATTTAAAGTTTCGACAACATTTTTAGGCATCGATTAGTTGCATCTGGCTATTAGCTTTCACGGAAAAAGCTTTATCAAAATCGGTCAAGAACTTTTCGAGAAATTTGGAAAAGAGTGCGCCAGGACAGGGTAAAATCACAACAACCAAAAAGTGAAGAGTATTGATTTAGCACTATGTTTATATTTTTTGGGTATGAGCTAGTTTTCAATGACTTTTTTTAGCGATTTGAAAAATAATGAGATTTTTTTTTTCTTTTATTTACGTTTTTTTAGTTCGCTTTGATGTTTTTTTTATAACATAGTTGACCGAAAAGTAATGAGACTTATTTTTTTTTTTTTTTTTTTTTTTTGTTTTTTTTTTTTTACGTTTTTTTTTTTTTGTTTTTGGAAATAAGAAAGGTTTGCATAATTAAATTTTGTGATTTTGCGCCCGACCTACCTGTACAAAAATCAAAATATCTCGAATTTGTATTTTTTTTTTTTGTATTAAAAAATTTCAGGGGATGTTTTTAACATTATAACGCATGATTTAAGCCAAAAAAAAATCGAAATTTTCAAAATCTGAAACTAGACATGCACTTAAATGATAACTTCGTAAAATAATACGAAATGTGAAAAAGCGATTATAATTTTACTTGAAATGTCAAGCGACTGAAAGTTTTATGTTGAATATTGTTTCTTTATATTGTAAAATGGCTTAACACTGCCCTAAAAGACCAAAACAGAGCTTCTCTCAATCTCTTGTCTTGTGCGCTTCTAATTTTCGCAGAGAAGAGGACCTACATTTTAACGCCGAATTACGCGGCTAATTACTACAATGCTGGCGCCAACAGCAGAGAATGGTGACCGGGTGTAAAGTTTATTCAAAGAAAAAACTTTTCATTAGATGATCCGAGGCGAGATCGAACCCACAAATATACGCACCCACAAATAAAGTCTTTTGAATTGCTTTGCAAATTTTGAATGCTTATGAAAAACAGTCTTATTTCAATGAAGTAGTGTGATCAAATAAATATTTATGTCACCTGTAATCAAGAATTTAAAACTAAACTTTGTGTCACTTACACGAAACTTTGTACACTGATTATACTGATTCCTGAAAATCTATTGATAATTTTTCGACCATCTGGCTACCAAATTTGCTGAAATTGTTAGAAAGCCTCAATGTTCTGTTTGGATAGAATTTTTTGGGTAGGTTACTTCGAACCATTTACCATTTGGCTAGCATTTTACCTAGAAAAGAAAAATAGATGAGTTTCAAATCACAGGTAAAGCTACACACGGTTCTTCTGGCGGCGCAAGAACTTCACACAGTTTGTGTGGCGCCACATTTAAAAAGTTAACTGTCATGCCAAAACTTTGGAATTTACAGAGTATGTAACAGACGGGCAAGTTTTCCAAGTGAATTTTCATGTGAAAATATTTTGTTGAAACTCAAAAGTTTTGTAGAACGTCTAGGCATGGCCCTTTACCTTAACAATTTCCATGCACAAGCATGCATATGTAAGCACACACATACACACACACGTATCTAATCGGTGTGCTGGTGTGACCGTATAATTTAAAGACAACAATCTCGAAATGTCTCGATTCCAAGTATTTTTAATCGATTCTTTGAATAATTGTACAACACTTTAAAACCTTACACTTATACGCTTTTACGCCTGGTTTTTTTTAACATACCCCAGGACATCACAAATGTGGTTATTTTTTCTTGCGTCGTAAACTTTTGGATTAACGCTTTGCCATTTTACGAGGTCTAGTGAATACCCTCAATATAGGTAAAAAAATTTTTAGGCAAGAACATTATATTTCCTTTTCATCTAAAACAATGGCATAATCTTCATCGTAATCGTTTCCGTCAACAGAATTAGCTGCCGTGACCAAATCGTTATTACAAAGATTTGATCCAAATGACGAAGAACTCATTTGTTGGGTCGGCAACTCCAAAAGACTTATTACTTCTTTTGGTAGGGGTTTCTTTCTCATCTGCTTTTGTCTCTCACTTAAGCGCAAATTTGATAACAATGGATCGCAGGAGTCCATAGCTCTATGGAAAACGACTGAAAGATTATTTAGTCTAGAATCTTTCCTGGCCTAAAGCATTTTCGCCGAGCACAAGTTGATTATTTCAGAATCGTGAAATAAAATCTTGTGGACAGTTGGTGACATTGGGTACCATGGATTAGTTTTCATATATTTGAAAGACTTCTTTCCATTTCTTTTCATGAATTTCCTTTTTCCGAGAAAGCATCTTAATTTTATCATCTTATTTTATATGCCACTTTTTAACAAACGTAAATTTCGTTCTTAGTCATCATATAAAATATGCAGACGTGTGCTTTTTCAATATTATGTATTGTTGTTTTTAAGTCTATTCTCCAATAAGATCGTAGTGCTAAGTTCGTGTCTAGTAGTTTTTCTGTTTGTTTGTTTTCATCCGCTCGGTTCAAACTCATTTTCAAGATCTAAAAAATTCCACACAAAATGCTTAATAATTCTCTGGAAAATTGATCTACTTAAGTGGAAAATCGGCAGGAAAGGTAGCTAAGGCGAAGTTTAGTTCCCGAGCAACCTAAACTAGGACTCTCTCCTGATCGACATGAATATACTGTGAAACTATGTCGACACCAAAATTCAAAAAAGTAATTGCCAATGCTAATCTTAGCTTTCTTCCACATTTCTGAGGTTATCCAAAAAGCACCCTTGACATTTCCCCTTTATGCTCTGTATCTCAGTGTACGTGTATTCAGCCTTCAATGGCTCAATCGCGTCTCGTTTGCTGATGTCAGTTTTCCCCATTGATTTCTTCTGTTTTGGGTTGCTCCGTGTGCTTTACCTTCGTCAACTTGTCGCCTGTCGTTTTCAACTGCACTCACTTTGCCAATTTGCAACTAAATTGCAAGGCTGTCATCGGTAGTCGCAGTTGCCAGTTGCCAGAGTCGCAGAGGCAAATAAACTGACTCACAGAGAGACTCACGTTCTGGCAGCAGCAGCAACAACAAATTTAATAAGAAAAAAAAAATACACAAAATCTGTTTGTCGCGACGTGACAACTGGGACACACTCGACACCGACACCCACAAATGAGGCTGTGCTGGAGAGTGAGCAAATTTAAAGATGCAACAATTAATACAGCGAGAGAGGGAGCCAAAATGTCAAGATTGCAACCACAACAACAAGGTTGCTGTTTGCATGGCAAAGACAACTTAATTAACCTCGACCTTCTCCTGCTGACAACACGAGGCTGACGTCATTTTGTCGTCGCCTCGTCGTCGCCAAAACCAGCCGCATTCAATGTCACTCACTGTGGGCAAACGCCGCTCCAGTCCAGTTGACCATCGCCAATTGCCACATTAAGACATCAATAATAAAAATAAAAACAAAGTTAGTTAATAAATGTGCGTGGCGCATTGTCAATTTTGCGCATGCGCGACGACGACGACGACAGCCGGCACAAAACCGAAACCGAAACCATAAAACCAGTTTGTCAGCCTCTCTCAATGTGGCACAAGTGGACGATCCATGAGCCGAGCAAACAAGCTGCAAGCTGCAGTTTCAAGAACCAGGTCAAGGTTGCTGCTGCCACCGCTGCTGCGGCTGCTGCTGCTGCTGGTGCAACGACGATCGCAGAGCTTTCGCCTTGTTCGGTTTACATTGAAAGTCAAGTTCGCGCATATACGGGAATGTGTGTGTTGCTGTGTGCATGTTTGATTGACATTGGACAATGCAACACACAATGATCACGATGATGATGATGATGATGATGGCGATTGTTTGTGCTTGTGTGTTTGCATCACGCAAATTCAACTCATTAAAAATGCGTACAATTCCTGCAGAAGATCATTTTTTTCACCTCCTTCGTTGCTAAGGAGCTTATCAAAATCAAGAATTGTAATCGCAATCTGTTTGGAAATTGATCCTTGAATATAATTACTTGATTCACTATTTTAAAATACTTGCATAACTATTATTAAGTAGCACCATTATCCGAAAAAAACAATGAAATCAATCGACTATAAGGGCTTAAAGATATATGCAAAAATATATGCTGGCGTGTCGTTACAAAAAACAGAAAGGGGTTTTGATTTGTATTATAAAATTAAAATACTAATTGTGCAAAAATTTTTGTATAAAGCTTTTTAAGATGGATTAGACATTATATAAGTTTATTTTCCAAGCTATTATATTCAAATTCTTTTCCCGATATTTTTTGTGACGTGACGTTACCTGACGCCGGGTCTAGAAACACCAAAATGCGTAAGGACAATACAACTAAATATGAGGCTGAACTTTGCAAAGATTATTTTTAAGAAGTATGTTATCTTTATGCTGATTTCTTGCGTCGTCTTTGGTACTTTGAGTTCAGTCGTCTCCATCTTAGAAATTTCAACTTTCAAACTTTTGAAAGCTGTTTTTCTATCTAACTTTCAAACCATCTCTTATTGGTAAAGAATCTGCCCAAGAATTTCTATAAGTACAAAATATAAACCAAATTTGGTTGGCCTATTTAAGCCCCGGTTTTGAGTGAGAGAGGCTGTCTTGTTAAAAGACTGTGCTATCTGTACTCTTATTTATTCTTGAGGAACCGAAGGTTATCACTAGTAAAAAATATGAAAACTTAATCCGGGTCTCCCAAGCAAAAAACGAAATGCCTGCGCTTTGCTTCCTTACAAATTGCCAGATACAAAATTTAAAAAAAAATCATATTCAAGCTTAACTATTGAATCGCTATCCCAATTCTTTGGCAGAAATTTTAAATTACTGCATCAGAATTTACTTTTAAAACAATGAAATTGATGAAATTTTCTTTGAGCTAGCTAATTTTTGAAAAATCTAAGAGATTTTAGATAAGAAAATGAAAGGAACTATTTGTAATGCAACTCATAGTCTTATGCATTGGCAAAGCCATGGATTCATTCTTGGAGGCATTTAGTATCACATTGGAGGAAGACGAACCAGAATCCGTTTTTTGGAAAAATGAAATACAGTTATTGTCGATATCATAGCCAGAGCTACCACAATAATGGGCTGGAGTTTGAATCTCGAATGGGGTGCAAGCCATGTCTAAGAGTCTGCCTAGATAACGAAAAAGGTTGCCAAAAAATGGGTTACAACTTATCAGCTTTTATCGGCGACACATGTTAGTCCTCCCGCTTTTCTTTTTTTTGATACTGTGAGCATAATTTTCGACCAAAGTCTAAACAAAAAGTCTATAATTTTAACGACGTCAAAAAGATTACATGGTAATAGTGATCGGCGTTCTCATAATGCCTTGTTTCGAACGAATGGGGAACGTGATATTGAAAGGAAATCACCTTGAATCAGAATGATTGAAAATCGTATTAAGAAGAAGAAAGAAGCGGGCAATCGACCAGTACTATCTCATGAACGACAAAAAAATGCGCCTTGATTTTTTACGAATTTCGCTATTGAAATCGAGCTAAATTCGTTCTCAGTTAAGTGCTTTTAGGCGAGGGGAGTGAGGTAAAGAAACTGAGAGAGAAGAGCAAGCTAATTTGAGAGAAAAGCGTTGAGTCCGCTCTCACATTTTCTATTTTTATTGAAGAGGGGTGGGTGGGGATTTTTGCATTCATGTTGATTTGGAATTCTCTAAAAGTTATGGACAGACTTCGTTTGAGATCTTTTTCTTGAATCTCAGCGGCTAGTGTGCGCGACCGCCGTGCAAGAGACCGTGGTTTCGATCCCGCCTCGGAACATCTAATGACAAGTTTTTTCTTTGAATAAACTTTCGCGGCCACACCTCAATTTGCTGTTGGCGCCAGCTTTGTAGTAATTAACCATGAAAAGCTTCTCAAACTGCCGTTCGGATTCGGCCTTAAGGGGCACACCTAGTGTGAAATTTCAAAAAAATCGATTTTTCTTTTTTTTTCATATTTCGGTAGATTACACCTTTAAAAATAACATATTAAAATTTAAAATCGATATCTCAAATATTTTTTGAGTTATAGCTATTTAAAGAGCAGCCGCTCGGCAGCTAGAGAGACGATCATTTTATCTTTAAACGCGTTTTTCTCGAAACAGCATTTTCCGAATTTGCTGCAGTGATTACTCAAAAACAAATGATCCGATCACTATTAATTTTTTTTACATGTTCTATATATGTTCTCCGTACAATGACCTATCGGTTTTTGATTTGATCAAAAAATCGAATTTTGGCAGGCCAAAAACGACCAAAATTTTGGGGTAAAATTCGACTTTTTTTTTTTAAAACGCCGCCATATTGTCAATTTTTATTTTTTTTATCGTAGGTCATTGTACAGACAATATTATCTAGTTTAACGAGAATTTTTTTTTTTTAATTTCATCCACGGAGAAGGCCGGAATCACTGCAGCAGTGAAGGAACTTTTTTCGCGCCATTGGAGATCGACTATAACTTAAAAATATTTAATTTTTTTCTTCAAAAATTTCACTGTATATTCTTGAAACATGTATAAATATATTCTTCTTAAAATTTTGAAATAATTGATAAAGTAGTTTTTTTTTTAATAAAAATTCCCAAAAAATCAACTTTTTTTAGGCCATCACACTAGGTGTGCCCCTTAAATTAGGTCAGTCCTTTCTCTTGTGCTAAAAGAAGCGCACGAGCCAAGAGATTATAGGGCTGCTTTGGCCTTGAATGTTGACGAAGCCTTGGGGCTGTGTCAACCTGACAAACCATTTTACTTTTTTACTTACTTAAGAACGCACTATGCACTTGATTCAAGAATGAGCAATCTAGGACTTGAGTACGTTTAACACTTGACTCAAGCATTTTTCTATTTGATTTAAGAATGTTTCGTACTTGGTTAATAATTAAAACTCTTGGATCAAGAAAAATCGGCATCAAAAATTTATTCTTGTCAAGGATATCGATTTTGTATCAAGAGTTTTTATTGTTATCGAACTCTGACATTAACAATTCTTGATCCAAGTATGAAATATACTATTTTTCTCTGAGTGTTAAGTTAATTTGAGATATAAAGATATAAAAGAGGAAAGTTCTCTTTAGTGTGCGTGCAATTTTTTGGCAAAATCTGTTTTTGGAACTTACGATCAGCCTAAGATAAAACTACTGTGAATATTGCAGCTTTCTGTTTCTTATGGTTTGAACTTTGCGGTAATCAGCAGTCAGTCGGTTAGGTTCAACTCTTTTATAAGTAAATATTGATATTTTATGTTGGGAAAATATTGAGGCGCAAACAGTCTTAATCTACTAAGTTTCTACTTTTTTAGTAGTCCTAGCTTCAGTAAGAATATCAGTTACTTATTTTCCGCCCCGTTCGACCATTGCAGTGTGTGGAACACTATAAAGCCTTTTGCTTGTTTACCAAGGAGGTTGCTTTAAGCGTTTTCCTTAGTATTACTGGACCAGAATCGA